>OZ010675.1:70817702-71192171 GCA_963932185.1 Troglohyphantes excavatus
TATCGTGATATCGCTTTATTCTTCTTGTAAGAAGGTTTATCATTTTTAACTTTCAAAACAGTTTCCCTCGATTCCGATTTCAAATAGAGACTTTCACACTCTTTTCGTCACACGTACTCGCCAAGAATTTTCTCGCGTACCATTGAGATATTTAAATCAGTTTCTGTGCGACATTCTAAAGCAGTAATCAGAGTTCCATAAGTATGAGGTAAATTAGCAAGTATTATACCCATTGTAAAACGTTCTGTTAATAGTTCACCTACAGAAATATTTTGAACGGCGTGAATCATTTCTTCGACATTTCCAATTTCAGACAACTTTATACTTGCTAGTTTTCTGTACATGTGTACAGCACTTGATAAAGTCGCTTTTTCGTGGTGCTCCTTCAGTTTTTCCAACACAAGTCTAGCTGAAGTTGCCTTTCGAATCAAAATATGTTGATTTTTCTCCACTAGCAATCCAATAGTTCCAATAGCTTTGCTATCTGCTGTTTTCCAATCTTTATGCGCTTTTTCATCCGAAATTTAGGGCGCATTTTCACTAACATGGAACCACGTATTTTCTCTTCTAAGAATAAGTTCTGCTTCGTATTTCCATCATTGATAGTTGTCGTTGTCCAACTTATCAATTCCTACTCTCACAAGATCCGAAATGTTGAAAAATTTAATTCAGTTTCTTTGCCAACGTCTATCGTTTGACGAATAAAAAGAATTCCACTAAATTAAATTATACCAGCCAACATACTCTGGGCTACATAACCTGTTTGCAGAACATAAGTGATAGAAGAACTATATTAAATGAGAAATACGCTTGGAAAACATAAGAACACGTTTTTACTTTGTTGAATTACAATTCCTTAAAAGATACTACATCGCCAGATGCTAGAACCGAGAAACAGAAAACAAACAGTCGTTGTCAATGACATCCAACACTTCAAACAATCGAATAGGGTGCTTACATAGGCAATCCATTGTGTAGTCGTTTATATACTCAGGTGTTCTATACAAACCTCTCGCCGAATATCATCCTTTTTACTTATACTTAAATTCAATATTTGTAGAATTGTGCTAAATTCTGAGAGGGGGCGGGGCTCGCCCATCTAATTTATGCAATTTATTATTTACAGGTCAAAGAGTATTAAGTATTTATTTTATTATATCTAAAAATCTCATAAATCTGTTCCAACTTTTTGTTACATTAGGTTCATTTAAGGTGGTGTATAAGGAGACACAATATTTGTGACATACGAAGTAAAAAAATAAAAGTTTGTTTTAGTAGATATCCAAGAAACTTGTGAAGCAAAATTGTTTGTAAAAAAAAAGATTAAAAGTCACAACTGTATTTTTTTAAATGAACTGATTTTAATAAAAGTATTTTGTCATTTTTATTTTGGTGGGTCGGCTGCCAAGTTAAGTAAGTCATAAAACAGAGTTCCGCGAGATAAGAGCGTTTAAAATTTGCAGCTGGTCTTGGCTATAATATTTTAAGTGGAATGATATGCAACTCCTTATTGGTCAACCTATTGAACTAGGACTCGCACCACTTCGCTAATGATAGATATAGCTACCAAATGGAAAATGGAGTTGGTTCATTTTCGGGTTTTTGTTATTTAACAACTTGGCAGAGAGTAGTATTAGTTCTTTATTTCTTGAGTAACATTAAATAGATTTAAAGTAAGATTTTTTAAAGTAACATTAAATATAGAAAAATTATAAAATACTGTTAAAAGGCAGAGTGTTGTCACACTCATCGATGTGAGTAAGAAGTAACTATAACTATATCTAAAGTGTCATATAATTCCAATTTCGTAACTTGGCACCGAGTGCCGTACAATGAAGATCAGTGGTTTATGGTCACGATGAACGAGTCTATGGATCATTCCTCTTATTTTATGATGAAAACTTCTAAGATCATGTCACAATCTTAGTTTTATTCTTATTTTTTTCTGAAATATCTCTTTATGTGCCCTCCTTCCGATGATTCCAAGAAGTAGGCAGAAGAGGCATTTGCTGTCCTGATGTGCTCAGCAAAAAATTGATGTTTTGAAGGGCTCAAATAACAACCACTTCTTTTGGTTTCCTGTTCTTTTAAATAAACGAGAACAGCATGGGAAAGAATTTATTGAAATTATGTTAATTCTAATTTTAAATAATAACAAAATTGCTTATTTATTTAGAAATGTTTGCAATTAACTAGGTAATTAATAAATTATTCATAGCAATTACTAATAAAATACTGATTGCTATTTAATGGTTAATTACTAGTTGGTATAACTGTTAGATTTGTTTATATTGGTTAATATTTTGGGAATGGAACTAGTCGAGACTCTCATACTTTTTGAATCGCTACGCAACTGTCACTGACGAAAAGATGGAGAAGGGGAGCACGACCCAACTCTCGCCCCCCTCCCCACCATAATCTAGAAACACGAAACGTTGAGAGAATTTCAAGTTTTAAAACCCCCGAGTTAGGAAAACTTATTCCTGAGGATAATTAGTTTTTTAGCAAATGAAATCCATGGTACATTAAAATTACTGAACTTGCAAGATTACATTCAAATTAGACCTCAGAACGAACACTTCATTGGAGCATGCGTGCAACACATCAATGCGTGCGAGATAACTGTTCAATATTACCTAATATATATATATTTATATATAAAAAAAGATTAAAATGCCGATAAGTTGGAACCGAGAATTTCGAATTGTTAAGTAGGGCCATTTCTTGTCCCAACCCTCCCACACTCCCGAAAAAACTTTTTGACGGCATTACTCACCAGGTACCATTGGTAGGGGAAATAGGGGTCGGTGGGTTGCGACATGGCTCCTCCTCCCTCCGCCAGCTCCTCCTCGCGCAGGCGGAGCTGCTTATAGCCCCTCTTCACCCGCCGGAAGCCCGTCTGCTGGAAGGCCGAAGACACCTTTTGGGGAGAGATACGCACAAGTCACACTCGAAGAAAATGCGCTAGTAGAATGAATACATTTTGATAGGGAATTTTGTCAGGATCAATTTTGTGACTGAAAGTTCTGTTCTAAAATGTATATCAAGTGAGATATTTACAAAAAGCTCATTTTGGTTGCTATTTTTCTAAAATGTCGACTGGAGCTCAACAGACAGGGGGAATTTGAGTTTGTTTAGTAATACATTTCGATTAACATATCTGTCAAGTTTCAAAACTCCGGTATTTTTCTCCTTCAAATGTTCCCCATTTGACGGGGCTACTATTACAACTGCAACAAACATTACTCACTAGCAAAAATACCCGTTCTTCGCACGGCGTTCATTAAAACATTTACATAAAATCAGAGCTGCCCTTAAAAGGTATGAGTTTGGGTGAGAAGGCGACAGCTCCCCGTGGATTGAGGTGTTTCCCCCAACGTCGTTGACAAGGCTCTACACAAAATTAAAAATTATAATCTATCTGATCTCTAATAGATTAGATCTGATGAAATTTCTAAAATTCTCAGTAAATTCGGCATACGCTCAAATTTTTTACATATCAATAAGATCACCGTCACACAACTTAAAGACCCCATTGACGTGACGACCTTAATAACTGTAGCCCAGTAAATTTAGACCAAAAACAGGGTCGATATGACACAAATTCATAATTAGCTGACATTTTCAGGATTAGCTCCTAGATATGTGTAGAACGTATCCTGAAAAGTCCCCAAACTTTTCACGTGTGCTTCCATCCAAAATGGCCGCCACGCACTTTTTGTCTTAATCTCTTAGGTGATGTTTTTCGTCATATCTCAGTCAAAAATCATCATTTTTCAATTCTGGAAAAACCCACGTACTCTGCAAGGATGCATGTTTTTATATATTCTAAGAAAACATTATAAATGATGTGTAAACTGATAAATCAACACTAACTCTACACACAACCGGATTTAGAGTTAGTGGACCTCTCCCCAACTACTGGAGTAAGGGGCTGTGGGAGGGGGTCGGTATATCCCCCAGTAAAACAACGGAGGGAAGCGAATTTTTTTAAAAAATATATATGTTATATATACCAAAACTGGAAATTACACCATTTTTAAGTGTACAGGTGAAGTTGAGATAAACTGTTTTTTGTGAATTTTCAATACTATGAAATTACTGTTTCAAGAAATATCAATGTGTAATAGCTTTCTGGAATCTATGAAAACTATTATCACAGGTTGCACTTGTCTTTGTATTCACTCAAGGTTCTGAACAAAATAATAGGTGAATCGGGGAAATGCCATTGTAATTTTCACAAATTAAACATATTTTTTATAGAACATAAAATTATTGAGTTACATTTACATTGTACAAACCTGTTAAGTAAAATGAATTTTTTCTGCATTATAATAATATTATACTATAGTAGTAAATATATTAGGATTTGATTTATTGACAATCGTCTAGACTTCATATTGACTTATGCCATCTTTATTAGATATGTTTCAAAATATCTCACTCTACGCCAGTGATCGACAAACTTGTTTCACTAAAGGACCAAATAATTTGATTTCGAGAACTTCAAAGGCTAACGTCAGTCGAAGTAACGTATAACGTGCCAAAGGACGCAATACAAATATAGTATATTAATTAAAAAATTAATTGTATTGTATTAAATCAATGATGATATACTTTCCCGTAGCCGGCCAAATTTTTTTATGCTAAACGCCTATTTATAAGTTCAGCAAAAGGAAGAGTTGAAGAAAAAACGGACAGAACTGAGTTAAAAAAATATTGAAGGTTATTTTATAATTCGCATGGAAGACAAAGTATGGGGCTAAGTGGCATAAGACATGATAATAGAACAGAGTTTATGAAATCTATGAAAGTAGCAGGGGGAGTAATACAAGGATGAAGGAATAACAGATTCTACTTGATCAAGACGTATTTCTTCATGCCCAATAAACATGAAAGTATAATAAGTTTTGGAAGAGTTTTGGGGAAAAGATTTTGTATCCTCAGAACAATATATGGATATATTCACGAGATGATTCAGTTTGACAAAGCTATCTAATTGACTATTGCTTCACAATCCTGTCAATGATAGTTGTCCAAAGAACTTATTGATTAATATAGCTAATGGGTTGGTTGCTGATGATAAAACAAATTGTGACGATGCAAAAGATGTTGGTGAAAAATTACTGTCCTCGATTGCAGAAGGTTTCTTTGTGAAAGTTAAACTTCAAAGGAAAGAAATAGTTATTCTAATATTTGCCACAAACAATATATTGATAATAAGGAATGAAAGTGTGATATTCAGTCCTCTACAGTTTTGTACCAGGATTGCTGCTGTTCTCAAATCAAATGAAATTTTACGAAATCATCCTAAATATGAATTTGCCCCTCAACCTCCCGATCTTTTTGATGAGATTTCCTTGAGGAAGAATGCTAAATCAACTTTAGCAGCTGTCATTGAATCAGTTGAGCCGTGTGTTAAACCACCATCAACCTACTCGTCCATTGTAGATGGAAGATTTCTTATGCACGTAGTTGTCAATTGTGTTAGGTTTGTGTAGAAACGATTCTCTCAATGTGAGACAGTGGGTTTAGATGGAAGTGTGGCTTTTCTTTCTACTCATGCAGCTACATGATGTCACACCACATCTCTACAGTATTCAGGAAGGAGAAATCTACAACTTTTAACTTGATAAAGAAAAATCACGAACTTCTATGTTTTAACGGTTTGACAGTCCTCAACTTGATCCCGAAACGGTCAGTGAAATTGGAGAAGTATTCCTGAAACACCTTTTAAGAGAAAAACATATTAATTCTCTATATGACCTACGGTACATGTGCTACAATACAGAAGTATCAAAACTCTCCCTTCAAACTTTAACCTGGCAATTCTTCCACCAACAAGTGCAGCAGCTACACAGCATTCATTTCGTAATTATTTTCAAATTTAACAATGGCTGGAGAACAACCTGATTCCTATTAAATGGGGGTGAAAGAAGTTAGATTGAACTCATAGTACCTTCAGCGTTTCTCGTAGTTTTCGAAGAACTTCTACAACAAAAATATAGTGACTGAAAAATAACTGCAACAAAGGAGTGTGAGGAAAGTTACCAATTAAAGAACCTTCAACCTTCAGTGTTCCAAGTTTTGTACCTCTTACTTTTAACTTAGATATGAGGAAAACATCAAATAAGGTTAAAACGGCTTGACGGCCATCTTTAATTCTTTAATCCGCCATTTTGGATTGAAGCTAACATGTAAAATCAGGGGACTTTTCAGGATTTGTTATACATGCAAACATGAACTAATCCTGAAATATTCAGCTAATTATCAATTAGTGAAATCCTAAATGTACTGGGCTAATAATGATACTAATAATAATAAATTATTTTACAAATCTATACAGTGCTGCAACAAAATTAATAAAATCAACGAAATAATGCTTTCGGTGGAAGTGACGCTAACACTTTTTTTACAAATAAATATAGATCAATTTAACATCATGTATTTGTTTAAAAATTAGGCAAATAAACATATATATATTTTAAAGATTAGGAAGTTTCTAAAATACACTAATTTGTTTCTTAAAGTTTATCTTTACAAAAAATATACGCAAATTAAAAAGTATTATTTTGGATGTTTATTATTATGAATTTCATAAATATAGCTGGGGAATATGTTTTAATAAAAACTAAAATTGTAGAATTTAAGATTTTAAAGACACATGTGTAATAAATAAAAAAAGCGATTTTGTATTTATTAGGTATTTGTAAACGCATCAAGAGGAAAGGTCGCATTTATCCATTCTCTAGCTTTAACACTTATTCTATTTGTTGTGTGGAGCTCGAATGAAACTTGTTTTTCTTGTGAGTTCCACGCAATGCTTTTAGAAAAATCTACTCCCTGGAATCATTATCAAATTCTTTGAATGGAATCGAATTACCAATTCTTTTGAAATAAGAAAAAAAGGTTTTTTTGAGAAGTGAGATTTGCGGGAAATAACTGGAATGAAAAGGAGGAGGCGATTCTGCTGACAACGAAAAAATCTCCTTTCGACGATGTCAACAGAAATCTCTTTTTCAAGCACACACAAGGAGAGCAAAATGAAATGAGCGAAAGAAAAAGCAAATATCTCATTGTGTTACGCATTTCGAATAACGAGGGAAAGATGACTGAATATCTCATTATTAACACTTTGCACTCAAGGAACATGTTTTTGATATTTACGTTCTTTTTATGGAACAGTTGCATCCCCCGTTCCTGTTTTACTTCGAAGGATTGGCGTACTCTGAGCGTTTTATGTTTAGGGTGGGTAATGACAAACATAGAAAGTGATGCATGAAGTTGAATATGGAATATGGATAGTATTATCCAAACATGCATTTATAGGTTTATGACATTTGTTAATGTTTAAAAGAAAAAAAAAAAAGAAAAAAAGAACAGGGATTGTGTGAGGAATTTCAATCTGAAAAAAGTTTGAGATCACTACTTGGTACTTTTAGATGACAAAAAGAATATCTGTTAAACTTTGTGAAACTATAATTTTTTAAACTCGACAATAGGTTGTTCTTTTTTATCTTGTTGAACAGACAAGCAAATAACACTTCGTCATTTTGGTGACTTCAAAGCGACCCTCTAGTGAAAAGGGTAAATAAAATATGCTGATACCTAAGAGATGACATACTTTTAAACGGAGTTGATAAAGAACAAGGTAACGAAAGGAAAGTGTTGTTTATCTTCAATCACATGCAGTTCCCGTTCAATTTGAACAAAATTACAAGTTGTTTCTTTACGTATAGATGAGTCAACCATTTCAAGGCGTGAGGGAAAGCTGGTGATTAACGTCCAAGTCTTCAGTCCTTTATACTGCGAATCGAAAAACTTGCTGATATATTCCTCCGCCGTCTATCTCACTGTTAAAAATGCATGCTCATTTTTGAAAAAAATTTCGTCATTTTGTAGCCTATGCCTAAATCCTGTCCTGGTTTTGCTTGGATTAACTCCAAATTTTACGTTTGAATCTAAACCTTATGACTTTTAATGAATTTTTAGACCGGATTCAGTTTGCAATTTGATGTAGGGTATTGAGAATTTGTAATATATATATATATATATATATATATATATATATATATATATATATATATATATATATATATATATATATATATATATATATTCGAAAAATGTGGATTTATCTGGTTTTGAAACTAGACTGCTCAAATGTGTTATAAAAATCTGACTAAAGCACAAGATCGAACAAAAAAAAATCATAATCATTGTACAAAATTGAGTGATTGACACAGAAAAACAAGTACCTTTTGTCTAACTCATCCACCCTCTTACATAGAGTTCCATCGATACCAAAAACTTTTTGATATAGCAGCTTTTGCATCTGTAAACAACGTGGTTATATCTACTTTTGATTGTCTTTTTTTAAAAAAGTTTTTATTATTTAATTATATTCTTTTACGTTTATCCAAACTCTCTATTATTTTTAAGTTCTTTTGGTTTTTGCGCTTTTATTATATTTTAAAATTGAGGCCTAAGTGATAAGGTACCTATTGATACCAAAAACTCATTTTTCGAATTTTGGGATATAACACTTTTCACAGTTACTCAAATAAACAATACATTTGAATAAGGAAAACATTTCCATTTTTATTTCAATCCTAATAGGGTGCAGTCTGTCATGAAACTAGAACTTTATTTTACTGACTTCCCATTCGAATTGGAATAATTGTTGTTGTTTTTCCATTACCATTTTACATTAATGGTGGATGAGACAAGTTTTTGAATTTGATACCTCACTTGTAAGTATATCTTGCGACTGTAGAGATAATACTTCCGCCGAAAAATAGTTCTCAAAAAAAAAAAAAAAAATGCCTCCAAAGAATGGACGATGAACAAAACTTTCAATGGAATTTGAATATTCTTAATACTATTTTGAAATCACATTGTTTTAATTTTGGGTATTGTGGTAATTAACTATCGGATGACGTAATGTCAGCTTTAACGAATTAAAAACTCCGGATCTTTGGTGTCATCGTTGGGTCCATTTGGCGGAGAAAACTGTTCAATCTCTATGCGAGGGCGTGTCGGTGGGAAAGTGTATTATGAATGATGGGTACTTTTTAACAGTTTGCAGAACAGGCGCCAAAACGATAAAACGCCAAATAGGACGACTTTGTACGTACTCATTTCTCGTTTCTGTTTAAAAGCAGCAGGTGAATTGCACTTAGTCAATCACAGCCATAGATGTGTGAAGTTGAGGTTTTTTACAGATCATAACCTTTGCTTTAGGATCGAGTTTGGTGATGTGATATTTAAGTTATTTTTTAAGAACAGGTGTTCCCTATTCTAGTTCTGTTTTTGTACAGAACTCATCTTGAACCTGTCCTTTTCGGCAAAACTGATGTTTTAAACTTTTTATTTAGTTTTAAAGCCCGAAACAATGAAATTTTTTGTCCTTAACTAAAAACATATATATAAAATCGCCATTTTCAAGGAGAGGACAACTGTAGAGGTTGAACAAAATAGCTAGTTTTGAAAAGGGCAAGAAAATAATTTTATAAAAAAAAACATGTTAGGGGTAGAAGTCGGCAGATTTTCTAACGACAAAATATCTAGAAAAGAAAAAAGAAAAGAAAGAAAGAATAGGTTACAAAATAGCATATTAGAAAAAAAAACTCAGGGTTTTCTAAACATTACAGAACAAGCTTTCCTGTTCATTTTAAAGAAACAAATGAAAAAATAACAGTTTGTTCTTTCCCCCTTTTCCCCATCCTTGATCCGCAATCGGGTTGTCCTCCCCGAGTGCAGAGAGCAAGAGAGGCACGAAGGATGAGGCGCTCACCAAGGGATCCGCCTTGAGCTGCTTGGTGTGGGGGAGGCTCCTCTTTCGGCGTGCGGCGGGCATGGCGCGGTGCACGAAGTGGAAGTATTGGTCCGAACCCAGCACCTGCAAAACACAAAAAATAACTTACTTTATTCCATTGCAGTACTACTTCCTTTACTCTCTACGACTTTCATTTGACTCCATGGTTGCAGCCGTTCCCATCGCACTCGGCAAAGGTTTTCTATCGTCGTTTCCGCGTACACTTCGGTCATTGCGAAACCGAGGCTGAGTTGTGATGTCATGGAACTTGCGGAAGGGAAATCAAGTTTGTGAGATAAAACAAGTGGTTAATCGATGATAATAAAAAGTTTTAGTTTGGAAGACGTTTCTGTTCACATCCCCAACCCCACCGCCCAGAACATTAATGTAAATGTGTGCCAATCCTCACATGTAATATTGACGCAACGAGTCTGCTTGCATCCACCCCCCCCCCCCCCTCTACACAAAGTTAAAATGTCGTTGCCTGATTGAATCGGCATCGGTTTAAAGTGGGGAATATGTCCTAGCGCTTTTCTTTTGTGGCGCCTGCGTTTTTGATATGAGATATTGGATTGGTTGGTTTGTCAGCTCAGTTCAGTTTAGTCAACCCCTACGGCTAGTCTGTTGTCTTGGAGGGGAAGCGAGGCCGATACGGAGGAAAAGTGCTATAACATTTTCCACAGCTTCTCTTTCAAACTGAAACAGGAGCCCATTTTATAGCTGTCACCACCAATTCCTATGGCTATTGTTAATTATTATCCTTTAGTAACTATTAATTATTATAACTAGTTAATACTCGAGAATGACGTAAGTATGCCAAGTTTTAAGAATTGGTATTCATCAGTAAATATTCCATGTTATCATTACAATCGAAATGACATTTGAAAGGATGGTTAAAATCTAGTTTCAATAATTGGGGATACAGCAACAATTTGAGCCTCCATAATTTCGAGTTTTTTTTTCTTTCTCCATCCGATCAGAGTGCCTATTCATGTAGACCGACAGTTCCCAACCTTTATACGTCTAAGGACCACCCAATTGAAAATCAGACAATGCACTCCCACTTTCTGATAGTACTCAACGAATGAGAGGTGTCAAATATTTAAGAGAAGTAAAACAACATGCGCACGAAAGAAGAAATAAATGAAAATAACACCTCTTCAAAATTTCTAATATGGAAGAGGAAACTTATATCTTTTCAAAACATCACGTTAAAGTCAACACTGTCAAAATTGGCATAAAAATACTTTTTTTTCTGCAAAATATAATTGTCCTTACTGAGTATCTTTTTCAATGGGAAGTAAATAAATATTGGTTCCCTGCGAAGACTTTTTGAATAATGAGGAGCCTCCGCCCCCCTGCTCCGCCAACTCCACGAGGATTTCTATGCTCTTGATTTGCTTCGATCGCTTAAGTTGCTTCGCAAACTGATGCTCCGTGTAGACCACAATGACAATGAGCAATAATAATTACAGGAAATCAATACAGGAAAATCTAAAAGTTGAACATGAAAATCATAGCTCTCTTCCAAATTCTCTTTGCATCTTCAAAGATGCTTTCTGCTGAAACGTTGCAACAGCACGATTTAACTCATTCCCAAACCCGCATTCCCTTTGCTCTCCGTGTGCCCATCTCCGGAGAAGGGTTTCGCCCGCAGGGATGTGACACGTGTGTGTCGTCGGCCCCGAGCTGTACGTGTTGGCAAAAAGAAGAGCAAAAATCAGAAAAATAGAAAATCGGTTTTTAAAAAGAAACGTCTTTAAATTATTTTCCTAAGAAATCAGAATATAAATATAGGATAATAATAATAGGATATCTATTCGACACTACTCCGTGAAGAATGGAACTGGCCCAGTTTTTTTTCAATACATGTGTATAAAAAATGATATACAGCAAAGCATATACCCGTGGATGCGACCATTCCATATCAATACAACCTGCTGAAATAATTTCCTTGCTAAAACCGTTTTTTATGTATAATTTAATTTTTTTGAAATTAGACTAATTTGCACGGATTTTTAAATACAAATACTTTTAATAATAATTAAAAAAATTATTTTAAACGTAAAAAAAGTTTTCCTCCCATCGCTACAGATAATATGTACAATGGCCTTTTTTTCTTCTATTGCTACGCTATTTTCTTTTAAGAATGGATCACAACTTGTTTAAAACATTAAAATCTTATACAAGGGGCCCTGTGGCTTCCTTTGCACAGGGCCCAGCATCCCAGCATCTGCTAAGGTTGGTGCTGCTCCAGAGACTCACTGATTCTCGGCCGTGGTGACAATATCGATATAATCAGCTGCATAATTATAATTATATTATAATTTAATTCTCAAGATAGAATTTCTCGTGAAAGAAATGAGTGACTCCTGACGTTCGTTTGGGGTAGTCAATTGCTTTGAGCTTCAATGGGGGAGTGGAGGGCAAACAAAAGCGCACTTTTTCAGACATTCTAACAATTCCAAGGTGGTGCTCATTTGACAACGCCTCCTCGCTTCGTCGAAGTGTCTGATTCGGTTATTCAAAGCGAGGACTTTGGTGGAGGCGAGAAAAGATTCTCAGAACAGTTCCGCAATTCCCTGAATAATAAAGAGAAACCACTGGGGGAGAGGAGGGGGCGAAATCAGGACATCCCTGAACAAAGACCGAAGAGGTGCCTGAACGAAAAATTTCAACGACAAAAGGGGAAAAAAAATGATCCTAAAATGTCGACGCACATCGACCAGAAGAGTTTTCTTTTATTCCAATCACGTTTCCATACGAATGTTGTCATTTCGAATAAAAATGCGCCACAACCGCCATGACCAGAATTCAGTACGGAAATACAAGAATTCTGTTTCTAAGTAAAACTGATTTTATGGTTTTCCTGCGTTTTTCTATTTTTTTTTATCCAAACGGGCGTCTTAGCCAACCACCCATACATGCACAAAGCGACCCTTTGCTCTCGAGTGGCGACTCTCAAGTCACCAAAATAACGACCTGTTCTTTTTCCCCTCTTCTTCCAATTGAACGGGAACTGCATGTTCTTGAACACAAATGAAACGCCGGTTCTTCTCTTCTTTTTATCGATCATCACTCTTGGGTATCAGCATATTTTATGCACCCTTTGCAGTGAAGTGTCGCCTTTTTCTGCTACTACCAAAGGAACGACGTACCCCCCCCCCCCTCTTGTGTTCATTAAAATGATAGAGAACAACAACCACATTCTTGAGTGTAGAAAAGTGCTCGTGTGGGGGGGGGGGGGGGGGAAGAGTGACGACGTATTTCTCGGCACACTTCCCCTCGCATGCAGTGAGAAGCTTACGAAACCCTCGCTTTTTATTCATCACAATTCCAAAATTGTTGAAATAATGAACGTCACAATAAAATGACCAGGAAGTCAATATACTTCATAGATTTATCTGACTCTTATATGTTTCAATATATATTGAAATAGTATGGATTCCTCTGGGGTATCTGGAAGACCCCTATCAGTGTGTCAAGCAAGACCACCTCACCTTTCGTCTACGTAAGTCGTCAGCGGATTCCACCCACCCACTGTGGGGTCCGCGGGAAGTTCCAAAGTGGGTCCTTGGAGCAAAGGGTTAAACGACAAGACGTTTTATTTTTATTTTAAAAACACGTTTTTAAGATATATTATTTCTATAGAAAAATAAGGAATCAGTATTTATTAATTATAAAGAAACAAACTTTTCTGCCATTTGAACATTATATTTTGCACTTTTTTTACGCTTGCTTTATTATTTATTGCTATGGGCTAGCAAGGAATTTTCTATATTTCGTTGAAGAAAGTATCATTTCTTTGTAAAAATATCTAAGATGGTAGTAACACGTGAAATCTCACATAGGCTGTTTTATTTAAAAGTAGATAGATACACACATTGTAACTGAGTTTAAATACTACTGTGATGTCGTAGTAGCGTGATTAAAACTGGGTCGAGTGTTTTTTTATATTTTTATTTGAAGGGGATCGGATAAAACACAACCCTACAAATGCAGCCAGTAGTCGACTAGCATTTCATATCGCAACGTACCAAACACAAGCTTCTTCTGAAGTTGTTCTGACAATTTCAAAAGTTCAAAACACAGCACGTAGACTGGGCTCTTTTCAAAGCACGAGTCCCAGTTTTATTTCTCAGTCGGGCACAGCTCGTGTCGCGAGTCCTATCTTACGGATGTCAGCTGTCGTCGAGATGAGAAGTACACCCAATCAAGTATTTACATTAATTTAAATAATTTAGGCTAGAAACAGTAGGATTTGTTAATAACTTCATTTACAAAATACTTTATTTAGTAGTTGAATTGTGCTGTGCAGTCGCGGTCTTGGGACACCATCCGATCCCTATCGCGGATTGCGCACCCCATCGAAATCAAGTGTAAGGCTAGCCGCGTACTGGCAACTATCGGACACGGCATGCAACTGGAGAACCCAAACTGTATCCGCTCACTGAACAACTTTTGAAATTGTATCCTTTCGTTCGCTACCGCGCTAGAACAGCTTTGGCATAGTATCGAGAATTCGGCCTGGCTACCGTTTGAAGTTACAGTTGAATTCGGCCTAAGACCTGGCAGCCCTGAGTTGCATGCCATTAAATAATAAGAACCATTTGTGGGTGGGTGATTTTTTTATTTGCTCATTGGTAGTTTCGGTTGCGATTGTGACTAGCGCGCGGCTACCTTGACACTCGCGAGCCCGTGGATGCTTGGAAATGCAAATTCGTCTGCAACAACAACACGCGAATTCTCATTCCCAAGCATCGGAATTATTCTATATTTTCAGGAAAATTGGAGTCTAATAAAAATATTCTAAATCGAGAAGAGGGCTTCACTGCGCAAAGGAAGCGCCGATGGAAAAGAGAAATAAATGATGTTTTCCTGAAAGAAAGTTTCGATCACCGCGCGAAATAAAATTGGATTTCTGCTCCCCCCCAGCCCCTCTGCTCCTGTTGGGCGCCTTTTCATCTAATATTAGGGAATTCGCTGACTGCAACTGTAATTGGAAAGGAAGAAGGAGAGGGGGGGGGGGAGAGTTAACAGGATAAATATTAATTAGATTTTCACTTGAAGGGGAATTTAGTTGGAATTTTTTTTTTGAATGGGAGAACTCTGAGCGCTTTCATGTGCGCCAGAGAATCTTGATGGGTCGGTTTTTTAATTAACGTAGCACCAGAGCTACAGAAAGGGCCATTGGTTCGGTTGATTGAAATAACACCATACTAGAGCTGAACAGTGGTCTATGGGCGGGTTCGGGGTCTATCCCGAAGGAAAGACCCGATAACACTACCTCGTATTTTTTAAACATGGTCAGATGACAAGAACAACGCCTGAGCTGGCATTCGACTCCTCCTCAATAGGCGTCAGGACATTCGACCCCAAATCAGCTTTATCGTACACCAGTCCAGTACACACGCCTGTAGAAATGGATGATAATTTCAAACGACTTTTATAATTTAGTAGCAAATCTGCCAATGTTCCGATCACCGAGATCGCTACATCTTAACTTTTGTCAAGTCAGCTTTGATTCGAACTCACTATCCTCTGATGGCTAGCAGGGGGCCCGTAGCCCCGAGGTACCGTCGGCTAGCAAACAGAGGGTTGCGAGTTTGAATACGGCTCATACAAGAGACTTGATAAAAATGTTCAAATGCAGTGAACTCGTAATCGGAGGTTTTCCGGATTCGCTGCGAAGTGACAGTACGTCGTCCGAACTCATCTTCACATTTCTAGTGCGTGCACACGGGACTGGTGCATGGGATGCGTGATGATGGGGGTCCAATGTACAGCGAAAATTTCGGTTGCTGTTAAAGAGGTTGAACCAATTATCGTTGAAACCTCTGCTTTTTTCTGATAAAGGATTCTTAGTTCATCATAGATTCCACCATATTAGGGTGTAGACCTGTTTTGCACCTATCTATGGTACATCGTTGAACTGAAATTTTTAACAGTGCAGATTCGGGCACACATGTACTAAAGGAGACCGTGTCCATCGCCCAGTAGCCCCATGCGTCCGACGTTGTTTCCACCAAAATAATAGGAAATTCCTTTTTATATCTATACCGGCAGCAACAAAGCCGATCAGAAGAAATGCGCAGATGTTTTTGAGTTATAAAACGAGTGTAGGTGCGTTATTTTTTCAAGTAAAACATGTGTCAAATAAAGCATGTGTTTAAATAACTCGAACTTTGTTCGCAAAGTTTCGTTGTAAGTCCCTTCAGGAAACTAGTTTGAGAGTTTACTTTGTGAAAAACCTTGAATTTAATAAAAACATGTTCAGCTATAAAATCAAAGTGTGCGCCGCATTGCTCAGTACGGGAAAGTGATCCGGAGTTGAGGGAAAACCAGTCAAGAGAGAGCCAGTAGAAATTCCTCACTCAGGTTCGGTGTTGTTCTTTTTGATAACTTTGTAAGGGATTTACTTTGAAGTCGAGGAATATGTTTGAGATTTACGTCCTTTTTAATGGCGCGCCTCATTTCATTGAAACGTGTTCGCCTATTTCCATTTTAAACACAACATGTCTTTGTTTCAGAAACTTTTGGATGTTTCCTCTTTTTGCATCACTATGTATGATGTCCATCATTTGGCAGTTGCCTAATTAGGTGCTTTTTTTTTTAATATGTGGCCTATAAAGTACTCCATTGCGCCCGAACCCAGCGGTCAACATAGTGTGCCCGACGGAAGGTAAATCAATAGGTTGATACCCAATTTACAGTATTTTAAATGGAGTTAGAGAAAGAGCAAGCTAAGGAAAGAAAAGCGTTTTTTTTATGTTGCAGTTCTCGCATCCACTTGAAGAGTAGGAAAGAAAAGAACATGTTGTTATTTTGATGACTGAGAGTCGCCTCTCGTTCGCAAAGGGTTAAAACTCAATTTTCGAAATAATTTGTAAAAAGAAATATTTAATGTCTTTGAAATATGAGTTAATTTGAATAGCCCAGATGCAAAAGCAGCTGTGTCCACATTTAAACTATTTTGGGAAAATCACAAACACCGTCAGCGAATTCCTATACTTGGTTTCAGCGCTGTCAAAGTTTTTTTTCCTTAAAGTTTTTATAAAATTTATTTATTAGTATTTGCGGTTTTTCTTCATTGTAAAGAAATGACAGACGCCTCGGTGATATAAAAGATGCTAACTATTCCTAAATACAATGTTTTGAATTTTGGTATGTAAGGGATTTTGCATTTGGGTTGCTCGTGTGTTTCGACAAGACGTACCGCAGGATAACAAATAATATATATATATATATATATATATATATATATATATATATATATATAAAAAAAAAATTAAGAAAAAGCGTTAAAAAAGTGAAAAATAATTTTTAATTTGCACGCTGAAAAAAATTGAATTATTTAATGTCAACTTTATATTTATAACAACTATTTTGAAATCGACACCAAAATTTAGGTATGTTTTTTGTAAATCGGCATTAACTTCAAAAAGTTGTAATAAGTATAAAATTGATATTAAATAATTATTTTTTCAACTTGTTCGTAAAATTATTATTTTTTTTTTTACTTTTTAGCCTCCTTGTAGTACTTTTTTTTCTTAAAGTCTTTTTTTTTTTTTTAAATTCTATGTTTCCCTTTTTAGTTTTTAATTTAGCAGGGGCTTCGTCCTCTGCAATTATTCACCAAGAAATTCAAGTTGTTTCTCATATTTTTTCCTGACTCAGATCCAGTTTAATAAATGTTAATAAAACTATATTGTTGTACAATCTTTATTAAGTAATGAAAATATTTTGAAATCGGAGAAATTGTTAAAAAACAGTCCATTTAATTTATATTTCTGGAAATATAACAGCCAGGAGACCAATATTAAAAAAATTGAAAAAGTGAATTTTGTTACACAATAAAGGTGGTTATTTACTAATTTTCAAAATAGTTAATGACGGTTTGCATGTAAAAAATATTAGTAACGATTTCTTGAAAATCAATGATAAATGATGTTGATTCAATATTTATCTGCCAACTTGTTCATTATTGTTGATCGTTTGAAGTATATAACACCAATGCTTTTAATAATTTAAAGTAAACCAGCAATCTTAGTTAAAAACTGTGGACTTTGAAATATTTAAGCAAGAATGTATTTGAGTTATTAGAAGTAGGTGGTCCGCGACTTGACGAACTTTACTGTCAGCAGTCCATGGCCATCTCAAGTAAGAAACAACTGCCTTGGACGATTCATTCGTTTATATGACCCAATTAGTTCGGATAATCGAACTTTGGCGGAGCTTCGACTATTCGACCTTGGCTTCCTTTTTAAGCCGTCAGCCGCACGTCAAACTCCAGGAGTTGTCAACTCCTCCAATCCCCCCCTTTCTGTCGGGTCCTCCGAATGACGTCAGCAGCCTTTTCTCAGGCACAGGGTCAAGGTATCGATCAGTGGCCTCCCGAAGCATCGACTGACGCAACCAGGGGCGGGGGGGGGGGGGGGGGGAGGGGCTTGGCACGAAAGGGAGGAAAACACAAGACGCGGAAATGCGTGCATGGAAAGGCAATCTTTCTTTAAAAAAATTAGAAAATCGGTTTTTAAAAGGAAACGTCTTTAAATCATTTTCATGAGTAATCATGATAAGAAATATCACGGTAGGGTATCCGTTCCGACACAACTCTGTGAGGAATAGAACAATTGATGTAGATTTGGCTTCCTTCAATAGGAAATTAGGCACCCATGCGTATAAAATAACAATATACAGTAAAGTGTATACAGGGGTGTGGATGCGGGAACCGCGGTGGCGGACGAAACAACTTTTTTTTTATCTTCCTTCTGTTGGCGATCAATCCCTATCCATACAATCTACTGAAAGGACAACCTTTCTCCGACCTCCTCCCCTTCGTAGTTTTTATATATAATTTAATTTTATTTAAATTAGATTGCTTTGCTATTGACTTTTAACTAAAAAATATTTTTAATAATAATTTCACAAAATTAATTTAAAAGCAAAAAAAAGTTCTCCCATTGCTACATATAATGTATAAAATGCCCTTTTGTCATCTATTAACGCCCTATTTTCACCTAAGAATGATGCAAAACTGGTCTAGCTATAAAAAAAAATCCCTTAAAATCTGAGACAAGTGGCCCTTGGCTTTATTTGCACAGAGCCCCGCATCTGCTAAGGGTGACCCTTCGTGTTAGACTGGGATATTCGAAAATAGACAACCCATGTCTCAATATATCTCCTCCATTATGCATTGCTGAAACTTCTGTATAGGGGCGAGACAGGTGCAAGTTTGTCGCAATTTTTATTTTTGAAGAGACATGGTTTACAATTTACCCTTTTATCACATGAATATTCTTTAGTGTGTGCCCTTGGCTGTAATGTCATGCCGTTTTGCGGCATAGTCATAAAGGTGGCTATTTAAAAAAATAAATATTTGTCTGAGTAAATGTTTGGGACAACCTGCCGAGTTGGTTGTTTGTCACGGGTTATTTAGATGGGTAAAATAAAATGTTTAATTTTTCAAAAAAATTATATTAAGAACAAAATATAGCAAACATTTTAGGGAATATTTAATGGGTAATAATATATACATTAGTCGCTTTCACAATTATTTTCACAATTTCGACAAGTACTTATTCAGACCGGACTCAACTCTTTTTCAGACTGAATATCATGTGACAACCGTCCTCGAGTTTTTGGTGACATCCAACCACGAACAGACACTTCAAACAAATAACGATTTGAAAGATCATTGAGCATAACCTCGACTGTTGATACAGAATAATAACATTACACGTTGTAGAATAAAAATATAATAATAAATAAACGTTGAGAGATTGATTTCATTGAATAGGGTGTGAATAGTCAATGAATGAATGGCATCGTTCAATGAATATGTATAGCTTCAAAAACATCAATGGAACCTAGAGAATTGCCACGAGGTACTTGAAATTGTGTATACACACGCGGATTAACGTAATCGTTGAGTAGTTCGAGTCTGGACTGTGAGTGGCAGCAGCAGCAGCTAAGAACTGAGAAGTGTGACAACCTGTCCCGGTCTCCCCTATGTCTTAATTTACATTGCATGTTGGTTGCTCGTTTGAATGAACGTTATGGTATTGGTACTTAATAAATTAATCTTTTAAAACAAAACGAAAAACGACTGAAAGGAAAATGCGATAAAAAGTAAAAAATATTTTATAATTTTACGAACGAGTTGAAAAAATTGAATTAATAAAATATCAATTTTATACTTATTAAAACTTTTTGAAATCGGTGCCAAAATTTAGGTACGATTTTTGTAAATTGGCACCAACTTCAAAAAGTTGTAATAAGTATAACATTGATATTCAATAATTAATATTTTTGAACTTGTTCGTAAAATTAAAAATTATTTTTTACTCTTTTAGCGCATTTTCATTAAAGTCGTTTTTTTTTAAAGAATATTTTATTTTCTCTTTTTAGTTTTTAATTTAGCAGGGGACTTCTCCCTCTGTTATTATTCTCCAAGAAATTCAAGTAACCACTTGTGCTCACATTTTGTCTGCACAATGCACTATATCGTAAAACAATCCTTATCCATGCCAATAAATGCTGGGTGAATGAAATGTCATTGTTTTACAATCTTTATTCAACATTTAAAATAATTTGAAATCGGATAAATTGTTTAGAAAAACTCTGGTTAATCGATATTTTCGGATATATAACAGCCGGATAACCGATTATTTTTTGCATATGTGAATTTTCACGCTTCGTCGTCACGCTTATGTTAGGTGTTTGGGATACCAGTTCAGGTGTTATTCACGGCACCTGATCTCGGTTCAAAATGACGAGGCAGTGTTCTCGGGTCTTTCCTTTGGAAATTATCCCGAAGCGTTGCCAATAGCTCTAGTGTGATGGCAATTCAACCTGACAGATAGTTTCTGAAAATTGCCTTTTGCCAGATGTCGTGAAATCGACAATTCGGGTTAGAAGAACATCTTTGACATTTGAGTTCTTTCTACGGGGACAGTTTTTCCTATTTCTGTTCTTTTTCTCTGCTCATAAAGGGGGGAAAAATCATAATCTGTTTTGGATATGCAAGAGAACTATTGAAAAAAAATGTGTGCGTTTTTAAATACAAGATAGTGCTGTTCTGGTTTATATTAAAGAACAGCAAACTAAAAGAAAAAGGGTCGTTATGTTGTCCCGTGACAGGAGACAGCGGAGTGCAAAGGGTTAAGCAACATCGATATGTCAAAGCAGGGTCCTTCAAGGTAATCGCAAAGTCTTTCATTTTGAATGAAGAAATTGTCTGATAAAACGAAGAAATGACGATAAATAGGGTCTTCTTGCTATCGGACACTTGACCCCCCCCCCCCCCCCCCCCCCCTCTTGGCAATATTTTGGCTTTGTGGACTTGTCCTTGATTAGGGTGTCGTTTGCTTGCTCGGCTTTTCAACATCGCTTATCAGACATGAATTGTGATATAAATTTCCTCTTTGATGTGTCCTCACGTTCCTCATTCGACCCACGTGACGTGTTCGTATGCACAATTGCGAGATGCATGCTAACGAAGTTTTTTGTTTTGTTGTTACCTTGCAGAATCGCGTTTCCAGGCTCCGTGCGTTGGTTGGATGGTTAATTAACGTCGCACCAGCACTTTTATTAACCCTTTGAACCCGAATGTCGCTTTTAAGTTTCTAAAATAATAACGTTTTTTTTCTGTTCTTCAGAATAAACAGAATAAAAGAGAACAACCCATTCTTGAGCATAAAAAGTTATTTTGTCACAGATTTGAACATAAATTATTTTGGCCAACTGATAGTATCAGTATAGGGGGGTGATCTACCATTTTCTTCTTTGTCTTTTTAAAAACATTTGACAAATGCAAAAACCACTAAATACATGTTTGAGATGAATATTTAGTTTCACGCATAATTTTTTTTAATTTTAAATTTATCCACCTAAACGCACAAAAGAACATGCTATAGAATACCTCTTTTAATAAAAGAACACCTCTCTAAAGAGAACAGGAACGGTATGTCACTGTTCTCAAAAAAGAAAGTAAATAGCTAACATAAGCTAAAAACTCGTCTTATTGAACGTAAGTTTAACAAAGCGTATTTTAAAATTTTAGTTTTAACGTATTTTAAATGTTGTATCTGCTATTATTTGCCCAGAAATAATAATTAAAAAAAAAACATGTTCCATAAAAAGAACGCAAATATCGGAACACGTTCCTATAGTGTAAATGTTAAAAAGAGGTCTCGCTCTGCCATTCTTCCTTTCATTTCACACGCACACAAAAAGAGCTCGGGATTAGGAGAGGATGTTTACTTGGAATCATCTCTCCTCAGGTGGAAGGTTTCGCTCTCTCTCTCTCTCTCTCGGAACCGTCCGATCGAGCCCGAGAGAGAGAGAGAGTCTCGGCCGAGAAGCACTCTCGAGACAAAAGGGGGGGGGGGGGGAAGAAGAATAAATACTAAAGAGGAGTGCGAAAGATTTACAAAGAGCGGGGAAAAGTGTTTGCCAAAGGAGATTTCGAAAATTGTATAAAACAGTTTCTAAAATATGTGCAACCTCCACTGAAGGGGTCTGCGATCAGACAAAAAAGAGAGGCTTTTCAAATTTAAAATGGAAAACATGAAAAATGGTTTGGGGAAAAACATTCTTTTTTGTCTTGTTTTATGCTCCTAAACTTTAAACCATCCCCCCAAAAAACAGCTCCATTGTTTGGTAAAAATACTGTTAAATAACGTTAACTAAAATTTGTTAGTATGTAATTATACAAATGCAAGTTTATTGGTTTGTTACTTATAAACTCTATAGAAGCTTGGCAGAATACGTTAAAACTTTATGCAAGCATAATATGCAACTTTCTGAGTTGCACAGATTGAATAATGTCTCAAAACTTTATAGATTTGAACGTGGGTGGTAAAAGTTAAATCTGTTCTGGTAATATTCAAAGTAAAGACAAACATCTATTACCTTTCCATTTTTAGTTTCTTCGTTGCCTTGATAAAATTTTTTGCAAACTTGAATGCAGAATATCTGTTTTTATAATCTGCCGAAAGGACTATGAACGTGAAATTACTCTGTTCGTAATCAGATGTACAGTGACAGGTGACATTTTTTAATATTCAACTTAATGAGTTAGATAGGCCATGCAACATTTTGGTGCATATATATATACATACATATATTCTCGATTGTTGAAAAGAAATTAATTTTCTAATAACTTTCTTCTCTTCTTCCTTTTAAATGTATTCTGCCAGCTATTTGTCCCCATCGTTGCTGGGAGAAACAGTCAGTTGAGGCATGTACATTAAAGACATGGAAGGCCATAGTCGGGACTCCAACCTGCGGCTACGGGTTCCGAAATTCCTCTCCTTACGATAAATTAAATCCATTAAAGTTACAAAGGCACGTTCTAAAATTTGTAAATATTTTTCTTTAGATATGCAATTAGATTTCTTTATGCAATATTTCAAAACATTTTAAAACCACATCATTTAAGAAACCAAATGGAATTTTACAAATCTGAGCCTCACGTGCTCGATGAATAGAAGTACTTGTATTATATAAATGTTCAACTTTTTATACGCAGAGGAAGTAGTTGTTTTGTGATCCACAGATAGACTCTTCTATTATTAGAGATGCAACTTTCGTACTATGTGAAGAAAGAAATCTCTCTCATTTTGAGCGCTTTTCAATCTGGCATTGCGCCTCTTTCTGACCTGGTGACCTTTTCGCCGGAGATTCTCGGCCGTGGTTGTGATGAAGTGGAATCCTGATTCCAGGAGTCGCCAACCTCGAATCTACTCTGATGAATTATTCAGGAGTCGAACTTCATTTCCATCGCATGTGGCGGACCCGAATTTTCGTATAATGCGTTGTGGGACATTAGAATCATAGAATCGTGCAAAATGGACGAAAGTAGCCCTGACGATTGCAGAATGCTCAAAAATGATAGTGTTATTTCTGAGAATGTGCATTCGACAATCTGATTGTCACGTGTGCGAACACTTTTGCCCGGTCCACCCCTTCCCGAGATAAGACTCGAGACATCTCTCTGTCGGCGGTGACCACTTCCTGGTCAACAGCGGAAGTTGTCGTAATCAATGCGGTTAAGGGGGGGGGGGGGGGGACGTCGGAAGTACGAGAGAAAAGTGATTCCCTCGAACATGTTTGATATATATAACGTTCTTTTTATGGAACAAGTGACATCTCGTTTACGTTCTTTTTTTAAAAGAGGTATTCTTCAGCGTGTTCTTTTTACGTGTTGGGTGGATAAATATATATAAAAAAAAAGTGACGCGGGAAGCTGAATATTTATTTCAGTATACCCAAACAAATATGTTGATACAGGACACATGGTGTACCGTACGGTTAGTTTCGTGAATGCTTTTGGGCCCTACGCGATGCAAAGGTCAGAGGGGGGAAGTGGATATATTATGGATCACCACGCCAAGCGGTACAAAGGTCAGAGGGGAAGGGGGGGGGGGAAGTAACAACAGGCCTGTTCGAAGCGTCTCAATGTTCTCTCTACTCGATCGATGGTCTGACATTTATCCCGATAGGATAATCCCACAGAAGAAGAAAAATAAGAATTTTACAAATGTAATTTTTCACTTCGTGCAACTTTGTACCCGTACTGAGGGGGGAAAGACGCATTCCCGTCCAAAACAAGGATTGTGGGGTATTTTAATCCGAAGAAATGTTTTGATCATCTACCTATTTGGTGCATCTGGATGACAAAATATTTTCTATTAATGTTTGTAAAATAATAACTTTTTAAACTCGTTCCCATTGAAGAACATACTCGTTGTGTGGGTGACTTAAAAAGCGACACTCGAGTGAAAAGGGTTCGTGAAATACGTTGGTACCCTTTGTGGATGCCGTACTTTTAAATGGAGTTGGATAAAGAAAATATTTTTTTTTGCGTTGAAGAACAAGTCGTTCAGAATTCAGGAACAGGGGACAGCAGAACGGGCCGTTATTTTGGCGTCTGTGAGTCGCCCACTCGATTGCAAAGGGATAAAAGTTGTTCCCTTGGTTTCTTGCAGAGATCGAACGAAGAGAGAAGGGACACGATATGCTGCTCTACAGATTCCTCCTGCTGCTGACAGTCGCGGCGATCGGCTGCTTCGCATACACCTACCGGGAAGAACTGGACACCAGCGGCGGTAGGTGACTGCGATAACACTCACAAAATAATAATAATCTTTTTAAAAAAAAGGTAAACCGATTAAGAAAAGAGGGCTAAAAAGTAAAAATATAATTTGTAATTTTACGTACAAGTTGAAAAAATTATATTTTTTTAATACAAATTTTCAATAATTTAATTTTTATAACTTATTCCATTTTTTTTAATTCACTTTTTAGGGCTTTTTTCTTAATCGGTCTTCCTTTTTTTTAAAAAGATTATTTTATTGTTATTGCCGAAATATTTTTTTAACCAACTTATCTTCGCGCGATAACCAATATCAGAAAGAGCACCCACGAAGAGGTGTTTTCAGTTCGACTGTTATGCATTTTTGTATGTACGTTCGCGCATGATTTATGTTCTAATTCAGATATTTCGATATTTTTTGTTGTTTTTCTTACTCTCACATGTCACACTTGAGGATTTTTATGTGACAACTATACGGTTATCCGGCATTTAATCTTAATTAACCGGACAGTTTGAAGAAAATACTGTCCGATTTCAAAATACTTTTTTTGTTGGATAAAGAAAAATCCACTTTGGCAAAAAAAAAAAAAAAAAAAAAAAAAAAAATTGATTGACAAGCTTTTATTTTATAACAGGACTTTAAAAAAAAATATGTTCTCCAATTTCACGGCGAAAAGAGTAAACGTATGGGAAAAAGTCTTAACAAAAATACTTGTCAACACGGGATGAATTGCTCTCGCATCATTCAATGTGGAGGAGGAGGGTCACACACTGTTCGGGTCGTCGTTTGGCTGTTTAACGGAACTCTAATAATAAATTTTGCTGCTATTATTATTATTTAACCACTTTTTTGCTATGAAAGCAAAGCTGTTTGAAATAGAAGAGCAGTGGTTGGGAAAAATAATGTTTTATTACGCCAGCACAGTTAAACGTGACACAACCCGTTTGTGAATAAACATTTGTTGTGTTGCCAAAAAGAAAAGAAAATCTTATTGAGTTCTAGAAAACAGCTTCTATCGTTTGCTTGTGAAATGAGACTTGGGCTGCGTTTCGATATATATCGAAATTCCGGAAGTAATAAAAAATCGCGATTTCGATGTTGCAATTTTCGATTTTACGATTCATTCGTTTTACGATAGCTCGATGAAAGACGTAATGGATTTCACCATGAAAGAAAAGTACACTCCGAAGTCCGGAAAAACACTCGCGGACAGGAACGATATTTGTCCCCATGCGGATCTTAGATGCGGATGCTGCCCTATTTGCATATTTAACGATACACATCATATCGATAGATAGGAAATATCTATACATAAAAATATTGATATTTCAAAAATATCGATATATATAAAAAATATTTATAAATCGAAACTACCGATTAATCAAAAATATCGATATGTACCGACGATGTATTGCGATGTGTAAAAGTCAACATCGTCCAAGCCTACCAGAAAATACTAGATGAAATGTCGGCGATATTGCATGTTGTTAAGACTAGGCTTGGACTATGATGATATTTTACCATTGCGATTAATCCTAAGCTAATAATCAATATATCAAATTTCGATGTATTAGAAATTTCCGATTAATCGATATTTCTAATGTATCGAAATTTTTTATACTTACATATTGTTAATAAATCGATATTTCCGATATATCGATATTTTATGATTTTAATAAGTAGAACGGTTGCATTAATTATACATAGGGATGGAAACCTTAAACTAATGTTTTGGAACTGGATAGTTTCCAAATCAAGGAATAGTATAATATTTTCCCTTATATTTATTTATTAAAATTTCCGTCAACTGGATTTGCTTTATTCCATTTTTTTTTTTTTTTGTATTTCCCAACTTTAGTAAAGTGTTTGAGTAGCATGTAGTGCAGCTAAAATTATATATTCTGGGTATCAGTATATTTCTGTGATAACTGAAAATTCCGATAATCTTAAGTGTTCTTCCGGACATGAGTTCATCCGTACTTTTGAGTGTACTTTAAACTCATCCGTCAAATCAAAAATTACAAAAATGGAATCGCGATCATGTTTTATTTCCGATATTTTCGATATATAACGAATTAGCACCCAAGCCCAGTTAAGACCACTGAGCTACAATAATACAAACACTGTTGTGAGGACTCCCATTGGGCGACAATGCAAGTGCCTTGCCACCGTTCGGAAGAGAAGGTGGAGAAAACATTCTGCCTCTGCTTTTGCACAGTGAGTCGCGTCGCACACGAGTTTGATATTAATTAAGTGATATTTTTTTCTCTCTTCTTCTTCTTGCAAGTAAGAAAGCAAATATGGCAAGAAATCAAATGGGCCACATTTAACTTATTGTTGAAGCCCCAGAAATGTATTTTTTGAAATTGGAGATATGCACTTCATCCTATGTCAAACACCACGCGAAAGATCTCTGTCTTGACTCAGAAAGGTGTGAAGTGGTCGCGCACGCTTAGTGTTCCCTCCAGCAGTGATTATTATAGCTCAGTGGTTATGACCAGCTTCTTCGGGAGAGAAGCCGAAATGACTGACGATGGTTGCTCTTGGTGTGTGTTGCAGGCGTGTGCGAGGGCATCGGATACGGACCCATCCCCGTGGGGCAGAACGGTTACGACGACGGACGCTGCGAGAGGATCGAGTGCAGGACGGGAATACGATACGTCGCAGGGTGAGCTTTCTTATATTCTTTGTCCATGCACACAGAAGGCGATTGCGTGTGATCGCGACCGTGGTCACTTTAGAAGTCGAGAGCTTTAGAAGTCGAGCACTTTAGAAGTCGAAATGAGCAGTGTAGATCCTTTACACAAAGTAATGAATAAGTTTAAATTAAAATTAACTTATGAATTAAAATTAATAACTTGTAAGTTTAACATATTCAAGATTTTTTTTAAAATTGACTTTAAAAAAAAGTTGACAATCAACTGCATATGTTGGATACTGCTACATTTGTATAAAATTTTTAATAGATTTCTTTTTTAAAAAAGTAATGACAAGTGTACAGGTTCTTTTTTATTTGTATTTGAATTATATTTTTGAAAATTGACGGTATTCATTATTTTTTTCTTCTGTTACCCTTAACAGAACATGGTAAACAATTTTAAAACCGAAATAGTAAAGTTACTTTTTATAGAATTCTTTGCTGCGTCTTTAATTTGTTAGGAAGTATTGTAAATATTGTATATATTTTTATGCAAAATAAAATGAGATATATCCGCCATTTTGTATTTGTGTTAGAGAAATCTGTTTTTCCGGCCAGCCTCGAAGGCATACGAAGCAAGGAATGTACGGATGTTCATTGCGTTCGTCGCATTTGTGTTGAATACACAATACACTACATTCATGTCAGACACTTAACTTTTTTCTTAAGCCAGGGTCACACTCGTGTCCAGGCCTGGTCCAATAGTTATTCCAATAGTTATTCCTTATTATTTTCTTCCGATGTGTGCATACACAATTTCTTTTCTTAAATGATTCCTGCTGTAATGAAGCACAAGCCGCGTACCTGCAAGGCCCTGTACCTGCAGCCTGCCTTTACAAATATCAAAAAGTTATTTTACTCAAATTAGGAATCTTGTTTAAAATTTTAAAATGACTATTATAAATTAGTGTGTTACCCCATCAGATCATCAGATTCAACTTGTAAACTGTTATTCAACGTGTATAGGAATGCAATTTAAAAGTACATTTAAAACCTAAACATTTGTGACAAACAAGTGATATGCGTAAAATCGAACACATTGTAGCTCAATAGAACCGTATGTAGCGGTTGCAGATGACGCAGAGGTAGACTTGTAATTAAAATAATAATAATGACATGGAAATTTTGTTTCTTTCCGTTTACATAATCCATTAAACATGTAAAGTCATATTTTATGTATTTTTATGGGGAGGGGGGGGGGGTCACAATATTATTTTGGGGGTTAAAAACATGGATGTCCGACATTCATTGTTCACACACTGCCCAAAGTCATTTTCGGGCTGAGCACTTGCGGCCAATAATCCTTTATAAAGTACAATATTTGGGTATGCAAGAGTTATTGGGTGCTTAACTGAGTGTAGAGGAAGACAGAAGTTCAAATTAACGTTATAAAAGGCAGCTGTCATTGTTGGATGACAACTTTTGTAACCCCCTTGAAGACCTGGAAGAGGAGGAGTGCCGCTCGTTCTGCTCGAAATGGGTCCACAGCGGACAAAAGACAACGGACGAGCGGCTCTTCTCGTGCTACTACTCTTGTTGTACGGGGCAGTTGACTCCTATTTGTACGCTTTTTTTTAACCCTTTGCATTCGGATGTTTCCTCTCAGGGGACAACACACGTTCTTTTGACTGCTGTGCTCTTTATTATAAACGAGAAAAACGCGATCTTGCATTTAAAAAAAAAAATCAAATTTTTTCCAACTTGTTCTCTTGCATATCCCAAACAAGTTATGATTTTGTTCTCTATGAGCATAAATGATTCTGTTAAAAAGAACACCACAAAGTGGACTGAACGTTCATTACAAAAAATGCAATGAATTGCACCAAAGACGTTCCCGGAGTGCAAAGGGTTAAAACGTTCATTTCCGATGTATTTGACTCGTCAGCTCACTCTTTCCAATTTCAGAGACTAGATAGTCCTCTTATGGCAGCACATGGTGTCGATTTAATTTCCAGTTGTTCAAGAGGGGGGGGGGGGGTAAGCACCGTTCAGGCGCGATTTCTGTTCGTGTACCGAAGCGAAAGTGTCAGGGGATAATACAGTCGAAGGTGTCCTCGAATACAATTTCGAAGCACTTTTGAAGCGAATGATGCGGGGTCAGTAGTTTGTCTGTTTGCGACCCATGAACTTCCAATGAACGATTCTTCGTGTTCTTCCAGGTGTGGACGCGTCGTTGCCCCGACCGACCCGAGATGCCGCATGGTGAGAGGGGACGGCCACTATCCCGCCTGCTGTCCCAAAGTCAAGTGCGACCCCGCCCACTGAAGAGAGAAGCCGACTCCTCTTGCGCTTCTGCACACCTCCCGCTCGCATTTCGGCTTATTTTTTTTAAATGTGTATTAGTCTCTTCAGATGAATAAAAAAAATTGATTTCTTCACATATATTATTATTATTATCATATACATTATTTTTATAGTATAGATCTCTTCTTGCGGCTCTTACACTCGACGGGTGAGGCATCAAAAGAAAGATAATTTCACGGAGCACAAGCCCATCTCCTCGTAATTATCAACGATTTTTTTTATTTTTTTTAAAAATGCGATTAAAAGAAGTATTGCATTTAGAAACATTAAATAAAAGCAACTATTTCCAAATCCTGGCAGAATGTGTCTAGTCGGTAAACGTGTGGGACCTTTGGAGCAAGAGGTCGAGCGCTCGATTTCCGACGGGGGCCATGCAATGTTTATTTTTTTAGTGTGTATGCCTTCACGCGAGGCCAAGCGTAATTGTTTATTCGGGAATTCTCGCACGGGTACACTGTATTATTTCTATATATTAGATCCCTTTTATGCCTCTTACAAGCCACGAATACTAACAAGTGAGGTATTAAAAGCAAAAAGGATTTCCCGGAGAGCAGGGACGAATTTAATTTTTTAGGACGCTGCAAGCCCAGGAAGTTGCAAAAAAAATTGAATTCAGAGTGGTTTAATTAAGTTTGACGAGAAAACACTTGAGTGACAACATTGTAATCAGTTCAAATTTATATTTTTTCTACGTTGTCATGGAAATGACTTCGTGTCATTTGAAATGTCAGGGGGAAGAATTTGAAATCTATATATTTCATATGTAACACTGAAAATCTTGAAATGAAAGCGGCTTCGATAACTAAAACACGTATAGAAACTAAATGCCCATAACACTTTGTTGGGAAAAAGTACAATTTATACGTGACCATTTTCGAATCCTTACGATGTTCCTTTCGAATGTGGAATTCTTGCATGGGCACTCTAGTTATGATTGTGACTACAAGATTCTGTTGAACTCCCTCTGTTTGGAGTTGTTGTTGTTGTGGCCTCAAATCGTGTGGCTCCCTTTAAAACCCTTTTCAAGTGGCATATCGACTTGAAACTTGTCATGCATACGCTAATCTCGTGAAAATACCGATATTCAAGCGTGAGTGATGAACTTTCTTTGAAATCGAACAAGCTGCCGGCCAAGCAAGGATTTGAAGCCTTGCCAGTAACTGTTGGACGAGGGAAGCGGTAGTACTGACTAGGAACGCCCCTCCTTCGCAAAGAACGCTCCCGCCGCCGGGTGAGGTGTGTAAGTGCCCCCCCCCCCCCCAACGCCCCAAACAAAGGCGTGTCGATGTCTAACAAAAATAACTTTGTTGAAAAAGTAAGAAAATGCCTCCTCCACTATGTCTACTCCTTCTCGCAAAGATTTATTCAGTAATTTTAAAGCTCTAGCTATAGGGCCAGGGCAGTACGCAGCGATTTCCGAAGGATAGTCTTTTGGTTCTTCTATGCGCCGATTTCTACACCGTGGCGCCATCTGGCAATTTTAGTAAGAAGTCATTCATGCTTTAAGGGGTAGTTTTCTCTGACTCTTCGCTAAAGATCTTCCATATACTCGTCGCTATAGATCGTCTAATGAAGGGCAATCTATATATATCTCCCACGAAATGAATATCGTTAAAAAAGGGACGAAACGAATTTCTTAGTTTGACGAAATATTTATCGGAGCATTTAGCTTGCGCGCTTTCGTCAAACAAGATTTTTTAAAGAATTTTTAAATTTGTAAAATTTTTTTTGTATATTGTTTGTATTCAGAAATGAGTCTGCATTTTTAATTCCGAATAGTTAGAATATAAATTTAATGGATGTCTCATTATCCGAAAAACTGTTGGATTTTGACTGTGTAATCGAGTCCGGATAACAGTTTTCGTAGATTATTAATTATTGCTAACGGTAATGGGTGCTGACCCCCATCCAGTTTCAAACTCCTGCGCAAAATCCAATGCTTCATTTTGGGGCAGCCATAATTCATGTTGCCACATCCTCTCATGCAAAACCTATCCTGATATTAATGTCCCCGAGGCTCGTATCCGGGAGGCGAAATTGTTGCGTCCCCTGCTGTGAGGACGCGCCATATTAAATTTCAGACGACTTTTCGGAAAGGAGATCAGCGGCGTAAGGGAGCGTCGACGTGGAGATGGGATTCGCACGGAGAGAGGAGGGAAGCTGCTTTTATTGAAAAGTTTTCGGTTGGGTTTATCTCTTCTGTTGCCGCTGAGAGTTTAATTAAATGCCGAGGGAAAACATTGCAGCGTTTTATATTGCAAAGGGTATATATAGCTAAATAGCCCTTTTTGCAATTATCCATGTGCTATTGAAAAGTTAATATCGTTTATAATTACGTATAATCGTGTTATTTTTGGGGGGGGGGGGTGCAATCAGGGAAATTATATATATAATTTAAGTATGTGCAACAATTAAGATTACCCTTTCAAAAGAAGAAAAAACAACTTCAGAAGTAAAAAATAATTTTTAATTGTAATAAATATAATATTAAATATTTAATTTTTTTGCACTTATTCCTAAAATTAAAAACTATTTTTTACTTCTCAGCGTTTTTTTTTTCACGAAGTTGCTTGTCCTATATTTAAAAAGATTATTTTATTTTTCCGTTTTAGCTTCCATTTAAGAAGGAGACTTCGCCCTCTGCCAAATCAAACATCCGGGGGCTTCCCCTGCCCCTGTCCACCAGGAAAAGCTCACTTTTTGTCGCTCACTTTTTCTCACGCCAGGAATAGCATATTTTGTAATTATCAGATTTGATGAATTTTAGTGTTGAACAATCTCTAGCCAACAATGAAAACATTTTTAAATAAAAAAAAACGCATTAAAAATAGTCCGGTTAATCGATATTACCGGATAAATAAAAGCCGGATAACTCTTTTTTATATTTTTGCCAAAGTGTATTTTTCTTTATCTAACAAAAAGAGAATTTTCGAAATTGGCCAATATTTTTTTTCAAACGATTCGGTTAATGGGAAATTCCGGGTAGTTAAATGTTTGAAAACAGTGTATTTTTTTATGAAAGGTGCCTAAGTGTGATATCCCATATAGAACAAAAAAAAATATCGAAATACCTAAATTAAAACAGAAATTTGCACGAACATACATAAAAAAATACATAACAGTCGATTTAATATCCTTTCTTCTTTGGCACGCTCTCTTGCATTGGTTGGCGCGGTTTAGTTTTTTAAAAAGCAAAACTACTTACATTATCTAAACTTAAATCTAAAAATTTAAAAATACATGAAGATTTATTGTTAATAAACTTTAAAATAATAACTTTAATAAAACTTGTAATAACTTGTTAATAAACTTTTTTCTAGAAGACATTACGTTTTGATTTTCTACATTTTATAAAAATTGTCATTGAAGGAGTATTCTAAAGAAGAAGAAAAAATCAATCTACAACAAAAAATCTTTTGATCCGATAAATAATAGTATTTTTCCCCTTATAATTCTTCTTTATTATTATTATATTATAAAATCTACTATAAAAAATATGAACATGTTCTCAAAAGTAAAGTTACTTTTAAACGTCTGCCCACCAAAACTTTAAAATAAAACCGCCAGAAACTTTAAATTAAAACCGCCAAATCGCGCGTCAGGGAGAGAAAGGTTATCAATTCGTCTGTTATGTTTTTTTTAATTATGTACATCCGCACAATATTTCGCTTCTATTCCAGATATTTGGGAATTTTTTTTGTTGGATAGAATTTCCGGTTATCCGGCATTTAATTACCGGAATTTCATATCGGAAATATATATATATATATATATATATATATATATATATATATATATATATATATATATATATATATATATATATATATATATATATATATATATATATATATATATATATATATATATATATATATATATATATATATATATAAAATGATTAAAAATGTCGATAAGTTGGAACTGGGAAATTTTCAAGCCCAGCAAACTGCAAACTCTGCTCAAGTTAACACTCGTTCCTCTCTCGAAGTACAACTCCGACTCTGATCACGTAGAGCTCAAGGGTCTGGTGTCCCAGTATGTGCAGCTGTAGTGCGACGTTATTTAACCAACCATCGCAAGCTCACGGTTCAATATTTTCCGACCGGCCATTGACGAGAGCTCCTTTGAGAGTTTGCGATTCCTCCTCTTTACCTGAATGAAAAGAATCCATCTCGTTTCCATGGAAACTCTTCGAGAGAAGCATTGGGAAAGGGAGGGGGGGTTGTAATGACGAGGTGGCCTCTTTTCTCAAGGAATAATAAATACACCGTAGCAACGGCGCTTTTCGACTTTTCGAAAGATGCGGCTCCTGCGAAAGACGTCCTCCCTCCTCACTCCCGAGTGCCGAAGGAAAAATGATCGAAATTCTTTCCCAAATGGAGATCGTGGCACTGTTATACAAATGCATCCTCATTTTTGAAGAAAACGTCGTCATTTTTGACGAAACAGACGCCTGCTAGTTGCAAACAGGATGGACATAAATGTGGCCTTGTTCGTATAAAGAATGAAGTGGCGATGCCTGAATGATCTTGAATAAAAGCAAAGCACTACGATGCGTGGATATATGTAACAGTTTGATAGATCTTTCCTTTGCTGACTAGATTTTGAATGGCGATTCATTTCCATTCCTATAATTTGCTAAAATAACGTTTGACGTAAAACCCTTCTGGCCGTGCTCTGACAGCTGAAACAAAAATGTCTGTACATATATGTGTAAAGACACATTTTGTTATTACGAAAAATTATTCAAACGAATGTGTGATAGAGTTCAAGATCCGTATTGTTAATTTTCGAATTAGTTTATCTTCCGCTTCTGTTGGGGGATAACGCTTAAATAGCCGAAGACGCAGAGACACGTCCTGTATATAGTTGCTGGTGTAAGGTTAGGAATGCTGTCAATTCGCTGTACTGCCCGAGAGAAATTGTCATTGTGAGCGTAAGTTTCGGTACTCATGTTTGTTGTAACCCCATATGGATGGGAATCTGGGTTATGAAAGCAAAACTTAGAAAGGAATGTATTTCTGAGTAGAGGGTTGATGCGCAGCTGAAAACTGAATGCTACTTGAGAAGATTGTTATGGGAAAAAGAGAAGTGGCTTAGGAATGGATCAGGAAATAAAAGTCGAAAGAAACGTGGGTACAGTGGGGAAACGAATCACCCTTATTATTTGACCAATGTTCATCATAGTAAAGGTCGTAGGGCTAAACTTAATATACCATTTTGTAGGGAACAAAGTCTACTACACATTGAAATAAAAAAAAATACATAGGGGACTGTCTGCATATTAAAATCTGCACCAACTTTAAAATTTCCAATAGCAACACCCGATTTTGACTCAATATTTATAATCTGCGACAAAATGTATCATTGGATATCAATTTGCAAGTCATTTGGTCAAGTTGATTTTTAATTATGAGTCTCAAATATTAAGAATTCGTAAAGTTAATTGAAATTCTCAAACTTTTAATCATATCTCTCTCGAAATAAACATTTTATTAAGTTGATATTTTTATCTGTTTTACTTCTAAACGACCCAAACAAAATACACTAACTTTCATTACTTTTATATATGTTGAAATTTTTTAATTAAATTAAGATATTAATATTAAAAAAAATTATGAATAGCAACCATACTATGTTTTGATAGTAATCGATTCAGAAAAAAGTTTCATATGTATCTGCAAAATTTTGTAGTTTTTGAACTATTTTAAAATTTCCAACAACTTGATCATTTCAGGGGGTCATACGCAATTTAAAAAAAGTCGTCGATAATTTTGCGGTTTAGAACCGCTGTGAACGCATTGACATACAATGATTAATTCGTATCTATATTTCGTGTGATTAAAAACTTTTGGATGTCTATAGGCAAGTTATGTAAACGCGAAAATAATGTCTAATAATAATGTATGACAAAGTTTCTTTGCGTGGTGCAAAAGAGCATTTCTACAGAAGAAGTTGATTCATTCTTCTCATTTAGACTTGACAGTAGAACTCTTTACTATTGTGTATCGTGTTTTGATGCCACCGGCTATACATTCAGTAATCAAAAATAATAATAATTAAAGAAAGTTTATGTTTGTGGATTGCAGAACACTTCCTCTGCGTATAAAAAGCTGCAATTATATATATATATATATATATATATATATATATATATATAAGCGCTATTATCATCCTCAAGATATGCACCTACAGCTCGCATTCGTATAGTTCCACTCTGCATTTAAAATGATTTTAACAATTTTAGAACTATTGCATAAAGAAACATCTCGAAAAATATTCTCGAGGTCCACACCGTTCCTTTGCAGTTTAGATGAGAGTCAGTGCACTGGACTTTAGAACGATGGGTCGCCGCGACCCGTGGGTCCAAGTCCCGATGGGGCAATTCCATTTGTTTATTGCTATCTGAACGGGTTCTCCCGAGCAGCGCGGGGCCAAACAACTAGTTGCAATTATTTTTCTGATATTTCAGAAGAAAAAATTATCATAAAAGAAACTTTTTATATTAACTAATAAAGGGCTGCTGCGGACGAGGGGGAGGCGGATGAAAAATGGATTTATGTTTCGAACCACGTCGTCTGCATCCTCGATTCACTTATGCATTTTCAGCCGCACCCGTTCCGGTTGTAGAACCAGAGACCCTTAGGAATTGAGTGGACCAGAAGCAAAACAGGAAAGTTTAGCTAATTTTTTTAAATTGCGAGAAAAAAACCCGTTAGACGATGCAACGTAAGTCCGATCACGAAACCAAGGACTGCTGCTGCCAAAACTTTCTACCAACACCCGTTATTTTGTAGTCCGAATGTTACTTTGTTCAATAGGGAGGTATCCCCACATAAGCAAACGAAACATATTTTTTTTTAATATCACCGCATATAACTGTAGGAATGAACGAAAATTGCAATCAACATTATTTTGAGGGTGGAGAACATTTCTGCACTATTAAAAGAAGGTCTCGATATTGAAAATTTTAATGTTGGAGGCATATTTTAACATGAAGACAGTCCCCTGTGCAAATGTTTTGCATATCATTGTGTGTAGTGGACTTTATTCCCAACCAAATGACATTGAGTGTAGTATTGAGTGTAAATAGATGACGAAAAGCAAGAGGTGGTTCGATTCAACCCCTCCCCCTAAACCTGTGCACAATACATACAAAAAAATAATCAAAAAACCTTATAAATATAAGATAGAGATGCCCCATTTAAATATACCCACAGATAAAATGCGCATTAAATTCCTTCACATCAAAAACGACATGACACCCTATTTAACGAAAATTCGTAATACATTTTTCTGAAGATTCTGAAATCATTTTTCTTTAATGGGTGTGAAAGGAGACCTGTGTTATCCGATTTCGTCCAACTGGGAAGGTTCATTTCTTTTTATCACACTATTTATTTCGTCAAAGGAAGATTTCAAATAAAAATCAACAATTTGACTCGAACCACGGATCTCTCTGTCCGAAGTCAGACGACCCTCACCTCACAAGGGAGAAGCGGTATTTACCGAGTAGGAACTAATTAACTCTGCAAAAAGTGGGCGGAGTCTGAGGAGAGTAGGACATCCACACTTTAACGTTATCCATTATTTTCACCGCTCATTTACACTGGAATGTTAAAAATGCGTGCTCATTTAGGAAGAAATCTATGTGCTCCGATTATAAATATTTCGTCATACTGGGGAGGTACAATTCTTTTTAGCACACTATTTGTTTCGTCAAAAATGAGGAAGATTTCAAATCAAATCAACAATTTGACTGAAAGCACGGATCCCTCAGTCCGAAGTCAGGCGTGCTGCAGAGACCGATAGGGCCGAATCTGAGTAATGACTTTCGTTAAAAATGGGAAGATTATTGTTTCGTCGAAAGTCAAGGAATCCAATGACGAAACAATTTTCGAAATAGACGAAAGTAGCCTTGGCGATCGCTGCAGCTTAAAAATAAAGAGCATTATTTCTGAGAGTGTGTGTCTGCCCTCTGCACCACACTCGATGTCCCCTTCCGGAATGCTTTCTCGCTCGCTCGCATGCTCTGTGGGAGGGAGGACGCGAGCTGAATTGAAATACCGATTTCCTCCGTGGCACCGTATTGCATTATGCAGAAGCTGAATTTCATTTCGTCCGAATAAATTCGCGCGTGGAGAAATGCTGTGGGAGGGGGGCGGGGGGGGGGGGGGCCGTTCCGTGAGCTCATCTCCAACAATATCGACTGTCGATGAAAAGCCGCGGTCTCGGATTCCGTGTAACAAAAACAACCGCTGTTGCTCTCTGGGTAAGCCTCCGTTCAGATGGATGCATTGCATTGGGAAGACCTTTCGGAACAGAGCATTCGAATACTCGACGGATGCAAGCACATGCCGTTACGCAAAAAATATCGGGGGGGGGGGGGGGGGGGTTGACATAAGAAATTTCCGAACTTAACAATTTTAAATTCTCAACTCAACTATTCGAAATTCGCAACTCGATAGTGCTGAAAATTTTCTGTTCCAACTTATCGACATTTTTCATATTTTATATATATATATTAGGTAATATTAAACAGTTCTCTCACAAGCATTCATTTGTTGCACCCATATTCCAATGCAGTGTCCGTTCTGAGGTCTAATTTAAATGTAATCTTACAAGTTGGGTAATTTCTAATCTTCACTAGTTTTTATTTGTTAATAATATGAATTTTCTATAGGCATACAGTTTCCCAAATCGGGGTTTTTAGAAGTTGAAATTCCCAACTTTTTCCAAATTATGGGGGGGGAGGGGGGAAGCTGAGACTGGCTGGAATTGAAACTTGTGTTATCGAACATTTTTCTTCTTCCTATGAGAAAACATTTGCTCTGAGCATGCTCGAGACGGCATCGGTCGTGTGGATTCCCTTCCACAAACATTACTTATTTTTTTCTCTTTTGTTTAGTCATGCTTTTGTTTTATTCCTTTTATTATTCGAAAAAATGTATTCCCAGTTTCTAAATTTAACTCACTCCGTCTAGGTTAACTTTCATTAACGAATTTTTCTACTTTCATATTCTTTTAACGTTATCTCCCTGTTTGGCTTTCATTTCAAATATAATATTTAAATTTTCCCCGCTATCATTCGCTTCATCTGTTCACCGCCCGCTTGGCAAAATGCCAGATGTGGTTTCTCGCCAACGTTGGCTTGCTTTTACTCTTATTTTGGCAGTTAGTTAAAAAAAAATTTAAAAACAGAATCCAAAATACTCAATATACATAATTGTTGTATACATTTTATTGTAAGCGGGGGGGGGGGGGGGCGATGAAAATTATGATTGAAAACTGGGCCGCATATACTGAAAGTAAAGGAAAGAAACGCTGCCCTATCCAACAAAAAAAATTGTCAAATTATCTGAATTTAAACAGAAATCTTGCGCGAACATACATAAAAAAATAAATAAATATCGTATTGATAACTTTTCTCCTTGGCGCGATTTGGCAGTTTTAATTTAAAGTTTCTTGCATTTTTATTTTAAAGTTTTGGTAATTGTTTGATTTGAATGTAGCTTTTCTTTTATTTTGAAGGAATGAAAGACATATTCACATGAACTGAAATGTTTAAAGTTGAATTAAACTTTTAATTTGGAGTATTACAATTCACTCAAAGTTTTTTTTCTAACTAGAATATATTTTTCCTTATAGAAATGTCATTTTAAATTTTAAACTGTATTAAAATCGAAATATTACGTTGTTTACTGTTAAAATAATTTTTAGGCTTTCTATTTAATATTTTTTTTCTTACCTAATAATACTGATACTAAAGGGATAGTTTAGTAAATATTATTTATACTATCTTATACAAAGAATATTTATTCAAAAATGATTTACAATAACGAACATTTGTTTTAAACATAGATTTTATGCCATATTAAAAATTCCCATAAATAGAAATTTTGATTTCATCTATACTTATATATAAGAATGGAGTATCTGTCTGTGGAATTGAACAAAACCCCTCATTTTGAGTTTTCTTCACGAATTAGGATACACTGATTCAGAAAATCACATTAAATTTTTTTTGTCTATGTGTCTGTCTGTTTGTCCGGATTTAACTCAAAAAATACTGCACGGATTTTTATGAAACTTGTACCATTGGAACAATATTTTCTCCACTTAAAATCTGCACTTTGTTTCATATGGATATCTGCAACCGTTAAAAGTTATAGAACTTTTTCCATTTTTCTATACATTATTCCTATGGGAAATTTACATCTAGATATCCCTTCGTAACATTATTGTTAAAAATCACCTTGGCGACCAAATATATTTTTCGACAATATTGCGATAAACGAGGCATTTTGTTTGGCTGATGAGTAAATATCGCCAAATGAATTTAAAAATATCGTCAAATGGATGAAAATGTTGCCAAATGTATAACAATGTTGCCAAATGAGTCAAAATATGGTCCTATATTTAAAAATATAATCAAAATGGCGAAATTAGTGTCCAAATAATAAAATTAATGTCAATTGGTGAAATTAGTGGCAAAATGTTAAAATTAATGTCAACATATAATGAAACAATAATAAAACAGTGATAAACGACTGTGTGTGAACGGTTTTTTATGAAACTTGCACCATTTCAAAAATATTTTCTCAACTTAAAATCTGCAGTTTATACATTTGGATATCTGAAACTGTTCAATAGTTATAGAATTTTTTCCATACTTTATTTCTATTGGAATGCTATTACATGTAGATCTTCCCGTGATATCATTTTTGTACCTTGGCGACCAAAAATATTTTTCGAAACTACTGGATGACTTCTATTATTGCAACTTTTCTTTACGTCTGACGCCATGGGTATTTTTTGCCCGAACATTACTTTGTTTCGAGATTTTAAATGAGCGTCGGTGCCTAATTTCCTATCCAACGTTATTACATTTACGCTAAAGTGCATGCCAATAGTGCTATTTGTTACGGAGAGGAACAATGCTATATTATTGGAATAAAACACCCTAAAATTTTAACTTAGGGTAACTTAGCTTATTTATACATCCATGTAGCTTATTTTAAAAGTTTCACTTCTTAAACATTTTATTGAAATTCAAAAATAAATATTTGAAAATTATTTAACAAAAGAAATTTTTCTGTAAATATTGAAGCAGCCATAATTAAAATTATATTTTGCAATTCTCTTAAATTTCAGGGTGAACAGTTATAAAAAAAATATTCCTAATTTATTTCTCTTTAGAAATTATGTTCAAAGATGGATATATAGACTCCGGTCGCCATTTGGCAAAAAAAAAAAACATATCACCAAATACGATAAATTATTTCCATTTTGGAAAACAGCAATATTTTGTTCTTTGATATATTATTGCATCACCAGTATTAAAACTGGAACAGATGTAGTATAGGACATTTGGGGCGGTTTTTTTTTTGTCGAAAAAAATTGCCGTTAAACATAGCGTAGGCTTGCCAGATTGAAAGTCTCCAAAAAAAATCGGAAAATACCAACAATGTCAGGTGCGGTTGTCATACAATAAATTTATTAGCCAAAAAAACCTCGAGCGCCAAATGTCCTATACTATATCTGTACCTTAAAACTAATGAATGTGAAGTTTACTACATGCGTTTATTGTCACTGAAGGGTTAAATTTCATGCAAAAAAATTCCAACTATTAAAATAATATAAGTTTTCAACACCAATTGATATTGAAGCAACATCGCCAACTGTTATACTTTAATTTTTGCGCAATATATTGTTTTTATTGACATTATATTACAAGACTAATATTCGCAAAGGCTTTTTTAATCATTAATTTTTATGAATTTTTATATAAAAATACACATTTTACAAAAACATCAGTTTAATTTGTAGTAGGAATATGTAAAGTCGTGAACTTAAAAATTAAAAAGTACTAGGATTAGGTATCTCGAAAACTACTCAAAGGAATGGAATAAATCTAGATTTTGTTAAAGTTTATTTTTTACATTGCACAGAGAGTGAGTGATATGCGAATGACTACGCAAACAAATAAAAAAAAATCGCGCAGCTGTAATTTCACAAATTGACCACGAGCAACGCCGGGCCATATTGCTAGTAATTAACATTTTTAAAGCAAAATCCACTCTGGAATTTCTCATAACTTTTAAATAAAAATGTTCTACTCCAATGGCTTGTCCGAAACATCTGGCTTCCGAACCCAAAATTATATATTATGTCGAAACAATAATTATTTTTACCAATCATTTACTATAGTTTTTTCTTAAAGTGTTGTCGCAACGAAATATTCTTTGAAGCATTTTATTCCCCTTTATTCATTAAATAAATTTCCCAAACTAGATTATTGAGCAACTCAATCGTCACACATCATTAAGTAAGAATTGAATTAATAAGTGTTCAATCGATAATGAATAGGAAATGGAAAAACAAATAGCGTGACGTAAGAGAAGAAACGTCCTTGACTCTCTCTCTCTCTCTCTCGATGTTCAACATTGAAATATACTTTTATGGCGTGGTCGACATTTATATCCTAGACACGTCGATTCTTGACCACAATGCATTCTACTTACAATTTATAAAACTACTTTTAATAATCCTTATCCGTACAACTGTCGTTTTGCCACATCGTCTATCACCCCCCCCCCCCCCCCCACCACCACCATTGGTTCTTTGTATCAGTAGTGCTATCAGAAGGGCCGCCGGAACCAGTATAGCAGCTGCTGTACCTACTTTAACCCAAATAATTTGTTTAAAAGTGAAACAAAACAGGCTTACACTTTTTCATTTTTTTATGGTACCGCATCTGCCATAAATATATATCATTTTTCCTCCTCTCATATCTCTTAAAACTTAATTCCGGCACCACTGACTAGGTGTTGTCAAAAATGCAAGTCCTATTTTCGATGTACAATTTTGTTCGAAAAATTTTACTGTTATGACTCTGAAGAAATAATACAAATTGTAGTTATAATGTAGTAGTTAAGATTTTAGTAATAATTTTAAAAAAAAGAAGTCGTAAGGCCAGGTTCATTTATAGACTTTTTAAATGACATATATTTAGAAAATGTACTGGAAATGTGTGGAAACCTGACAATCAATAAAAATGTGTTTACATATCCAGTTGCCCACAGTATAAGTCATAAGAAAGAAGTCCGACCCTAACTCCAAAAAGAAAAAGCTTTACAAGAAACAAGAAAAACCAAATTTATCACCTGCGAATAAGTTTTAATATTTATATTTAAAAGGCTTTTATTGTCTAAAAGTAGTTGTTTGAGTGTGCAAAATGTTATATATATTTGCGATGGTAATATTTTTTTTTTACCATTTAAGGTTACCATGTTTTTCTGTGTACAACTCCTCATGGATTTAGGGCCATTTTAGTATTTACTTGTCACGTCTTCAATATAAATCTTACTATAACTCACCCTTCTATTTGATTTTATGGATTTTTAGTGTCACAAAAAGGTGTATTTTTTAAAAAAGAGATCGGAGAAGCTGATGATTGAATTTGGACCATTTCATGTGTGACAGCAGAAGTGCACCGTTTCCGCTCCCTCTCAAGAGAGTGCGAGTCTCTCTTCGAGTGTGTGTGGTAAAAGAGGATGGATGTACTCACGGGTCCCATATTGGTAAATCCGTTCCTCTTGGCGACTTCATTGGCGACCTCGTTGCCTGTGGGGTCTTTCAGCTGGACGAGGAAGGCGTTGGTGAACACCTCCTCCCCCGTGACCCCCACGACGACCAAGGTTGCTGCCAGGACGACCAGCCATGACACGACCAGGACGCGCATTTAACTTTCGCAGGGCCTCTGTTTCTCTCTTCAACGAGTGTCTTCTTCTACTTCGAGAGGGACGAGAACTGGCTGCGGTCTTTGGCGACTGTGTGGATGTGTCGTCTGCAAAAGGCCTGGTCATCACCTAAAAGGGGAGGTGGGGGGGAAATGTAAGGGCGTGCGGGCAATGACGTCATGCGCGGGCGCAAAAAGAGAGAAGAGCCCCTATCGATCGGTGAAATGGGGGGGGGGAGTGGCTCTCTTTTCTTTTGAGGAGAGTCTCGGGGTAAGTTTCTTCCGAAATGAAACAAAACGTTTCAAATGTGTGAACTCTGTTCTTAATCACAATCGGCAAATGCCGCCCCTGCACTGTTAAAAATAAATGCTCATTTTTGAAGAAACTTTCGTCTCTTCTAACAAAACAGACGCCTGCTGCATGCTCCGATAAAATATTTCGTCAAACCGAGGAAATTAATCTTGTATTTTTTTTTACGGAATTTATGATAGTAAAAAATGAGGACGATTTCAAATAAATACCAAAGTTCAGGTTCAAACTACGGTCCTCTTGGTCCGAAGTCCAACGTTTCCTGAAGGGCTAGTTTGAATGGTGTCAATATACGTATATATAATATACGTAGTCACATAGTAGCTTGGTGCATGTCCGAAATATTTGCTAAATACCCTTATTTCTGACTTACACCGGCGAATGTCGACATTCACCATGCACTAATGGTGAATGTTGAACATGTGTTAGATTTATATTTTCTTCTCCGTATTTCAGTCGCGATAAAACGTCACAAGGGTGACGTGACTTTTTCTCTCTTTGACCTCTCTTTCTGAGAGGAGTGACCAAGAACTTAAAACAAACAGTACATTCTAAATGAGAAAAGAAAATAATAGTAATAAAAAACTTACTTAATTGTGTGATTCAAATCTTATTTATTGCAGCAATTTAAACTATTATGACACTTTGAATTGCACAAGAGTCCCTTGCTTTTACAACTGCATTTATTTGTGGAACACTTCCTTTTGCAATGACAGCGTGTATAGCCTTGCCCCCCCCCCACCCCTTCTCGAATTAGCTGCAGCTGCTTCTCTCAGCGACATTTCTTGAAAAGAAATCTCATCTATGGAAAGTAACTATTACGTGTGCAAAGCTGCTTGAGGGTACCATTTTTATTTGCCAGTGGAGTCTTCTATTCCAACAACAACCGCTAACACATTTCGGCTATCTGTACGACCACGGTCGACATCATTGTTGCTTGCAGTAGAAGATTCTCTTTCGCGGCCGCTCTTTTTATAGAAATTAACTCGTGTTTTTCAGTCAGAACTTGATGTGAAGATGTGGTAGATTGCAGGTCCTCTTCAATATTTTTCTTGGGAATATGGTTTTCGGTATTGACCACCGCTCAAATTTTTTTCAGAAGTATTAACAGTTTCTTCAAGCTGTTCGTCGGTTTCAAAAGTATTCGCAATTGTCTTTTTTGCCTAGCGAACAAATCGCATATATTGAAACCGAAGAATAACTCGAAGAAATTGCCAATACTTTTGAAACCGAAGAACTGCTTGAAGAAACTGTTAATACTTCTGAAAAAAATTTGAGCGGTGGTCATACCGAAAACCATATTCCAAAGAAAAATATTGAAGAGGAGCTGCAATCTACCACGTCTTCACATCAAGTTCTGACTAAAAAACACGAAGTAATTTCTATAAAAAGAGCGGCCGCGAAAGAGAATCTTCTACGGCAAGCAACAAAAATGTTACGAACCTCACAAAAACAATTCCCTCCTGCTCAAATTGGTGATACTGTACGAATACATGTCCCTGATGTCGACCGTGGTCGTACAGATAGCCGAAATGTGTTAGCGGTTGTTGTTGGAATAGAAGACTCCACTGGCAAATAAAAATGGTACCCTCAAGCAGCTTTACACACGTAATCAGTTCGTAATTTATAAAGGAAAGTTACTTTCCATAGATGAGATTTCTTATCAAGAAATGTTGCTCAGAGAAGCAGCTGCAGTCGAGAAGCGGGGGGGGGGGGGGGGCAAGGCTATACACGCTGTCATTGCAAAAGGAAGTGTTCCACAAATAAATGCAGTTGTAAAAGCAAGGGACTCTTGTGCAATTCAGTGTCATAATAGTTTAAATTGTTGCAATAAATAAGATTTGAATCACACAATTAAGTAAGTTTTTTATTACTATTATTTTCTTTTCTCATTTAGAATGTACTGTTTGTTTTAAGTTCTTGGTCACTCCTCTCAGAAAGAGAGGCGAAAAAGTCACGTCACCCTTGTGACGTTTTATCGCGACTGAAATACGGAGAAGAAAATATAAATCTAACACATGTTCAACATTCACCATTAGTGCATGGTGAATGTCGACATTCGCCGGTGTAAGTCAGAAATAAGGGTATTTAGCAAATATTTCGGACATGCACCAAGCGACTATGTGAATGTCGACATTCACATAGCGCATATTTCGGATATGATTATTGAATTCTCTACCATTATCTGATTGCAATATTGCTGGAGCACCAAATGTTAAAAATATTGGAAGAACGTGATACGCTACTTCTTCAGCTCTCTTAGTTTTCAAAGGTCGTAGCTGGACAAACTTAGTTAAATGATCTTGATACACCATTATGAACTTATATTCGCCATCTCTGTTTGACTGCAGATCTATCAGATCAACTTGACATCTTGAGTTTAACTCAGAACTTGGTTTCGCAACAATACCTTTCTTAGGTGCACTGTGTTTCACTTGACTTTGTCTGCATAAATTTAAATACAGCATTACAACTTCATGTGTAATATTTTTGTATTTAACTTGCAACTCTTTAAACAAACGTGTTTTTCCTCCGTGGCCTATTCTAGTGTGAGTTTCATTTAGTATACTGAACAATTCCTCATTGGTAACATAATTCTGTATATTCGTTTCTCCTGGTTTTAATGGTACAATTAACTTCTCTTCATAATTAATTTTTAAAACGTCTTAATCGTCTGTAATCCAAAGGTGTGTTGCACTTAGTTTTAGCAGAAACCACTTCAGAAAGTATTTTAGAGTACTTTTCTCCTTTCTTTTCGACCTTCACCAGCGCATATCTGTGATTGTCGACATACACCGGTGAGACGTTCAAATGTTTTCACGTCTGAATGTACAAGAATGTAATGAAATATTCGATCTTTCACCGACGTATTTGGTATATGTCGACATTCACCGGTGACCCAAGCTACATTTATCACGGAATAAACTATTTGTGTGGATAAAGGGTTAAAGTAGGACCAACGGATGTAGAAATAAAACGCTTAAATACACATTAGTTGTCGGAATTTTTAAGTAATTTGACATTACATTTAAAAATACGTCTAACATTCTGAAATGTTGGATTAAATATTTCTGCGCCCTTTTAAATCTTTCTAACTAGTTTTACTAAGGATAATAATATATGAAAAAGCTACTTTATATTGGAACTCTTAAAACAAACCTCTTTTTGTTTGATTGGGTGGACTAATTGTCTGTTTCACATCGCACCATTGATAGGCCATTGATACCAAAGTATTATTTTTGCAGTGAGATTTGAAAATGTATAATTAAACATGTCGCTGGGATTACTTGGACCCACTTCCTGGCTGGGTCCGAGTAACCCCATTTTTAGTTTATCAGCACACCAGTCATTACTTATAAATTTTACTTTGCTAAGTGGTTCTTTATCTAGCTAAAAGAAACTACTTGTATTTTCTTAAGGACTATATATGAAATGTAAACTTCGCATTACCTTGAGTCTGACTGCAGTGTATAAAAAGTGAAGGTAAAAGTAAAAGAGCCACATAAATTCCTGTTTTAGCATAAAACAACAAAACCTGTACTAGAAAAAGACATAAAAAGCTGTAGGCACTAGCTGGTATTCATATCTGTTGGAGAGATAAGTGATTCACGTCTGTACCTTCATGACAGTAACCAAGGAGTTATTAAAAAAAAGTGTGTCCAAGTAACCCCATGTTACGGTACTCTAAATAATTTAATACACAAGTGTGTTTCATACCTTTGGAAGTTTTATTCATATCTAGTACCTTAATTACTACATACTCAGTTGTTTCCGATGAAAAGTTAACTCATGAAACTATTTCTCTATAACTGTTAGATATATAAATGACGAACGGGTTATGACCCAACTTTAAAATGCTTGACGCACCAACTTTAAAATTTCCAATAGCAATACCCAATTTTGATTCAATATTTAGAATCTACGACAAAATTTATCGTTGAATATCAATTTGCAAGTCATTTGGTTAAGTAGTTTTTTAATTATGAATTTCGAAAGTTTAGAACTCGTAATGTTAAATGAATTTCTTAAACTTTTAATCATATCTTTCGAAATAATAATTTTATTAAGCTGAAATTTTTATCTGTGTCATTTCTAAACAACCCAAATAAAATACACTAACTTTCATTATTTATATGTATATTTTTTAATTTTATTTAAATTAGGATATTAATATTCATAAAATTTATGAATAGCAACCATGCTATATTTTGATAGTGATGGATTCAGAAAAACGCTTTATATCCATATCTAAAATTTTGTGATTTTCCGCTTTGTAGTTTTTTTGCTATATTAAAATGTGTAACAAATGATCATTTCAGGGATCATACACAAATTTAAAATCAGCAGAACTTAACAGAAATCTTCACTAATTCTGAGAATTAAAAGCGCTGTGATCGCGTTGACATAAAATTCTAAATTCTTATATAAATGCGAGGGGCGTACGGGAGTGGTGCACGTTAAATATGATCCAAGTCTAATGTCTTATCGCATACTGAAGTTGCGTTGGGTGTCAATTCATACGTTGTTCCCGAGTAGTGTAATTTGACGGGTACGGCGCCGCGGTGCTGTGAGGAGTTATGAGGATTTTGGCGGTGCTGTGAGGAGTTATGAGGATTTTGGCGGTGCTGTGAGGAGTAATGAGGAGTACGAGGAGTAATGAGGCGTAATCGTGGTGCTCTGTGGATTTTTTGGTGGTGCTGCTGTGAGAATCAGGGAGGATCTCGTCTGTCAAGCCGAGGGGGCGTGGCCTAATGGAGATGACCTCAACCAATCAGGTGTCAGTAAGTGACGTCACATGCAGGGGGACATGGGAACAGGTGTCGATGACTCATCGCAGCGCTGCCCGTGGGCATGTCGCCGATGGGCATGTCCCATCGTGTCTCAACGTGTTTGTACAGGAACGGACCAATCAGGTTCTTGTGTGAGGATGACCTCATGAACAACCAATCAGGTGTCAGTAAGTGACGTCACACGCTGTCGGGGCAAGGTTTTACTAGTTCTGCTTGTAACCGCAAGACGGCGCTGCATGTAGGGGAACGGACCAATCAGATGCTTGTTTAAGGATGACATCATGAAGAGCCAATCAGGTGTCAGTAAGTGATGTCTATGGAGTGTCATGTGACATGAAAGTTGCTTTTTTGTTATTTTGCGCTTTTATTTGGGTATTGGTGGAAATTTGCGACGCACAGCATCTACACATTTTTAATTATAAGCTGTGGGTTGTGACATCATAGGTATAATGTTAGGAATGGTTGGTTGTTGAAAAAACTGTGAGCTGTGAAAGTAATGTGAAAAAACTGTGAAAGTAAATAAAATATGATAGAATTAAACTAATATTCTTATTTTAATATTTATTATATTTTAATATTTATTTATATTTTGATATTTATTTGTATTTTATTGTTTATATTTTTACATTTATTTTTAATATTTAATTATATTTTAACTTCTATATTTTATTATTCATTTATATTTTAACTTCTATATTTTATTATTCATTTATATTTTATATATATTTTATTATTCATTTATATTTTAACTTCTATATTTTATTATTCATTTATATTTTATATATATTTTAATATTTATATATATTTTATTATTCATATATTTCATACATATTTTAATATTTATTTATATTTTATTACTCATTTATATTTTACATATATTTTATTTACGTATACATCTGTGCCAAAAAAATTAACTCAGTGAGAGCAATTACGTCCCACTAGAGCTGCACAATGAACTTATGTTAAAGGGAATGACAGTAGTGTATATATTTTAACTATGGTTAGTACAAAAGAAAAGAATTTTGCAAGAATGGTTTTAGAAAAATATATTTTATGTGACCAACTCCAGCATATAATTTCGCAATATAACTCTATGAGGAATCATCCTATGGGGGTAAATAACATACCATCGTGTACAGGAAGGTAGACCAGATTAATAAGTAAAGCTTTTTTTACCTTTTGACATGTGTACTAAGGGTATAAAAAATGACAGTCTGGGGTTCTATGAAAATAATGTTTATAACAATATACGTTTAAATTACAATTTATATAACGGAAATCAGTCTCAGTGGATGAAAAAAAAGTAATTAATATGAAAGCTGATACTTTGAAAAAGAACCTTGGGAACCAAAACCTTGTATTACGGTTAATTAAACTTTTTATAAAAGTAATGTGTTCTTTAAATGTTTTTCACATCATACGTAAAATTATTATTTTAAGAGGGAAAATATCATATCGTTATGACTAGAAGGAGGGATCTCACCTTGATCACAATTGGATGCATTAGAATTGCTTACTGTTTAGGAATATGATGTAAAAGTTACTCTATCGCACTGTTTGTTGTGCTGGGCTTGATAAGAGCAGATTTGGGGTTGGTATGTAAGATAATGGATCTATTACTTGTTCTAATACGTGTTGAATAAGGGAATTTGTCTTAGATGTTGCTGTTTTAGGGGTGTTTTATAATTGGTTGTTTGATTGAACGATACAGTGCAGCTATACAAAGGGGTTTATTTATACGCTTGGTACAAGTACACATTTTTTCTTATGTCATAAAATTACACTATAACAAAACGCATAGGTGGATGGTAGAAATGAAGTAGCACCATACAAGGGGAATTATTATGGCTGGCTGATTAAATTTTCAAAGACTAAGAGGCAACAAGTTCCCATATGAGTACAATTGAGGGTGAATGTGTAGAATTTGGCGACATCAAGTATCCACAAGGGGACAATTTGAGAGGTGTATTCGTAAAATTGGCGACATAAAGTACTCATAGGGAGACGTTTGTAGGCGTATACATAAAATTGGGGTGAAAGCGGGGTTTGTAGTTGTACATTAGACAAGAATAAATGAAAAAGTTTAAGTTTGCTAATAGTGAATAGTAAATAACTAAAAGTGAAAAAAAAATTTTAAAAGTGAAAAAAAAAATATATATATTTATATAAAAAATATTTGAAAAAAGTTTAAGTGTGAAATAAATTATAAAACTAATAAATGTAAAATAAAAAGTTTACGTGTGAAATAGATTATAAAAAGTATAAATGTAAAAAAATAAATAAAAAGTTTAAGTGAAAAATATAATGTAAAGATAAAAAAGTTAAAAAACAGTAACTGTAAAATAAAAAAAAAGTTTGTATAAAATGAACTTTTAAAAGAAAAATGAAAAAAAAAGTAAAAACAATATATATAAAAAAAGTTTTAAGTGTAAAAATAAAATTAAAAAAAAAAAAATTAAAAAAAAAAAAAAGACAAATGTAAAAAAGAAAAACGTAAAAAAAAAATTTTAAATTAAAAAAAAAAATTTACAAACGAAAAATATGAAAAAAAAAAAGAAACGTTAAAAGAAAATTGCTAAATGTAAAAAAGAAATGTGTTAAATGTAAAAGATTAACCATCATAAGTTTTTTACCCGAATCGACCCAAAGCCATATGGTGTTACGGAACGTACTAGCCCCATATAGGCACAGATGCCCGTGGTGAGTTCTGTGAATGGTCTACCCACTAATCAAACGACAAGTACCACAATTACATTAAATAATTAGCAACAAAAAAAGTAGGAAATACTACTATAGATATAAAAAATATTAACAAAGTATCGAAAATAGAACCAAAGGTAACTAATAAATCTGTATAGAATGAGTGTCTATAAATGTATAAGAGAAACCAATGTATATATTTCTACTAAAATGTTGACACATATACTAAATTTTTAACAAATTAAGTCAAATATTTGCGAAATAGAGAAAATATTACATACTTTTTAAAATTGTATCAAATAGTCTATGAATGGATAAAAAAAAATATCATGACATGTATTAAAAAAAAAATTAAAATAATGGACTTACGTGTAACACATTAAGTTAAGAAATTTATACTTATCAAAGAAAGTAACGTAAGTCATATAAAAAAAAAACCTGTAGTTAAGTACAATTGTTAATTGAATATGCTACAAAATATTGTCAAATTACACCATTTTTAGTGATAGGACAAGCAAACTTGTTAAAATGTCATATAATTATCAAAAATATTATACAAAGTACGAATTTTAAAAAAAAAAGTAAATGCAAAAAGAAAAAAAAGTTTAAGTGTAAAATAAAATGTAAAAAAAATAAATGTAAAAAATAAAAAAAAGTTTAATAAAAAAAAAGTTAAAAAATAATAAAAAAAAAATTTAAGTGTAAAATACAATTTAAAAAAAAATGTAAAAAGAAAAAAGTTTAATAAAAATTACATGTAAAAAGAAAAAAGTAAAAAAAAAAAATAAAAGAAAAAAAGTTAAAAAAGAAAAAAAAAAGTTAAAAAAGAAATAAAAAGTTAAAAAAGAAAAAAAGTTAAAAAAGAAAAAAAAAAGTTTAAAAAGAAAAGAAAAAAAGTTTAAAAAGAAAAAAAAAGTTTAAAAAGAAAAAAAAAATTAAAAAAGAAAAAAAAATTAAAAAAGAAAAAAAAATTAAAAAAGAAAAAAAAATTAAAAAAAAAGAAAAAAAATTTAAAAAAGAAAAAAAAATTAAAAAAAAGAAAAAAAAATTAAAAAAAAAAGTTAAAAAAGAAAAAAAAAAGAAAAAAAAAGTTTAAAAAAATAGTTAAAGTGTAAAATACAATTTAAAAAAAAAAAAAAAAAAACATAAAAAATTAAAAAAAAAAATGTAAGTGTAAAATTACATTTTAAAAGAAAATGTGAAAATAGAAAAAAAAGTAAAAAGAAAATTGCTAAAAGTAAAAAAAAATAAAGGTGTAAAATGTTAAATAAAAAGACCTTAAGTGTAAAAAATAGAAGAAAAAAGTTTAAGTGTAAAATATTACTCATCATAAGCTTTTTACTCGTATCCACCCAAAGTTATATGGCGTTACGGAGCGTACTAGCCCCATATAGGCACAGATGCCCGTGGTGAGTTCTGTGAATGGTCTACCCACTAATCAAACGACAAGTACCACAATTACATTAAATAATTAGCAACAAAAAAAGTAGGAAATACTACTATAGATATAAAAAATATTAACAAAGTATCGAAAATAGAACCAAAGGTAACTAATAAATCTGTATAGAATGAGTGTCTATAAATGTATAAGAGAAACCAATGTATATATTTCTACTAAAATGTTGACACATATACTAAATTTTTAACAAATTAAGTCAAATATTTGCGAAATAGAGAAAATAATACATACTTTTTAAAATTGTATCAAATAGTCTATGAATGGATAAAAAAAAAATATCATGACATGTATTAAAAAAAAAATTAAAATAATGGACTTACGTGTAACACATTAAGTTAAGAAATTTATACTTATCAAAGAAAGTAACGTAAGTCATATAAAAAAAAAACCTGTAGTTAAGTACAATTGTTAATTGAATATGCTACAAAATATTGTCAAATTACACCATTTTTAGTGATAGGACAAGCAAACTTGTTAAAATGTCATATAATTATCAAAAATATTATACAAAGTACGAATTTAAAAAAAAAAAGTAAATGCAAAAAGAAAAAAAAGTTTAAGTGTAAAATAAAATGTAAAAAAAATAAATGTAAAAAATAAAAAAAAGTTTAATAAAAAAAAAGTTAAAAAATAATAAAAAAAAAATTTAAGTGTAAAATACAATTTAAAAAAAAATGTAAAAAGAAAAAAGTTTAATAAAAATTACATGTAAAAAGAAAAAAGTAAAAAAAAAAAATAAAAGAAAAAAAGTTAAAAAAGAAAAAAAAAAGTTAAAAAAGAAATAAAAAGTTAAAAAAGAAAAAAAGTTAAAAAAGAAAAAAAAAAGTTTAAAAAGAAAAGAAAAAAAGTTTAAAAAGAAAAAAAAAGTTTAAAAAGAAAAAAAAATTAAAAAAGAAAAAAAAATTAAAAAAGAAAAAAAAATTAAAAAAGAAAAAAAAATTAAAAAAAAAGAAAAAAAATTTAAAAAAGAAAAAAAAATTAAAAAAAAGAAAAAAAATTTTAAAAAAAAAGTTAAAAAAGAAAAAAAAAAGAAAAAAAAAGTTTAAAAAAATAGTTAAAGTGTAAAATACAATTTAAAAAAAAAAAAAAAAAAACATAAAAAATTAAAAAAAAAAATGTAAGTGTAAAATTACATTTTAAAAGAAAATGTGAAAATAGAAAAAAAAGTAAAAAGAAAATTGCTAAAAGTAAAAAAAAATAAAGGTGTAAAATGTTAAATAAAAAGACCTTAAGTGTAAAAAATAGAAGAAAAAAGTTTAAGTGTAAAATATTACTCATCATAAGCTTTTTACTCGTATCCACCCAAAGTTATATGGCGTTACGGAGCGTACTAGCCCCATATAGGCGCAGATTCCTTGGTGAGTTCTGTGAATGGTCTACCCACTAATCAAACGATAAGTACAATAATTATATTAAAATATTAGCAAAAAAAAAAGCAGAAAATACTAATATAGATATAAAAAATATTATCAAAGTATAGAAAATAGAACCAAGAATAACTAATAAATCTGTATACAATGGGTGTCTATAAATGTATAAGAGAAACCAATGTTTATATCTCTACTAAAATGTTGACACATATACTAAATGTTTAATAAATTAACTCATATATTTGCGAAATAGAAAAAATGGTACATACTTTTTAAAATTGTATCAAATAGTCTATGAATGGATAAAAAAAAAATTGTATATATAATTTTTAATTGTATCTATAAATGGATAAAAAAAATCATGACATGTATTAAAATAATGGACTTACGCGTGACAGTTTAAGTTAAAAAATTTATATTTACCAAAGAAATTAACATAAGTTATTATAAAAAAAAAACTGTAATTAAGTATAATTGTTAATTGAATATGCTACAAAATATTGCCAAGTTATTCCATGGTAGTGATTTAACAACCAAACACTTTGTCTTTAAAGATTACGATAACGCAGTTTTAGAAACTAACATAGGGGCAAATGTGTATAATTATCATAAAATACTTCACATTACTGTTAAAATGTCATATAATTATCAAATATATTATACAAAGTAAGAAAAATATTACTTAATATGTTAAAATATTACCAATAGTACATGCCCAACAGATCAAAATGACCTTCAGCACCCTACGACACATGAAAACTTACGGAGATTAACAGCAATCTTGCCTCAAAAAATAAAACCAATAGTGTGCTGCTAAGGATAAAATGTCAAGTACACACCCAGTGTAGGAGATGTATACAAATAATATTGTTGAATTATTAACAAAGTGATTTCATTAATACTAAAATAAGGTCTTTGTTACAATAATATATATATATATGGAAATTAAGTTCTTATTAGTGAAATTTATGTAATATTTTTAGACTGCTTTGTTCAATTTATAATATGTAGGTAGAATTTTTACATAAAAAAAACCCCTTTGTGTTTATCAAAAATATTTCACAAATTAAGAAGAAGAATACCTAAGGAAGGTCTTTGCACATGATTATAGTACAAAACCATGTGGATTTACATCAATTTTACCAGGAACAAGGGGGTCAGTATACGGCTATGAGTCAAATAGTCAATTTTAAAACCACATTCAGGCATTAATAACACAAATGCCTGAATGTGGTTTTAAAATTGACTATTTGACTCATAGCCGTATACTGACCCCCTTGTTCCTGGTAAAATTGATGTAAATCCACATGGTTTTGTACTATAATCATGTGCAAAGACCTTCCTTAGGTATTCTTCTTCTTAATTTGTGAAATATTTTTGATAAACACAAAGGGGTTTTTTTTATGTAAAAATTCTACCTACATATTATAAATTGAACAAAGCAGTCTAAAAATATTACATAAATTTCACTAATAAGAACTTAATTTCCATATATATATATATTATTGTAACAAAGACCTTATTTTAGTATTAATGAAATCACTTTGTTAATAATTCAACAATATTATTTGTATACATCTCCTACACTGGGTGTGTACTTGACATTTTATCCTTAGCAGCACACTATTGGTTTTATTTTTTGAGGCAAGATTGCTGTTAATCTCCGTAAGTTTTCATGTGTCGTAGGGTGCTGAAGGTCATTTTGATCTGTTGGGCATGTACTATTGGTAATATTTTAACATATTAAGTAATATTTTTCTTACTTTGTATAATATATTTGATAATTATATGACATTTTAACAGTAATGTGAAGTATTTTATGATAATTATACACATTTGCCCCTATGTTAGTTTCTAAAACTGCGTTATCGTAATCTTTAAAGACAAAGTGTTTGGTTGTTAAATCACTACCATGGAATAACTTGGCAATATTTTGTAGCATATTCAATTAACAATTATACTTAATTACAGTTTTTTTTTTATAATAACTTATGTTAATTTCTTTGGTAAATATAAATTTTTTAACTTAAACTGTCACGCGTAAGTCCATTATTTTAATACATGTCATGATTTTTTTTATCCATTTATAGATACAATTAAAAATTATATATACAATTTTTTTTTTATCCATTCATAGACTATTTGATACAATTTTAAAAAGTATGTACCATTTTTTCTATTTCGCAAATATATGAGTTAATTTATTAAACATTTAGTATATGTGTCAACATTTTAGTAGAGATATAAACATTGGTTTCTCTTATACATTTATAGACACCCATTGTATACAGATTTATTAGTTATTCTTGGTTCTATTTTCTATACTTTGATAATATTTTTTATATCTATATTAGTATTTTCTGCTTTTTTTTTTGCTAATATTTTAATATAATTATTGTACTTATCGTTTGATTAGTGGGTAGACCATTCACAGAACTCACCAAGGAATCTGCGCCTATATGGGGCTAGTACGCTCCGTAACGCCATATAACTTTGGGTGGATACGAGTAAAAAGCTTATGATGAGTAATATTTTACACTTAAACTTTTTTCTTCTATTTTTTACACTTAAGGTCTTTTTATTTAACATTTTACACCTTTATTTTTTTTTACTTTTAGCAATTTTCTTTTTACTTTTTTTTCTATTTTCACATTTTCTTTTAAAATGTAATTTTACACTTACATTTTTTTTTTTAATTTTTTATGTTTTTTTTTTTTTTTTTTTAAATTGTATTTTACACTTTAACTATTTTTTTAAACTTTTTTTTTCTTTTTTTTTTCTTTTTTAACTTTTTTTTTTAATTTTTTTTTCTTTTTTTTAATTTTTTTTTCTTTTTTAAATTTTTTTTCTTTTTTTTTAATTTTTTTTTCTTTTTTAATTTTTTTTTCTTTTTTAATTTTTTTTTCTTTTTTAATTTTTTTTTTCTTTTTAAACTTTTTTTTTCTTTTTAAACTTTTTTTCTTTTCTTTTTAAACTTTTTTTTTTCTTTTTTAACTTTTTTTCTTTTTTAACTTTTTATTTCTTTTTTAACTTTTTTTTTTCTTTTTTAACTTTTTTTCTTTTATTTTTTTTTTTTACTTTTTTCTTTTTACATGTAATTTTTATTAAACTTTTTTCTTTTTACATTTTTTTTTAAATTGTATTTTACACTTAAATTTTTTTTTTATTATTTTTTAACTTTTTTTTTATTAAACTTTTTTTTATTTTTTACATTTATTTTTTTTACATTTTATTTTACACTTAAACTTTTTTTTCTTTTTGCATTTACTTTTTTTTTTAAAATTCGTACTTTGTATAATATTTTTGATAATTATATGACATTTTAACAAGTTTGCTTGTCCTATCACTAAAAATGGTGTAATTTGACAATATTTTGTAGCATATTCAATTAACAATTGTACTTAACTACAGGTTTTTTTTTTTATATGACTTACGTTACTTTCTTTGATAAGTATAAATTTCTTAACTTAATGTGTTACACGTAAGTCCATTATTTTAATTTTTTTTTTAATACATGTCATGATATTTTTTTTTATCCATTCATAGACTATTTGATACAATTTTAAAAAGTATGTAATATTTTCTCTATTTCGCAAATATTTGACTTAATTTGTTAAAAATTTAGTATATGTGTCAACATTTTAGTAGAAATATATACATTGGTTTCTCTTATACATTTATAGACACTCATTCTATACAGATTTATTAGTTACCTTTGGTTCTATTTTCGATACTTTGTTAATATTTTTTATATCTATAGTAGTATTTCCTACTTTTTTTGTTGCTAATTATTTAATGTAATTGTGGTACTTGTCGTTTGATTAGTGGGTAGACCATTCACAGAACTCACCACGGGCATCTGTGCCTATATGGGGCTAGTACGTTCCGTAACACCATATGGCTTTGGGTCGATTCGGGTAAAAAACTTATGATGGTTAATCTTTTACATTTAACACATTTCTTTTTTACATTTAGCAATTTTCTTTTAACGTTTCTTTTTTTTTTTCATATTTTTCGTTTGTAAATTTTTTTTTTTAATTTAAAATTTTTTTTTTACGTTTTTCTTTTTTACATTTGTCTTTTTTTTTTTTTTAATTTTTTTTTTTTTAATTTTATTTTTACACTTAAAACTTTTTTTATATATATTGTTTTTACTTTTTTTTTCATTTTTCTTTTAAAAGTTCATTTTATACAAACTTTTTTTTTATTTTACAGTTACTGTTTTTTAACTATTTTATCTTTACATTATATTTTTCACTTAAACTTTTTATTTATTTTTTTACATTTATACTTTTTATAATCTATTTCACACGTAAACTTTTTATTTTACATTTATTAGTTTTATAATTTATTTCACACTTAAACTTTTTTCAAATATTTTTTATATAAATATATATATTTTTTTTTTCACTTTTAAAATTTTTTTTTCACTTTTAGTTATTTTTTTTTCTTACTTAACCTTTTAGTTTTTAATTCACACTTAAACTTTTTTTTTATTTTTACATTTTTCTTTTTGAACTTTTTTTTTTACATTTTGCTTTTTAAATTGTATTTTAACTTTTTTTTTTAACATTTATTCTTTTTATAATTTATTTCAAACTTAAACTTTTTCATTTATTCTTGTCTAATGTACAACTACAAACCCCGCTTTCACCCCAATTTTATGTATACGCCTACAAACGTCTCCCTATGAGTACTTTATGTCGCCAATTTTACGAATACACCTCTCAAATTGTCCCCTTGTGGATACTTGATGTCGCCAAATTCTACACATTCACCCTCAATTGTACTCATATGGGAACTTGTTGCCTCTTAGTCTTTGAAAATTTAATCAGCCAGCCATAATAATTCCCCTTGTATGGTGCTACTTCATTTCTACCATCCACCTATGCGTTTTGTTATAGTGTAATTTTATGACATAAGAAAAAATGTGTACTTGTACCAAGCGTATAAATAAACCCCTTTGTATAGCTGCACTGTATCGTTCAATCAAACAACCAATTATAAAACACCCCTAAAACAGCAACATCTAAGACAAATTCCCTTATTCAACACGTATTAGAACAAGTAATAGATCCATTATCTTACATACCAACCCCAAATCTGCTCTTATCAAGCCCAGCACAACAAACAGTGCGATAGAGTAACTTTTACATCATATTCCTAAACAGTAAGCAATTCTAATGCATCCAATTGTGATCAAGGTGAGATCCCTCCTTCTATTCATAACGATATGATATTTTCCCTCTTAAAATAATAATTTTACGTATGATGTGAAAAACATTTAAAGAACACATTACTTTTATAAAAAGTTTAATTAACCGTAATACAAGGTTTTGGTTCCCAAGGTTCTTTTTCAAAGTATCAGCTTTCATATTAATTACTTTTTTTTCATCCACTGAGACTGATTTCCGTTATATAAATTGTAATTTAAACGTATATTGTTATAAACATTATTTTCATAGAACCCCAGACTGTCATTTTTTATACCCTTAGTACACATGTCAAAAGGTAAAAAAAGCTTTACTTATTAATCTGGTCTACCTTCCTGTACACGATGGTATGTTATTTACCCCCATAGGATGATTCCTCATAGAGTTATATTGCGAAATTATATGCTGGAGTTGGTCACATAAAATATATTTTTCTAAAACCATTCTTGCAAAATTCTTTTCTTTTGTACTAACCATAGTTAAAATATATACACTACTGTCATTCCCTTTAACATAAGTTCATTGTGCAGCTCTAGTGGGACGTAATTGCTCTCACTGAGTTAATTTTTTTGGCACAGATGTATACGTAAATAAAATATATGTAAAATATAAATGAGTAATAAAATATAAATAAATATTAAAATATGTATGAAATATATGAATAATAAAATATATATAAATATTAAAATATATATAAAATATAAATGAATAATAAAATATAGAAGTTAAAATATAAATGAATAATAAAATATATATAAAATATAAATGAATAATAAAATATAGAAGTTAAAATATAAATGAATAATAAAATATAGAAGTTAAAATATAATTAAATATTAAAAATAAATGTAAAAATATAAACAATAAAATACAAATAAATATCAAAATATAAATAAATATTAAAATATAATAAATATTAAAATAAGAATATTAGTTTAATTCTATCATATTTTATTTACTTTCACAGTTTTTTCACATTACTTTCACAGCTCACAGTTTTTTCAACAACCAACCATTCCTAACATTATACCTATGATGTCACAACCCACAGCTTATAATTAAAAATGTGTAGATGCTGTGCGTCGCAAATTTCCACCAATACCCAAATAAAAGCGCAAAATAACAAAAAAGCAACTTTCATGTCACATGACACTCCATAGACATCACTTACTGACACCTGATTGGCTCTTCATGATGTCATCCTTAAACAAGCATCTGATTGGTCCGTTCCCCTACATGCAGCGCCGTCTTGCGGTTACAAGCAGAACTAGTAAAACCTTGCCCCGACAGCGTGTGACGTCACTTACTGACACCTGATTGGTTGTTCATGAGGTCATCCTCACACAAGAACCTGATTGGTCCGTTCCTGTACAAACACGTTGAGACACGATGGGACATGCCCATCGGCGACATGCCCACGGGCAGCGCTGCGATGAGTCATCGACACCTGTTCCCATGTCCCCCTGCATGTGACGTCACTTACTGACACCTGATTGGTTGAGGTCATCTCCATTAGGCCACGCCCCCTCGGCTTGACAGACGAGATCCTCCCTGATTCTCACAGCAGCACCACCAAAAAATCCACAGAGCACCACGATTACGCCTCATTACTCCTCGTACTCCTCATTACTCCTCACAGCACCGCCAAAATCCTCATAACTCCTCACAGCACCGCCAAAATCCTCATAACTCCTCACAGCACCGCGGCGCCGTACCCGTCAAATTACACTACTTTCCCGTCATCTGACCATGGCTAAAAAATATGAACTTGGTTAATTAACGTTGCACTAGACCTGCACAGTGGGCTGTTGGCGACGGTTCGGGGCCTATCTCGAAGTAAAGACCCGAGAACGATGCCTCATATTATATAGATATAAAAAATTGAGAATCATTGATTTAAGTTGATAATACTGCATGTAAATATTTAAAGAATGTGAATATCTTAGTTCATTATACTTAAACTTTTGTATATAACAATTATGTCCGTTGTCAAATGTCTTTTAAAGAAAACCACACCACTATATAAGCCGCCACTACATTTTGTAAATAAAAAAAATAGGTAGTAATTAATAAATGTATTATGGATAATTCTAAACTATTTTAAATAAATGCATTAAAAATAACTAGAGATGTATTTTTTTAGAGGAAGGGCTTTAAGTTAACAATATAATTCCTAAAAGTGAAAATCAGATTCCTAGAGTGAAAATTAAATTTTGAATGAAAAGGACAACAAAACGATTCATACTTAACAACCGCTACAGAATAACAAGGTTTCTCTCTACTAAGGTATACTTTACTATTATGAGGGTTACTTAAATTAACTGGTGGAGTAAAGTAACCACGAATGTTGGACAGGAATGTGGTTAGTGAACCAAAGGATTTGTAACCTGAAATAGAAGAAGAAAATAGATTTTATACTTTTAAATTCTTTCATAATAGAATTGGGTCCTAACCTAATACAGGGTACACGTGGTTATGTAAAAAATATAACTTTTTCCACTGGAAGAAAACCCGTGTTATACCAACACCGGTGTGTTGGTAATACCTACAAAACACTTTTAGCTGTAACGTTCCCTAAAGAAAGAGAGGGGAAAAAAGGCCAACTGTTGAACAGCAGGATTGCTAATCCTCACGTGAAAAATATATTACTGACTTCTTTCGCTGAATGCCCCGCCTTTTTGCAAATATGAAACTTTTTTTTAAGAGGTGGAGTAAAGTTACCCTGCAAGGTGTAAAGTAACCCCCTTGACGGTAACGTGAAAAACAGAGTTTGAAACACAATCAGTGTCACTGACTAATTGAAAAGCCGAATTGATTACAGCGGCAATTGAAATTACAAATTTTCCAATATTTCACATAGCCAGATTGGACACACCATATTTGATTACTTTTTTAAAGATGCAAAAATTGTGTGCACGTTGAAGTGGTCTAAATGCTGTTTAAGAAACTTCAATGCTTTCTTTATTAAATACAAAAAACCTTATGTGCATATTTGTGTTTTTTAAAGGATTTTTAAAAGCATTAAAATAATTTTGGACCTCCCTGCATAACTTAAGACAAGCACAATCTTATGGAAAATGTGCAATTACATAACCTCAATTCAAATTCATGTAATATAACATTTGCAATATTTAATTTAAATACAGAATTAAAAAAAATATATATGAATTTTAAAAGTAAATCATTGATATATGTATTTTAAACTTTGAATAAATAATTTTTTAAACATATATTCTAAAATGTAAAATTTTTCTTACAATATTAATTTTATCATTTGCCTATATGATTTCAGAACATCTTAAGAATACAAAGGATGAAATTTGTCGTCATCAAAAATACTATATACAATCACATTGAAGTAGTAACATATCTGTAAGAATAATATATACTGCATTATATTATTTGAACAATTTATATGCTAGCCTTATCTTATCTCTGATCTGACCACGAACAGAAAATAAAACGGGAAAAAAAGAACCACGGCTAACGCCAAAACATTTTCTACCCGCTTCATTCATTTCTTAGTTCAACTTTGTTCAATGTGGAGGTAGCCCCTCAAATAATATCGATACATATTGTATAATATCTCTGCATATAATGGTAGGAAATTAACGAAAATTAATTTTTAGATTATTTTGAGGGCGGGGAACATTTCTGCGCTATCAAAAGTAGGTGTTGCTATTGAAAATTTTAAAGTTGGTACGGATTCGAGTATGAAGAAATTATGCAATTTTTTTTATATATCGTTGTATAGTAGACTTTATTCCCTACAAAATGGTATATTAAGTTTAGCTCTACTATGAAAACTGTCTGAATCAGGCCCTATTTTAACATAGAGTTGGTGGGGATTTTTCCCCACCAGTGTGTAGAAATGCCCCACCAGTTATACAGAATTGCCCCACAGGACTTTTTTTTTGTTCAATCCATTTTCCATAGTAAAAACATAAACTTGAAGTTGTAGCATAGGAATGAATGACGCTGGACCGTGGAGACAGATGTCTCTTCCAGTGAAAAGGTCCTATTTCGCCGCAAGGGAGAAAATCTTTCACACCCCTAACCGTCTAGCTTTTACCATTGCCTTTTACCCATCCCCAAAAATCCTTTTGTTCAGGACTGAGAATTGCCTCATTTGTGAAGAGGAACTCTCGCGTTTCCCCTGACTTGCTGATAACGAATTACACACACTCTTCAATTTTACGACGCAATTTCCTTTACGAAAGTTTCTGTGTTCGACCAGTTGACAATACACCTCGAATTGCTTACTGTTCAAAAGAGTTTTATGGCCCCTTATCTCTATGATCTCTTAAGTGGACACCGGCTCTTCTTTTCTAGTCGGAAAAACTTCTGGCATGTATTTGAAGGGATTAGGTTAGAAATATATGGCCTTGAGGGATAGGGGGTGTTATGAGGGGTGGAAAATGTTTCAATTGGATCTTTTTGGAATGGTTTACTTGAAATTCTACCAGTACGATAAAAAACTGTTTACCAACAAGACGTATCATATGCCTCAGACCGATTTTGTACTTCGATTTTTATAGATATTTTTACCCAGCATTTAACAGCTACAAAAAGTAAGCAAATTACTTTTATTTATTTTTTATGTAGATTTTTTTACGGTGGGTATTTTAATTAAATTTTATTTGTATAGTTAAAAGAGATTTATAATTTTTACTTTTGGGGGAAAATATATTTCTCGATGTAAATAACAATTTGAAGGGATCAATATTTATGAATTTTAATAAATATAAACAGAGGCGTAAACTTTTCAAAATTATTTGGAGGGAGGACTCAAGGCTCTAATTTTTAATAAAATGCATAAACTATATGGAAGTTGAGCCAATGTTTAAAAAGATTATGCTTATGAATATAAATGTATAAGTTTATTTTTTAAATTTTGATTGCTTTCTTTATATGAGCAAAATATATCATGGATGTATAATTCTAAGGTAACTAAAATTAGCATATATAAGTTATTATTGTACTAATGTCTAGAGGGAAACCACAGCAAGAATAAGGTTAAAATAGTTTATTTGAAAAAAAAATATTTTTTTTGTTACTTGCATATGATCGAATGTTTTTTATTAAAAATGCTATGAAAATGAAACTGGTTTATTTTTAGATATTTTCAATATATATTGATACCAATAGAAATTAATTAAAAAGCAAAAAAAATGGATATAGTATTACTTCTTAACAATGTCTAATCGCTGATGGCTAACAGGCTAATCGAATTATTAACAAAATTGAAAACTATCATACAAAAAAAGCTATTCGGTAATATATTCAAGTTCTGGGACAATAAGTCTTTGTTTCGCCGCCAAATCTTTCATTGGATATTTATTTCGTAGGTTACATGAAACATTATTAAATATATGAGTAACTTTAAGAAAGGTTGAAGGAAATGAAAAAAGGTTTGAAAGTTTGGTTAAAAAAATAAATGACTTCAAAACAATGTAAAACATAGACAAGACTTTTGTAAATGCCGTTTAATACTGATTTTTTTTTTAACTATTTGCCTTAAATTTTTATTTTAGCATGTTCAATTAAAAGGCAATGCTTCCAATATTTTACTTTTAAAGTTACTACTTTTTATTTAGATGTATATGTACTTTATATTTAAAACTTTACATTTGTGTGAAGTAAAATTGAAGAAATGTAAGAAATATATATTTTAAAATACAAAACATTAGGTTTTTAAAAAAAGTTAAAATAAATTTTGCTTTATGACAACAAATAAAACATACTTTTATGAATCGTTAGAAAATTTCATTAATTATATAAAAAAAATTAAATAAACTTTTTAATTCACTTTTTACAGAACATATAATTTTAAACTAAGTTTATTAAATTAGTTTCAATTTGATATTTTAAATACCAAGTTTTCATTCACTTCTGGGGTTCTACTTTCTGTTAAATTTAATTTGCCCCACCAGTTGAAATTCCTTAAAATATGCTCTGGTCTGAATGTATTGATGATGCCAAGTTTTCTCGAAAGCTGCATTAACCACTTTTGGGCACTGTGCAGACCTCCAATTATTGGCTATGAAAAATGTCTTTCTGACTTCAGAAGAAACAGCAGGGTTCATTAGTTTTTGCTATGACCACAGCAGAGTGGTTGTCACTTGGATCTTCTCTTTTCTTTCTGAACTGTCATAACAGATGGCGCCACCATTCTTTATTCTCGCAGTAGATTCCTTGCTGGTTGGCCCTATCTCTGGTTGTTATTTTTGTATAGCAAAGTTAAGACAACGGACATTATTTTAACTCTATTCGGGTATTCAATACTGTGTTCTTTCAAATTAATGTATTAATACATTTTTTTTAAGGTACAGATGTAGTATTGGAGATATGAGCGCGAGTTGTTTTTGGCGTGTTTTATAGGAGCGATACATTTATGGTATGCAGTGGCGTAGGAACTTCTTTTTTTCAGGGGGGGCTGAATTTTTTTTTTAATATATTGTTATACAATATAAAATAGTACGGAGTTGCAAGCTATTAAACAATTAAAAAATAATCAATGTTTTAAATTTTTACAAACAAGTGTTTAACTTGTTAAATGTTTTAACTTGAATCCGTTTTTGTTTGGACAGCTTTAGAACATAAAGTAACCAGGAAAAGGTTAATAGTAATTTCAAATGTCCGTATTATACGCTAAAATATGAGTTTTTTCAGCTTTGAGGAATTCGTCTCTATTTAACTTTCTTTAACAAAATCTTAATTTTCTAAAAGAAGAAATTTCAACTATATAAGCTGTTTAGAAAATAGTGCATGAATCTGATGGTTTATTATTTGAAAGGGAATAAATTACGGGATATACGATTATAATTTATGAAATATCCACAAATAATATTTTTTTTATTTAAAAGCGTATTTTTTACATTATTCTTAAAATTACTCTTTAAAGCTTTAGCGTTGTAGCTTTCAAAGCAATTTCCCCCCATTTTAAAGCACGTTTAGAATAAATGAGGAACGCTTCCTTTAAAATGCCTCCTTGTAGGAATTCTCTATTTCTACAATTTGTTTTTTAAGTATTTAAAAAAAATAGTATAATATTAGGGGGGGGGGGGGGCTCAGCCCCTTCAAAATAATTCCTGTGGGGGGGGCTCGAGCACCCCCAGCCCCCCTACTTCCTACGCCTATGATGGTATGGCACAGAGGTGCCCATCCCCCTAAACCATAACCCCCCCCCAAAAAAAAAAATATATCTACCCCCTCAAATCTAGTTAAGCACATAACTTTATTAGAATCTAAAATTTTCAACTGAATCCACAGAAAGTTCCACATTTCGTATTTTGTAAATCAGTTAGAGGTAAAATCAAGATATAAATTCGGATATTTTAACTTTCCTCTCCGCACCGCATCTCTTTACAACGTTTCATTGCTAGAAACAAATGGTGCTTAAAGCCAGGTTCGTCGGTAAAATATAGGGTCGAAGGTTCGGATAACATAATTTTGTCAAATAAAATTGTAATTTCAGAAATTAATTAATTGTTAAAACAGGCGTTAAAATTCATAATAAATTCCATAGAACTTGTTATCGTCTGTCCGCTAAGAATCGATCGATTTCGGTTCAAGAGCCACAGTTTTTTTTCATGCGCTGTTTCATCATTGCTAGATTATAATAAGTAAACATCACTTAAAAAATAAAGTGCAAATGTTTTAAATATTTATCACACTGTATGAATAAACACCTATCCATTTATTAAATAGTTTCAGCATTTAAAACAAAAACTCCTTTTATTAACACTATTTTCTATGGAAAGGAATACATATTTAAAATTCATTTATATTACAAAAATAGAGATTATTTTCCGAATTTTCTCTGTAAATTAAAATTGGAATTATAACTTTAAAGTATGGTAATTTAATTAAATTGCACAGTTCATACTAAAAAAAGGGAAGGGTAAAAAAAGAAGAAAAGAAAGAATCTCTTTTTTTTATCTGCACGTCTCAATTTCTCTTTCTTATCTGCAATAATATGCAAGTCTCTAATCTAAATTGTAACAATTAATTTCTAAAGCAATTTAAATTATTGTTATTGGCTTGTAAACAGTATAGTGTAAGATTCATAACATGAAAGTCTAATAAATCACGTTTTATTTATCATTGAAATTATAATGCTAGAGTACAAACCATCATTCTAAATGGAAAATATGCATGACATAACAAAACCAAATATTTTGTAGTATAAGTTTATCAAGGGACTTGGTCGAGTTCGCAACGCTAAGCCAAAAAAGAAGAAATACCGCCACCATGACAAAGCAGCCAACAAGAAACGAACTTCCGACTACAGCATATATACTCTGACCAAGTCCCCATGTTAAGCCGCGTCCGTAAAACATATTCCAGAACCAAAACTACATTTCGTAAAAAAAATAAAACCAGTATTGGCAGAACCGTATCAGAGCAAACTTTAATAGAATAATTAAATAAGAAGAACCAATGTAATAGAAGAATATTTTTTTATTTGAAAATCAACGGAGATACGGAGTTATTTAATTTGCGTTAAATTAGGCGATTTGTCACTTTCTAAAATTATGAAGCCCACAGTTTTCAGACATGCTAGACACTACAATATTCAACAGATTCTTTTGATTAATAGCTTATCTTGTAGCTTTTACGGCATCACTTAATGCTTTTTCTTACTTTTGGTTTATAATATAATTTATTTATATTTTTAATTAGCTAAAAAAGTAATTAAATCATCAAAGCCAAAATTCTCGCCAACAGACAATTAATTACCAAATATGAAGTCCTTCCCCTCGAAGGTTGCCAAAGCAAATTATGTTTACAAGAGGTCTAGTAAAAGTTAAAATAATCGGTAAAGAATACGCTCGACAAAATACAAAGTATATCATCTGAAAGACGAGAATTTAATTTTCTTTACTCGATGCAGAAAATTTAATTTCACTTGGACAATTATCAATGAAGATGGAAGCATTTAAAATAATTTACATTTTTGATTTTTTTCTAATTGCTTCTTCACAGGAAAAAAATAAAACCATAACACCTGGCAACCTCCGTTTGCCGATTGCTCTAGATAAAGTGAGGAACGTCACAAATCCTCGAGGGTGGAAGACTGTTGCTTGCATCATATTCCCCTCTGTTGTACCGGAACTCCTTGTAGTCCAGTCAGCAAAGCATGAAAAAAGAGTCAATTCGGAAAAAAATAGGGGACAGCTGGAAATAATTTTAATTGCTTCCAAAAGTGTTCTGTATAATATATTAATTTTGCACCACGCTGCAAAATCTTGAAAGAATGGCGGCCCAAACCATTTTTTTGCAATTATCTCTTTAGGTATTAATTACAGAGAAAATATTTCAATTACCAAATTATGAGTGTCGCGTTGGACTAAGGGGGGCGCCAAATTTAGTGTAAAATTCTTTAAATTAGATTACTAAGAATCTTTGTACACTAATTTCGATTATTTCATTATTTGTTTTATAAATATTTGTTGAAATTTAATTTTATAGAGAATCTATAGTATAATATTTCTTTTCTTACTAAAAAAATGTCTGCATAGTATAATAGTTTCCAAATTTTGCATTTAAGGAATTTAGCAAGTGTACTATCTCAGGTAGCACAACCATATGGGCCCACTTGGGTTGGAAATAGGATATCCATGAGAGCCCTACTGGGCAGCCCATTTGGATCCAGAAAGAAATGACCCCTTTTGTTCTATACTGGCCCAGTTTTTTTTTTTTTCACATGACCCCATGTAGGAATACTACACGCAAAAAGGCTCATAACATTACCCTTTAAGAGATTTTTGCAAGAGATTCAAATAACAACTCCGAGTTCCCAAATGTTGCATTAAAGGAATTTAGCAAATGTAACTTAGTTGTCAGATTGCCTGAAAAGTATTACTTTGTCCGAAAGGAAGAAGAGCGCCAAAATTGGTTGCTTGTATTAAAAAAAATTCTTAAACTGTCTGATCAAATCCTTCTTAACCAATTGATATGAATTACACGTTAAAAAACCTATTCTAAACTCAGGCAACGTTTAAACTTACGTTTACATGCATTCAAATTTTACAGAAATATTATACAGTATTTTCTGTCACCAGCGTTTTAATTGATGATTTTTTTTTTTTACACTTTTACTCCTACGTCCAGTGCTTATTCCCATAGAGTGGAAGGACAATAAAGAACCATTACCCATTAAAAATAAATTATAAAAATGCTTTCTAATGTTGTAACGTAGATAACTATTGATGCCCTTGAAAAGTAAAGTACATGTACTCAGTCATAGAATAGTGTGCGTGGTGAACAAGGCTTGTTTTCTTAATAGACCTCATTTGTTACATTTAAGTCGATAATGATACTCTAATGCTACACAGACATTGTATATATATATATATATATATATATATATATATATATATATATTATATATATGTACTTGATGACGGCCACTCGGAAGCACGACCCTTGTACTTTGCCCCCCGCCCCCCTTTTCCAACATTCCAGAAACGACAAAACGTCGGAACACGAAAACTTCGTATTTTCCAAAACATTGCTCCGCGAGGGGGAAAAAACGCGTCGACACTCCATCAACGGGAGAATTCAATTAACCGGCAACCTCAGTATTCGGATAATCGGGATCATGCCGTAATTATCCGTATTAAATGAACTTTTTCCCGCGGAGTGATGACGCCCCCAAAGAGACAATTTGCGCCCGTCATTTCACTCAACTCCCGTATTGACATTCTGGCCGGAGGAAGAGGAGAGTTGAGGAGTTTATTGCTGATCGATGAAGGGAAAAAGGAGTTCGATCGATGGCCACTTTCCTGTTGACACTCCCCCACTTCCCTTCAGTTCTTCGAAGATACGAAGTTTATTTTTTATTTCGTGTATGCGACCTTATTTTATTTATATCGAAAGGTTTATCTATTGTCGAAAGTTTATTCAGAATCGACCTTGCTGTTGTTCCCGTTTTAGAATGCGACTAAAGAATAATTTTCGCGACAAACACTTAAATGTTATAACTGCTGTATCTTTCGGCATCTCTTTGGATATGTCAATGGAAGTATACTTATGCACGAGTCGAAATCTGTTATTGTTAGAAAGTATTAAAATGCTTATTATGAGTATGATTAAGTGTAAGCATTTGGAATATTTCAATTCTTTGAATTTCTAATTTCTCAACTACGTAGATTTCAAAACACATTAAGTTTTCTATTTATTATGAAGAATTAGTGAATTGCTATTCTTGTATACTAAGTATTTCTGAAATGACACTTCAGCAGTAGATATGATAAGAATTTAGAGTTTCTGGGGACATTTCACTTCCACAATCGACAGACGACGACTCCACAACTCATGTGCAGCATGTTGAGGAGTGTCGCAACTAAACTATTTAGTGGAATGCAACTGGAAAACGCACATTGTATCCGCTCACTGAGCAACTTTTAATTGCCCTGAATATCCTTTTCACTGACTACCGTGCTAACAGCTTCGGTATATAGCCGACAATTGTGCGATTTTGTATGGATTGTGGTAATCCTAATTTGGAGAATTTTCACCTTAACTTTGATAATTATGATATCCGAGACCTGGCAGCCCTGAGCTGGATGAAATTAAATAACCGCTGGCTGTTGGCGTGTGAATTTTTTTAGCTGCTCCGTGAATTACAAATCGCCGTGCAAATTGTTGCTAGCCCTAGAGTCAATTGGGGCATTGGAAGGGGTAAACAGCAATGAACGGAACAGCGACATTTATCTGTGACGCCCCAAAGTATTCTCTGAGCCGCTGCTTCCCAACTTTTAGATGACCACGGACCACCCAGTTTAAAGTGAGGGCAAAGATCGGACCCTCTACACTAAAAACACCCGGAACACTAAAAAAATATTTGTAACCGAATATAATTTAAAAAGTCCATATAATTCAAATATAAAATAAAGTATTTATTTTGTAAATACATTTATTAGCAAATTCTACTGCATTTAACTTAAATTATTTAAATTAAATTAAGATAGAATTTACTACTTTATAATTAAGATAGAATGTACTACTTTATAATTAAGATAGAATGTACTACTTTATAATTAAGATAGAATGTACTACTTTAATTTAGATAGAATTTACTACTTTGGAACAATATAGCTGCTTTGAAGAAATGACACGAGTCACAATCTTCTATTTTATTACAAAAATATTATATTTTCTTCAACAAGTTTAAAGAAGAAGGTATAAAAAAAATACAAAATTTGTTTTAATGGCCAAAAAGGTTTTTTTTATAGCTAACTAGCTGAAATGTGTGGTAGACCGGGGCAGGGGGAGGTTGGCGCAAATACTGTTGGTCGGAGCGCTCCCCCTGTCAATGTCACGAGAAGCGTCACTGCCGCCGCCAATGGCGTTCACATCAGTCTGGAGTCAGTTGCATGAGTGCAAAACGATGGGAACAACTTTTTCGAGTTTTTTCATAGGTAAGTACATTTTGACACTGATGTCATCCTTAACAGAGCCATTCATTTCAGATCTTCATAAGCCTTTATGGTTTATCTTAGTTGAATGTTCTTTTGTGGTTATTTTAAGCTATCACATTAATTATTTATATCAAATATATTTATTTCATGCTTAAAAAGAAATGTGGCATCTTTTGTGTAACTTATCAAATATTGGATCATGATTATAAAGAGTCATCCTTGTGTGGCGACTCCCCGACGTTTAGGGCAACCTGGCCTATATAAATAAAAACAAGAATCTGGCAGACAAAGCCGCCCCCCCCCCCCCCCCCCTCTACTAAAAGGTTCGGATCGTGAATGCTTTAAACGAGCGCCTGTTCTGCTTCTGCTGCTTCTTTGCCCGAAATTTCACTCATTCCCCCACGCGGTCAGATGGAAGAGTGGCATAACTGGCACCTGATCGACGCGATTTGCCTTCCTCTACACGACGGTAGCACGGTGACAACAAAATCCTGAAAAAATGTTGTCTGATTGTGTCACAAAAAATTTCCTGATTTTACAATTACATTAAGAAGCGTTGCGATACTTGCTTTGTATAGAAACAAAATGTCCATGCTACACTAATACAATACATATATTGCATTATAAATAAAAATTATGAACCATACATATATTCAGTTAAAATAATAATTTATGGATACAACACAAAATGAAACAAGTGTGAAGGCAAAATAGTAATGAAACATGTTCTCTGGAAGCAGAGAATGCAAAAGAGAAGTTCAAAAAGCAGTGAAATATTGATAGAATTATATCTTCTGTATAGCTCGAAGAGTATTCGTTTCGTCATCTAAAATGGGTGATTTTAAGTAAGTTTTAAAAATTATTTCTTTTGTAGATAATTTTAACATTTTATATGTTTCACATTTCCTATTCCCATCTTCAATAAATCGCATATTCATTAGTCGCGTACATGTTGTTTACAATCCAACTGTGCCTGCCGTCCTGCTTTTTTTTAATTTTTTTTTTATTATTATTATTTTTTTTCAGAACTAAAAGGAAATATGTATCGACAACTAAACTACGCAGAGTAGAGGATAAAAATCTCCGTTTTAGTGACTCAAATTAAAAAAAATTCCTTGATTTTTTTTGTGAAATTTTGAGATTTTCCCTGACATTTCACTGATATTTCCAGAATTAAAAAATCTCATGTGAATTCCCTGATTTCCCAGTTTTCCAGGTTATGTTGTCACTCTGCCGTAGTCATGCATCTCCACAGGCTGAACCACGAAGACAACGTTATTTAAATAAACTGCCATCGATTCATTTCATATTTTTAAAAGCATGATATGTCCCTCTTATCCCTCCACCCCTGGGAGCAGCTTTGCAGGGGATTCTGCGGTGTGGGGGGGGGGGGGGGCATGTCTCGTCCATGAAACACGATCTCCGTCATTTGTTCTCCCCCGGCGTCGTTAAAGGATTTGATTCTTTAAACAGCCCCCCCCCCCTTCAGTACACGAGCTTATTTTTCCCTTCCGAATTCGGAAACGAGGGTCCCGAGCAAAATCCCCTTCTTCGAGAGGCCTCCTTTCGCACACCTAGTAATGAAATTTCTAAATCAGACAGCGGGTTTCTCTCTTTATGTTTTATTCTTCTTATTCAAACGTGTTTTGTTAAGTGATGAACTTCAAAAGGGAACCTTTTCCTGTCTGATATTCAGCAGCAGTATCGAATGCTACTTGGCGACGAAATTTAAGCGATTCACTTCTAAATGTAGGGTTGGGACAATAGTATTAAACCTCTTGAATTTCATCGCCAAGCAGCGTTCGCTCGTGACCTTTGGTTCACTAAGACTGTTGAATCGCAGTCGGGAAAATATTCCCTTTTGAAGATAAACTCCCCATAAATGATGGCTTGTTTTCGATTCGGACAACTCTACCGAAGAAGCAGTGCGGTCTCAGATTGTCCTCTCTTTTGTTCATCCGTTCCCTCCTTCACTTCGCCGTGTCCGCTGGCGAACGATAACGAAAGTTGAAGTAATGTACGGGGACTCAGGTGGGCGAATCCTTTTCGTTTCGGAAGAGGAGGGGATTGCAACGTTACCTTTTTGGTATTCACGATCTCGTCTCCGATGTAGACGATACTATTCCCCCCCTCCCCCTCCGCACCGCAGAATCCCCTGCAAAGCTGCTCTCACAGGAGGTGGGGTGGAGGGATAAGAGGGACTTCTCATGCTTTTAAAAATATGAAATGAATGAGCGGTCCTTGGGGTATTCATTCAGTTCGTTGTCTTGCATTCCTAAACATGCGCAATATGCTCCAAACAACAAAGCAACAAAAGCGTTTCTCAATAAAAACGCTGTTCGCGCCATGATTCACGAAATTCTCTGCCGTACCAGGCGAAATCTTGGAACCCAACACTGGACGCCGAAATAAAAGGGTTGTTTGGTTTCACGCCTCTTGCAAGCGACGAACCTCCTCACCGGCGGGGCTTCAAAAGAAAGAGAATTTCCCGGAGCACACGGACAGCGTGCTCCAGGAAACGGGAGTGACGTCTTTTGGGGGAAGGGGGGGGGGGGGGGGGGGAGAAGCCCTGTTGGCGTGCCCCAAGAGGCGTAAATCAAAAATTAGCGTCGCAACAGAGCTGCGCAGTGGACTATTGGCAATGGTTCGGGATCTATCTCGAAAGAAAGACACGGGAATAGTACTTCGTATTTTTGAGAACCTTGGTCAGATGACCAGGTCAGCAGTTGAGTTGGCATCCGACGCAACCTTAATAGAAGTCAGGTCATTGGACCGCAATCTGATTGAACTTGCACTAGCACGCCGACGGAAATTGTGGATATTTTAGTAGACTTTTTTTAGTAACGAATTGACAACGAATTGACAACCCTCCGATCACGAGATCGATACAACTTGTCAAGTCCACAAATCGTCAGTTTCCGATTGCCAGCTTTCAGCCAGTGGCCGAGAAAAACAGTAAACGGCTAGTTCGAATCGGTGCGATGACTGGGAAACAAGTTAAGATGTAGCGATCTCCTGATTGGAGGGTTGGCAAATTCGTTAGTAAATTACAAAAAAAATCGTCCGAAATTATCCTATTATTTCCCCCGGCGTATCTGCAGGACTGGTGCACGTTAAATAGGATCGAAAACGGTTGCGTTGGGTGCCAGCTCAAGTGTAGTCCTCGTCATCTGACCGTGGTTCAAAAATACGAGGCACTGTTCCTATGCTTTTCCTTGGAGATAGACTCCTAACCGTCGCCAATAGCCCACTGCGCAGCGCTACTGCGACGTTCATTAACCAACCACCCAACCGATTGTTAGGCGGATACTTTACCACTGGGTCGTCGGGACCATTGTCAATAAAATAGGAGGGAGAGAAAGAGAGAGGCGAGTGTTGAATTCCCAACAAAAAAATCTCCTGGCTTTTCGCTGCAGACTATTTTTATGTTCGACCGGCATTAGAGGGAGGATCTCTTCGGGGAGGAGGGAGGGAGGGAGGGCAAAAAAGAGTCATTCCCCCCCCCCCCCCCTTCTCCTTCTTATAAGAAACAGGGAAAGACGTGCGGCGGTTTATTTATAACCACCAACGATCCTCCGGGGAAAAGCCTCTTCCCAGCTCCTTCTTCTTCTTCTCAGGAGGAGGAGGAGGAGAGGAAGAAGAGCTCCAGAGCTTTTCTTTTCTGGTGAGAGGGGGGGGGGGGCGAGCCCTCCGCTTTACGTGGACACTGGGGCGTCTTACGTCGAGACGCGAGCGTCATTCATGAAATGGATTCTGCCACCACATTCGGGCAGTTCACTTCTCCGTTGTCGTATAACTGACTGCTTGGCCCCACGATGCTGACACCCTCTCCCCCCCCCCCCATTAAGGCATATATACATTGAAATAAATTAAGTTGCCCGCGTCGGGAATCAAGTCCGTGACCGAAGTCCCGTGCAATATCGTCTGAGCTAAAAAGGGACGTTCTAGAACGGGGAAATATGCTTTTTTGGAGGGTTTTTTATGCAATATTTTTTTTTAATTGTAAAATCCTTTAGAAAAACTAAATGGAATTTTACAAATTTGAGCCTCAGGTACACATGTAGAGAATGAAGAGTTCTTAAATATAAATTTTCAGCCTTCTGTACGCCGAGGAAGCGTGAGTTTTGCGATCCACACACTCGTTTATTGTTACAGATGCTTAAATCGAATGAACTGAACGAGACTTGTAAGAAGCATTCCTATAATAAAATCTTCCTGATCGTGCATTGCTGATGAAAGAGAAACCGAAAGACGCGCTGTGGTCCCGCCCCTTTAAGTGTTTGTCGAGAAATCCATCCGCTCCAATTCTTAAACGGCAACACAATAAAGTAGTGACATTTTGACAATAGAATAATCTTACTATATAATACTATTAAACGAGCAATGTCACTATATTTGTTTGTTTGTTCGTTTGTTTGTTTGCACAATCTCCAAATTCGCTCTAACGATTTTCACGAAAATTTATGTACTACCAATTTTCGGGGTAAAAATTCGATTGGGACAGGTTTCATCTTCGAAAAATTTCATTTAGAGGGTGAAATAAGTAGATTAAAAGTTCCATTTAACTCTTTCTATTGCAAATTATTCATCGCGAATGAGTTAATAAGTTATATTGCAATAACCGTTAAACGTTATTTAATTCGTCATATGTTATTTTAATTTAAAACGTGTAAAATATTTTAATGAGATATTTTTATTTGAGTTTTTATTCTAAAATAGTATTATTTTTTTCATAAATAAACGAAGTTAACGTTATTTAATTCGTCATATCTAATTTTAATTTAAAACGTGTAAAATGTTTGATGAGAAATTTTCATTTTACTAATTATTCTAAAATAAAGTATTTTTTTTCTTATAAATAAACAAATGAAACATCAGTAAATTAAATTAGAATAGGAAAATCGTTTGCGTTTTCAAGTAAAGAAAAAACATATTCTAATAACGTGACTTTTTCGTCTACTAAATGACTTTTTCGTCTACTAAATGACTTTTTCGTCTACTAAATGACTTTTTCGTCTACTAAATGCTATAAGTTTTCTAATAAAATCGAAGTTTGAACATATTTAATCCTGTGCTTTTTTACTGTGTTTATGCGCGTGACGTCATAAGTGGAATACGCAAGAGCAAGTTTTTAAAATACCGTATAAGAAAATATCGTTAGGGAAACCATGTAGGTTTTATTTATATTCCACGTAAAATGGATTATGTATATCTACAAATAGAACATGGAATTTTCAATTTAAAATATGTTTGATTAGATGCAATTTCGTTTGTTTTGCTAAGTATTTATATTTTAATGGAATCAATTGAATTATGTTTTATTAAATTAATGTGTTACGTATTATTTATAAAATACATATTTATTTACTTTTAAAATTAAACTTTGTTCTACATTGTTAGTTGATAAATTTTATTTTACCAACTGTTTAAAAATACTTTTTTAAGCTTTTATATTCAAATGGAATTAACTAAAAGAAGTTTTATTAAATTAATTTTGCGCACTATTTATAAAGATAAAAAAATAATTTTATACATTTAAAAAACGGTTTTGTTCTATACATTATCGGTATTTGATATTTTTTATTTTCCCAATTGTTTATAAATACACTAATATTACTGATAGCATTAAACGAGAAACTGAATTTTGTTTGTGAGTTTAACAGTTTTGAAGATATGTTTTAGAAATTTTGAAAAATGAAACGTTTCCAAAAATTTGCGTTTGTTTACTGTGGAAACTTTGCACTGCTTTCTGCTGTAATTAACATGACGTCTTTAAAGATATAAGAAACTTCATGCGCATTTGTTATTGGTTGATGGATCCCACGTGGTTTGTTATTCACCAATCACAGAGGCTAATCGACCATGCGTTTTTGTTAATTCGTCAAAATTTTAATCTTGAGACCATGTCATGCATAGTGTCTATAAAAATGGTTTGTTATTTATTCTACATTCTAATGAGTAAATAATTACTGAAAAAGTTAAATAGTTTGAAATGCTAATTTTTTTCTGAAAAAGTGATATCAGTAAATTTGTCACATTCTGAATGTAAAAGCAACATTCCTATTACCTATGACCATTGCGTAGAAAAATTGCGCGAGGTCAATCCTTACCTTATCTAATTTAATATGAAATAGTTCTCGATATTAAATTGTATTAGTTAGTAATAATTTAATAATGAAGTGTTTCACGAATTACGTAAGTAAGTTTAGTTAAAAGCAGAGAGGGATTGAAAATGAGTAATGAGATTTTACAATACTACAACGGAAAAAGAGTTTTAATTTTTCATTAACAAAATTTAAAATCACTTTTAAATATAAATTTGACATTTACTATAAATGTGTTTTAAAATTGATTTACTTTGTTATTTCAAATAATTCTTCTTCTTTATTGAAATATTTTTTTCGAAAGCACCTGCCTAATTAAATATGAAATTGTTTTCGGCATTTTCTCGCATTCCGTAAGCATGTTTAGTTTCAAGCAGATATTTAGATGAGTAACGAGACTCTACAATATAACAAAGGAAAAACAGTTTAAAAGTTTTCAATTGAAACGAAATAGTAATCTAAACCCTTGAAGGAAAAAGTTTTCATATACACACAGGGAAATTAATTTAATTTAAAACCATTTGTAAAAATAAACTGTAAATGTTTTTTTAATTATTTTAATCGTGTTACTTCAAATAAGTATTTTGTTAAATAAATATATGTGTTCGAAGTAACTATTTTTTTTCAGGACCCATACTACTAGCCACCTGCACAAATTTTATATTATAGAACCTTTTCTTCTGTAACCTCTTCAAAATTATGAAATATTCCTAACAACAGCCACAAATTTAATTTAACAAATTCAACAAATTAAATCAACAAATTTAATTTTTTTAATTGGTAAAATTAAATTATTTTTCACTAAATTAAAGATAAAACTGCTTTCATCACTACGATTAATTCCGAATAACACATAAAATTACTTAAAATAAGTAAAAATCTTTATTATTGATTAAACGTTTAATAAGAATATAAAATGCTGTTTAAAGGTTGAATGAATACAGTTTGAAGATACAAAAAATTGCCGAAGTAATTTTGCAGTAGCAAAAAATAATTTGATATCCGTTATCATAATCTTCTTATTAACAAAGAGTACTTTACATCATTTAAAAACCCAGTCAGTTATTCCAGAGTTAGACAAAAGCAAACAGCGTTATAAATTGTTACTTAAAATACTGAACAACAATAATATTGTCAGGGTTTAGCATGCAAACGAAAACATCTTTGTGCTACAATTGTGCGAGTGGTCGTATTAGACGCTCAGGATCCTTAATAATATGAATTTAAATTACTCCTGCAGAATTGTTACGGTACCTTTGAAATCTTGACACTTCTAACCAATCGTATGAGCATTTCAAAGAACTTAACTTATTTTGATAATTAAGACATTATTAGACGATAAAATATATTATGAAACGTCTAAGCATTGATATGGACATTTCAAAACATTTGCATTTGATTCGATTCATTAGAAATATTACTAAGTAATAAAATATGCAAACGAGCTGGGCTCGGTCCCCTGGTACTATAAATTAAATGGGGGAGGTAGCATCCATGAAATACATTAAAAAAAACTCGAATCTTTGTCGACTTGAAGGGGAAGTGTCAACAGGAAAGTGGGCATCGATTGAATTTCTCCCCTTCCTTCCCATCGATCAGTGATAAAAATATTTCGCAATGGAAATCGTCTAACAACACTGGTGAAAGTTGCATCCTCATTTATGAAAAAACTTTATTTATTTTTTGACGAAACGGACACTTGCTAAATGCTTTTATTCCATATTTCTTCAAACTGAGGAAATTCATCATTCGTGTTTTTCCATGACATTTATTTCGTCAAAAGGGAGGACTAATTCAAATAACTATTTCTGTACGAAGTCAGGAGCGTTACCGAGCGAGCCAGAAAAGCTCCTTTAAATTGTAGTAATACACATATAAGAACCGAAATTAAACTGATATCACCGGAAATGAATGAGAGTAAATTGCTTCCGTTAAAAATGTGAAGATTCTTCTTTCTTTGAAAGTCAAATGACTCCATGACGATCGCCCCATGCTTAAAAATGAGAGTGTGTTATTTCTGAGCACATTCTCTTATTTCTGCAACCGACGCTCTCCAGAAAACAAACATGCGCGCGCTCCTACTTCAAATGGATCCTAGCTTCGAGCGAAGTCTTTCCAATCTCGTGCCGTCTTTACCAACTCTTGGTAAGGACGGCACGAGAGGGAGTTATTCTCTCCGTAAAATGCATATTTTCCCAACCTCCTGCCCCTGCACGGAAAATGGCCTCCTCCTCCGATTAGTGGTTCTCCGGAGGGGGGGGGGGGGGGAGGGGGAGGGTTCTGAATTGTTTTCGCGACACTCAACCGAGTTAAGAGGATAATTCTTCTTCCCGGAGGAAATCCTTCCTTTTCATTTTACACTTCGGATGAGATTTCACGGGGGAATGAATACGGGATTCTTTTGAATTCGCAATTACAGCAACACAGAGAAATAGAGAGAGAGAGAGAGAGAGAGAGCGATGAAGGGAGAGAGTTAGAGAGAGAGAGACAGAGCGATGAAGGGAGAGAGATATATAGAGCGATGAAGGGAGAGTGTTAGAGAGAGAGAGTTAGAAAGAGAGAGAAAGACAGAGCGATGAAGGGAGAGAGAGTTAGAGAGAGAGAGAAATACAGAGCAATGAAGGGAGAGATAGATACATAGCGATGAAGGGAGAGAGTTAGAGAGAGAGAGAGAGCGATGAAGGGAGAGAGTTAGATAGATAGATAGATAGATAGATAGAGATAGAGAGAAAGAATAAGACATAACGATAAAGGGAGAGAGAGTTAGAGAGAGAGAGATACAGAGCAATGAAGGGAGAGATAGATACATAGCGATGAAGGGAGAGAGTTAGAGAGAGAGAGAGCGATGAAGGGAGAGAGTTAGATAGATAGATAGATAGATAGATAGATAGATAGAGATAGAGAGAAAGAATAAGACATAACGATAAAGGGAGAGAGAGTTAGAGAGAGAGAGATACAGAGCAATGAAGGGAGAGATAGATACATAGCGATGAAGGGAGAGAGTTAGAGAGAGAGAGCGATGAAGGGAGAGAGTTAGATAGATAGATAGATAGATAGATAGAGATAGAGAGAAATAATAAGACATAACGATAAAGGGAGAGAGAGTTAGAAAGAGAGAGAAAGACAGAGCGATGAAGGGAGAGAGAGAGTTAGAGAGAGAGCGATGAAGGGAGAGAGAGATACAGAGCGATGAAGGGACAGAGTTAGAGAGAGAGAGAACGATGAAGGGAGATAAACAGATACAGAGAGATGAAGGGAGAGATATACAGAGCGATGAAGGGAGAGAGATACAGAGCGATGAAGGGAGAGAGAGAGAGAGCGATGACGGGAGAAAGAGTTAGAGAGAGATTCAGAGCAATGAAGGGAGAGAGTTAGAGAGAGAGAGACAGAGCAATGAAGGGAGAGATAGAGAGAGACAGAGCGATGACGGGAGAAAGAGTTAGAGAGAGAGACAGAGCGATGAAGGGAGAGAGTTAGATATATATATATATATATATAGATAGATAGATAGAGAGAGAGAGAGAGAGAGAGAAAGACAGAACGATGAAGGGAGATAGGGAGAAAGACAGAGCGATGAAGGGAGATAGTTAGATAGATAGATAGATAGATAGATAGATAGATAGATAGATAGAGAGAGAGAGAGAGAAAGACAGAGCGATGAAGGGAGAGTTAGAGAGAGGGAGAGAGAGATATAGAGCGATGAATGAAGAGAGTTAGAGAGATATACAGAGCGATGAAGGAAGAGAGTTAGAGAGAGAGCGATGAAGGGAGAGAGAGATACAGAGCGATTAAGGGACAGAGTTAGAGAGAGAGAGAACGATGAAGGGAGATAAACAGATACAGAGAGATGAAGGGAGATATATACAGAGCGATGAAGGGAGAGAGATACTGAGCGATGAAGGGAGAGAGAGAGAGCGATGAAGGGAGATAGTTAGATAGATAGATAGATAGAGAGATAGATAGAGAGATAGAGAGAGAGAGAAAAACAGAGCGATGAAGGGAGAGAGAGTTTGAAAGAGAGAGAAAGACAGAGCAATGAAGGAAGAGAGAGAGATACAGAGCGATGAAGGGAGAGAGAGAGACAGAGCGATGACGGGAGAAAAGTTAGAGAGAGATACAGAGCAATGAAGGGAGAGAGTTAGAGAGATTGAGAGACAGAGCAATGAAGGGAGAGAGAGAGACAGAGCGATGACGGGAGAAAGAGTTAGAGAGAGAGACAGAGCGATGAAGGGAGAGAGTTAGATAGATATATAGATAGAGAGAGAGAGAGAGAGAGAGAGAAAGACAGAACGATGAAGGGAGATAGGGAGAAAGACAGAGCGATGAAGGGAGAAAAAGTTAGAAAGAGAGACAAAGCAATGAAGGGTGAGAGTTAGATAGATATATATAAAGAGAAAGACAGAACGATGACGGGAGAGAGAGAGAGAGGAAGACAGAGCGATGAAGGGAGATATAGAGAGAGGGAGAGAAAGACAGAGCGATGAATTGAGAGAGAGTTAGAAAGAGAGAGAAAGACAGAGCAATGACGGGAGAGAGAGAGTTAGAGAGAGAGACAGCGCGATGAAGGGAGATAGTTAGATAGATAGATAGATTGAGAGAGAGAGAGAAAGACAGAGCGATGAAGGGAGAGTTAGAGAGAGGGAGAGAAAAACAGAGCGATGAAGGGAGAGAGAGTTAGAAAGAGAGAGAAAGACAGAGCAATGAAGGAAGAGAGAGAGATACAGAGCGATGAAGGGAGAGAGTTAGAGAGAGAGAGAGAGAGAGAGACAGAGCGTTTACGGGAGAAAAAGTTAGAGAGAGATACAGAGCAATGAAGGGAGAGAGTTAGAGAGAGAGAGAGAGAGAGAGAGACAGAGCAATGAAGGGAGTGATAGAGAGACAGAGCGATGACGGGAGAAAGAGTTAGAGAGAGAGACAGAGCGATGAAGGGAGAGAGTTAGATAGATATATAGATAGATAGATAGAGAGAGAGAAAGACAGAACGATGAAGGGAGATAGGGAGAAAGACAGAGCGATGAAGGGAGAAAGAGTTTGAAAGAGAGACAAAGCAATGAAGGGAGGAGGTGGAGTTATATATATATAGAGAGAAAGACAGAACGATGACGGGAGAGAGAGAGAGAGGAAGACAGAGCGATGAAGGGAGATAGAGAGAGAGGGAGAGAAAGACAGAGCGATGAATTGAGAGAGAGTTAGAAAGAGAGAGAAAGACAGAGCGATGACGGGAGAGAGAGAGTTAGAGAGAGAGACAGAGCGATGAAGGGAGAGTTAGAGAGAAGAGAGAGAGAAAGACAGTGCGATGAAGGGAGAGAGAGTTAGAAAGAGAGAGAAAGACAGAGCGATGAAGGGAGAGAGAGTTAGATGGTGGGCGGTGAGAAGGATATATACATATAGAGAGAGTTAGAGAGAGAAATAGAAAGAAACATAGAGAATGAAAGAGAGTGAGACAGCGAAAAAAGTGAAATAGTAAAAGAGAGCTAAAGAAAGAGACAGCTAGGTAAAGAAAGAGATAGATAGATAGAGAAAAATAAATGAAGAAAAAGAGTGAGAAATAGTAAAAGAGAGAGGTTTTCTGGGGTGATTCCTACCTTTATATGCCTGGACCACCTTAATGTTAAATAAAGTTCATGTGGCAAATATAATTTTGACACTAAATTAAAATTCAAGTATTAAATTTTTTATCATTTCAAATTAATTTATTAAAATTATTGTTTTAATTATTTAAAGTATTAATTAATGTTAGTGGAGTTACATAAATAATAAAGGATGCTATTTGAGTTCGTATCTGTTTGATCATCTTCGATATTTTTAGTCGGTGCACAAAATTCATGTACGAGAAGAAGAAGGACATCTTTTCAAAGCTGCCATTAGACATATGAAACTTACTATTTAGTCTTAGATAATTTTCTATGAGAAGCAAATAAATGCTGTTTCTCTATTTAGAACTTTTGTATCAAAAGAATAAACATCCAACAATGCCTATTAAAAACAAACAATAAAAATATTATGTTATATAATGTAATATTATATTTATTATTAAACAATAGCTCAACGGACCACTTTAGACCACCGGGTTAGGAACATCCGATTGACTTCCACCGGTTGACCTCCGATTCAAAATCATGGGACAGTCTCTTCGGAAAAGCAGACAGAATTCAGAAATCTAATCAACATCCCCAAATTTGGAAACATCTTTCGAATGGAAGCGCTATTGAAACACTTCCTCCATATACAATAATCTGCCTGTGGATGATCGCAAAACACATACTTCCTCTGTGTATAAAAGACTGAAAATGTATATGCAAATGCTATTCATCCTCAAGATCAACTTGGGGCAGGTATATCAATTAGTTTTTAAATGAATTTTACAATTTTAGAAATATTGCGTACACATATGACCTATAACTATAAAAAGGATACAGTCTGCCTGTGGATCACAAAACACCTACTTCCTTTGCGTATAAAAGGTTGATAATATAAATTATATACATAAATAATATTCATCTTCAAGATATGCACCTGAGGTAGATATTTGGAATATTCCATTTGGAATTTTTAATTATTTTAACAATTTTAGAAATATTACATAAAGAAACAGTTTAAAAAAATATTGCCGCGTTCTTGAACGTGCCTTTGTAGCTTAGTCGGTAGCGTGCGAGAGTTCGAAACGGTAGGTCGCGAGTTTGAGTTCCGACGTGAACAATTCAAGATTGTTTTAAATGTAGATGTCGGTCACGGGTTCCCCAGACACGCGGGGCCACACAGCTGAGTCGACAGCTTCACTCCTCAGCCATATTTCGACCCTAACAACGAAACAGCAGCGCTCCAACACTATTTATATATTTCCAACACTATTTATATATTTCCAAAAATATTTATATATTTCCAAAAATATTTATATATTTCCAAAAATATTTATATATTTCCAAAAATATTTATATATTTCCAACACTATTTATGTATTTCCAACAATATTTATATGTTTCCAACACTACTTATATATTTCCAACACTATTTATATATTTCCAACACTATTTATATATTTCCAACAATATTTATATTGTATATAGTTTTGAAAAAATATTATTTTAATAGAGATAGCTTTTTAATAGTACCACCAAAGTTATAAATTCGAAAAAAATTTCAATTAAGTATTTCTACGAATTTAAAATGCCTATTCCTGGGAAAACGGGCGATACGTAGACACCAAAATAGGATAACGCGCTCAGAAGGATACGCGTTGCCCATGGAAACCCTTGATGATTCCGTAAAGTGTTTTTGCTGCCCACTTCTTGCATGGAACGAAAAGACAGTTGTACAGTGGGTGTCCTGCCACTTCTCCTGGAAACACTTCGGCAACACCAGAGGCGCAAGGGTTCGCCACAATTGGCAATGCATCCCTTTTTGTGAATTTTTACCAGTCGCACAGTGGAAGGACGTTCTGGTCGGTCTCGTCTTAGGAATTAGCCCACAGCCAATGAAACTTTTCCGTTATGAGGCCCCCGTGAGAAGGTTAAAGAACGTCGCACTGGAGTGGCCGATCTAGGGGTCCATCTCGAAGGAAAACCACACTGCCTCGTATTTTTGAACCGTGGTAAGACGACGAGGACAACACCTGAGCTAGCACATGGCACAACCTGAACAGGCGTGACGACATTGAACCACGACACGGATATATTTAAGCACCATTCCTTTATGCATACCGGTGGAAATTGGGGATATTTTTAGACAAATCTAGTAATCCTCCTATCACGAGATCGCTACAACTGCGTTCAGAATTATTTTATTAATTTATTTACCTCAAAACGTGTTAAAAGGTTAAAAAAGATGAATTCTTTAAAAAAAAAATTAAACTTTTTTATGAAAAATAAATTAGTTCTACACGGTAAAAAAAAAGTTGATTAAAATGAGTACATGAGCTTGTTCGTTTTACTTTGAGTACAATTTCTTCGTAAATGAGTAATGACGTACTCAAATTTAAGTAATCGTACTTTCGCAAACATGAGCAGTGTGATTTAATATTGCTAATCTCAGCTTCTGTTCAAGCCATCTTAACAAAGCGAACTCACAAACTTAAAACATTTGCTTAGAATTGGTTTTCCACTTTATTTTATGTCGACTACTTAAATGGAATCTAAGTTATTACAATTAAATTACCGTACTTCCCATTCTTTTGGCACACCACTTTAGCTATAAGAAAAAAACTCGTCTTATAGAAACATTGCGTTAAGAATATTAAAATACATATACAACGTTGAAATACGCAATAAAAATCCAAGATACTTGGATTTTTATTGCTTATTTTAACGTTGTATTTGTATTTTAATACACCTCTTTAATATTACTTCTGTGTATAACTTCTTCACGTCTCCTGGTAGCTTAACGGATAAAGCTCTGAATAGCGGTGCCTGCAGATTGGGTTCGATTCCCGGTAAGTCTTGGTTGTAATTGTCGATATTTATGAAAGTGATTTATGAAGACAGCCTATGCAGGCCTAGCATCTGCTCTTTTTACACATTTTTAAGTACGTCTTTTTCAAAATTGAAACTTATGTATTCGGAGCCATGATAAGCATCGAATGTATTCCAAAAATGAGTCAATTTTACTTATTTTTGAATAACCTAATTTTAACAGTGTATTAATACACATAAAAAATCCCTCTTGTTGCATGATACAAAAAAGTTAAATTCGTATTTGAACTAAAAACAATCTGAACAACATCGAATGGTTTGAGTGTGTTCGTTTTTAAACTTATAACCTTATGACTGAGCATATTTAGATAATTTGAATCCGCTTTAGGATGAACGAAAAAAAAAACAAGCTTTTTCTTTAGTCTTTGATTAAATTAAATTTTAATTTAACTACTCTCAAAATTAAAAAATACATTTTTCATAATTTTTTTTGAAAACTGTCGAATAGAAATTTTGTTTAGAAAAGTGTATGTAAAAGAAATATAACATTGGCACAGCAGCAAATACTTCTGAATGTGGATGGGCGGTCACCGGCAGAAGCAACGTTCAAAGCAAAGTGATCGATCGAAGTATTTTTTTAGCACAAATGCACCAATGTTCCTAAGGCATATTTTTGTATGACACGATACATCTCAAATTGTGTAAAACTTTTGAAAACTCGATAATGAGATTTTAACCGAAAGAAATGCTGTTATTACCTTATATAGTTTGTTACACTTTTATTATATAGTTTAGAAATTCAATATCAACAAATTGTATCAACTGCTAAACATATACGAGATCAGAATTGCGTTTTAATTGTGATTGAAAAAAAATGAACCATGACATTAGAAAATTAGCTATTTGTGACAGTGAGTTTTTTTATGGCAACAGATATTGGGCGAAAATATACAATTTCTGAGAATTCCTGTATTTTATTCTCATGTCATTTCTAGTGGAAAATACGGAGGAGATCAGATAAGTGGAAGACAAAGGAATCGTAGAAAAAAAAATTATTAAAAAATTATAATTGAAGTATACTAAAAATTAATACAAACATCGTAATTTCTTCTTCTTTTCTTTATTTTAATTATTATTAATTATATTAACATTTATTTTCGACATAAGCCTCTAAACCGTGACTCCAATAGTATTGCAAACGATTGCTTTCGAAATTTAAAGTTACTAGCTTTTCTTTCCATAGGACTGGTGTAGCATGACCGGCTTCTGGATAATGGTTAATTGCGCCATTTAAAATCAAACTGTTAGCAATCGCAGACAAGATTTTTAATATTATGACGTGTTGCCATTTTGACGTCATGCATTTTAAAATTGAACAGAATTTTCCAAAATAATATGTATGCTTTATGTATGCAAATATGATTTTGTTCGAAGAAAAAGTTAACGAAGCTTAAACGTAACGGTTTGAATAAAACGTAACGTTTGAATGGTTGCCAGTGAGCTTCTGGGGCGGAGTGATGGCGTCGTTCAAATTCGCCAGGCTACTCACGCGGACAGGGGTTCTCCGCGAAGGGGAACTCGGGACTTTTGCCCAACGGCCCCACTTCTAAAAGAATGGATACGAACATGGGACTTGAAACAAGAGTTATAAAAAACGCGAGTTTTAAAATACACACAGTTTATTCAATCGTTTGGAATGGGTTTGCTTTCGACAGCAGTCCCCTCGTGGAGCTCTTCACCCTCTGGTTATGCATGCAGTTCCTTCCAAGATGAACTGAACAACGTTCTTGTCAAATTATTGTTGTTTTCAATGCACCATGCACGTCACTTTAATTAGAATTATGCTGACGCAGATTTTTTCAAACAGGTTGTTTAAGTCAATAGTAGTTAACAAATATTTCTTTTATATCAATTATTGAAATATTAATAAAAATATATAAATTAAAAAAACATTGAAAATTAATATAAATATATAAATTAAAAAAACATTGAAATATTAATAAAAATATATAAATTAAAAAAACATTGAGAAAAGCAAATCAGTATCATTTTAAAGAAGAAGAATTTATCTTATGTACACATAAAATAACAATTAACCCTTCGTTGCATATATTTTTGTGTTCCTGGAAAAAGAAAGTGTATAAATACGCAACACAACTGACAGAAATCTAAAAACACTATTTTGGGGTTATGAGGGGCTGTGGGGAATTTCAACCTGAAGACAGTTCTCGGATCACTCACGTACTTTGGTGCTTCTAGATGACAAAAACAACTTCCATCGAAGTGTGTGTGAGAGAATCGTTTTTTTTTAAACTCCTCGAGACTCTGTCTTTGTTCTCTTTCACTTGGAAGAACAGAGACACAAAAAAGAGCACGTCGTTATTTTGCTGGATTAAAGGCAACACTCGAGGTCAAAGGGTTCGTGACATAGGTTGACAACCCAGTGGTGACGTCAAGCACTTAAATAGAGGTAGATAAGGGACACGGTAACGAAAGAAATGCGCTTCTTTATGTTCAAAAACATGCATTTCTCGTTCCATTTCAAGTACAGGCGAAAAAGTAACAGAACGTTATTTTGGTAACTGAGAGTCTACCATTCACTGCTACTATTTACGGAAATACATTTTTCGTTTGGGTAAAAATGTGTCAAACTATTTGAGTGCGAGGAAAGCATACGATCATCCTATTCTATCATCGTACACTATTCAGAAAAAAAAAAGATAAATCTTTTACAAGATTCGAAAGAGAGATACATAATAATATTGGAAAGGAGAAAAAAAAAAGACCAACGGAGAAGACGGACGACTCTTTCAAGCCGAGGGAAGTTTTTATCTCTCTCCTTCCTGCGCTGCAAAAATGAAACTTTTATCTGGAGAGAAGCCGAAAAAACTGCGCCAAATCGACTTCTTGATTCTTTTTTTTTCCCCCTCTCTGAAGAATTATGGAGATTACCTCCAGAGAGAAGAAGAAGAAGAAGAAGAAATGGGTTTTCCATGCTAACTCCTCTCTTCCGTCCCAACATATGTGCTGCCGAGGAGATATTTCACTTGACTTTCGGATTTTAAAGATCTCTTCAATGGACCGACGCGCTTTTATTGACATGGAGATTTCAAAAAGGTTTATTATTCGCATCTCTCGAATGTTTCTTCTTGCTCACAACGAAGAAGATCTGTCTTTACATTTACTTTAGAAATAAAAATAAAATGGGGCGTTTCATATGGGCCGGGAATCCTTCGCCGGTATTTTGCACCCCAACTCTCGGTGTTCCTTAGTGGCTTATCGCGTGCTTTCGATGCATTTGTTTCGATTGAACAGGTGGAAAATATTAAAAAAAAAAAAAAAAAACACCGTCGGCGTGCATTGGACTCGACATTTCGAATGGAAAACTCAAACCTGAAACTCAACAACGTTTGTTGTTTAAACAAACACTGGACCGCAATGAATGCCATAAAACAGCCGGGAAAATGAATATCTTGCTCGCTATATTGAATAACACATGTGGACAAGAGAGAACTGAATGAAGGAAAAGCGGCGCTTTGGAATGGAAAAAAACGGACGGGAGACGCTTTGTTTCCATTTGAATAAAAATTTAAAACAATAGTTTAGAAGAAAGAAACTGACTATTAAACCGACCGCGGGAAGCCGAATATTAAACCGATTATACCAAACGAGTATGTTTAGTGGTTTAGAATATTTGTCAAACTTTTATAAAACCAGGGGATGTCGGGTATTTAAATCTGAAGAAAGTTTTAAATCAACAACGCACTGGGTGTTTCAAGATAACAAAAATAATTTTTATTCAAATTTTGAGAGAGAATCATTTTTTAAACTGGAGAATAAGTTGTTCTCTTTCATTTGGAACAAAAGAGAAGAAGACAAAATAACGAGTCGTTATTTGGGTGACTTAAAAGCGACCCTCTTGCAGTCCAAAGGATCGATGAAATGGGAGGATACCCGAGCGATGTCGTACTCTTTGACTGGAGGAGTTAGATGAAGAAACAAGTAAACGAAAAACAGAGCGGTTTTTTTTTTGAGAGCTCCACAACCAACACGCAGTTCTTGTTCAATTCGATGAACAGGGAACAAAAGAACACGTCATCAGTTTCAAATCTGAAAGTCACCTTTCGAGTGCAAAGGGCTAAAATAACTGTTTTAATTCGATCCCATTCCTTTTAGATTGAGGAATAATTCTTAGTGAAAACCATTGATTCTCATTTTTCGAGCTTTCACTCTCCAATATTTTATGAACTTCCGATCATTCAGGCTAATTTCGTCGATTTTAATAATTGTTTCGTCATTGAATTGCCGTGGAATCGGGTAAATAGTAGAGCAGTTTCCAATTTCACAGCCACATCAATTCTTCTTCTTGTACATTTCAAATTAGGAATAATATCTTAAAAGTGCGTGGGCGGCCTATACTATAAGCCCTCATTTAAAAAAAAAATCGTCGCAGTTTCTGTCATTTTTAGTATAATTGTGAATTTATGTGATCTTCAAATGCCTGTGATTATATAGTATTTTTTTTCACAATTTTTGCATTCCATAAACTATCTCTATAAAAAGCCCCGACGCTTTCCTCAAGAATACTGCTGCTACTCACCCGTCTATTTCTATTCACTCGATAAAACAAGAATCTTCACATTTTTAACAACCTGACTTCGGACCAGGAGATCGATGGATCGAGTAGAGCCTCTGAATTTTATTCGAAATCGTCCTCAATTTTGACAAAATGTATTTTACGAAAACAAAACGACGAAATATTTTTTTTCAGTTTGACGAAATATTTGATCGGGGCCTCCGCTTCGTCAAAAATGACAAAAGTCTCTTCAAAAAGAAGCACGCATTTTTGACAGTGCTGGTATCAAATTGATTTAAATAAAATATATTGTTATTAATGCCAAACACGATCCCCCTCCCCCTCCCTGCTTTTCACGAAACTCGCAACTCGTGTTGGAAGCTGGCGAACTCCCCTCTCTGCCCCCCCGCCCCTCTTCTCAAAATGACGTCACCCAGATGCAGCGAACGAGAGAGAGCGGCAGACGATTCGTAGCCATCGCGTGTTGCGGACGCGTTGCCAGATCTTCTCCGCGGAAAATATCTGTCGGGGAAGAAATGAAATTTTTACGCGCGGCGATTCTTGGGGATTGGTGAACGAACGAGAGACAGAATCGGCTGACGACCCTCATGTCCGTATTGCGTGCAGTGGCGTCAACGGTTTCATGTAGATTCCGATCCACCGGGATTCGAACCTAGAACTTTTGGAGTGGTAAAAATACGTCAACGGACTTCTTTTTTTTCAGGGGCGAGGAGAGCCCCCGTCTCTGGATTATCCTTCAATTCTTCTTTCTTCCGCGCTGCTCGGAAAGTGGTGCTCTTTTCCTCTGTCGTCATTTTGCATGAACAACGCATCTTCTTCAGCGCGGGACTGAAATTGTGGTGAAAACAGAAGTGTCAAGATTACTGCGCCCCAAAGGATAGCTGTGGAATCCTGAGATCTGTGCTTTTTGTGGTGTTAATCAATTACAGTTCTATAATATTTCGCAATGTGCGGTGTAGTTTTGGAGTCAAGAATGTCACGTATGAATTCGAGAGCATAATCTTTCGGTTTTACCCGCGCACGTCGGCTATAAATGACAACAAACCTTCTTTAATTAACTTTTACGTATTTCCAAATAATAATCGCATATGATATTTATCGCCATGTATAAAGTGAACACTTTTTTTTTTAACTTATACATTTATAAAGGTAATGCAATCGCTGTAGAAAAATAATATTCATTGAAACATACGTATGGGCTGTTGTCCGATTGAAAGTCAAAAGTTATAATAAGAACAGAACGAACCAAACTTACCATTTTTGAATCCCCCTCCACTGCAGCGTGAAGTTTTGGAAGAAAGAAATAGTGCCCATCTTCTTTTGTACTAACTGTACTGCCTGTGGGTTTTATTCTTTTTTCCCGTATACATTTTTCGTAAATCTTCACGACAGTAAACGCGCGAGAGGAGCTTTCAAATACTCTGCTCATGTCAACAACTACCGAGTGTTCCGAATGTTCTTTCCGCTCGACTTCGATTGGATCTATAAAAAAAGCAAACGATCGTTCATCTCACTTCAAAATATTCTCATATTTTTTTTCGCGTTTTTTCTTTCTGAATCGTTTGCTACGATTTCACGGATTTAGTTCTATTTTATCAGTGTGCTATGGACAGCTGCACGCGAATCTAACCTGGATTGTGGCAGGCAATACTGAACGTGGAAGTAAATAATCGTTTGCAAATTATTTTATCTGTTGCCATGGATAGTTGTAACATATTTTAGTGTGTGTCTATTCGAATCTTTTACTCGTGTATTCTCTGGAGAGAAATAGTTTTCTTGTAAGTTTGGACAATTTCACACGACACGTTCTGCAACACACACACACATTCTGTTCTCGAGGTGAGAAGTCCGCTTCGAGACAGACATTTGGATTGGTGAAGACCGCGAGGACAGACGGAAGTCTCCTCCTTTCCGCCTCCTCCTGGCAGCGATGCACGACGGCTGAATCGAAGGAAATGTTTGTTCGCCTTCTCGTCGGACAACTCCTCATCTTTGGACTGATCGGTGAGTGACTCTCCTTTGATTTAACGAAGAGCAAATGTTCGAAGTGCGTTCTATCATATCTAATAAATGTGTTTGTCATTTTATACGTGGGGCACAAACTGCAAATAACTTATACGAAATGCGTAGACTCTGGTACATGTTCTAATCTTAGCGAGAATCTTTTCATGGGAAACGTGTTAAGAATAAAATTGCTACATTCAATAGGAAATTTAGAATGATTTATTTTCTTAATTTGGGGACCAAACAGGTATTTAAAGTGTTCTCCTCAAACAATAATATCTGCTTCATGGGTACTGGATCCAAAACCGTTGAAGGATGCGGGGGATGAATGCGCAATGTCAAGAGTTTGTCAAAAACGAGATTCTTATTTTGCCATCCAGTGCAGTAGTTGCATTTGGAGTATAAAGACGACGTTGCGTCCAGTGGGAGTGACTGACTGGAAAGGTTTCGGCTGTACTGAGGAAGAGAAGGCGCTTGATTTAAAATAAAAACTCGTTTTCTCTGAGAGAAGCATTTTTAGTTGAGTGTGTGACTTTACAGGGCTGCCCCTTAGGGACGTGCGACGCGTGCCGCCGCACACGCCCCCCCCCCCCCGCTCAAAAGAGAAAAATGTGCAAAATGAAAATGTTACAAATAAAATGAATTTTGTATGTTATTTCTTTTGAAGTAATTTTTCTTTAAAAAATCAGCTGCATGGGGTAGCAGGATAGAAACACTATGGTTTTAGGGTGATCCATTCCAACCCGTCAAGTTCGATAGCAAATAAGGCTTTTTTTAGTTTCCAGTACAAAGAACAAAGTAATGCTTACATTTTATGTAACCAAGTCGTTTCTGTGCAAATGAAATGTGGCCGCATCAAACTTTCTAGCGGATTGTCAACTGCGTTTGGAGTTGATAAAAAAAATACCAATTGATTTTCAAAAGTCTAAAATTTATTCTTGGGTTTTATAGTTCTTATTTTTTTATTTTAATACCCAAGACATGTCCAACTCATTGGGGTTTTATAGTTAAAAACTTTCATATAAAGTTATTCATAAGTTTATGTGGAGGATTGAGCTTGACGTCCGAGACACTGGATTGGTTCCAGGAGGGAAGCCAACCAATCCGCAGCGTCTCGGGTGCGGGTGCCCAGTGCAGGGGGGGGGGGGGGGGGGGGTCTCCGGATGCAAAACGCAAGGACATGTTCCCCAGCTGTACAAAAGGCCTCGTTTAAAAGTACGCACTGGGTCCCACGGTGTCGAAGGGCGCCGTGCGCCTTTATGCTATGCGCCCCCTTCCATTGGCCTTGGCGTTGCACAGGGATCCGCAACACACAACCGGTGGCTAGCAGTAAGGCGGGTTGGCTGCGAAGTCGTGTTTATCTATCGAAGTATCTAGTCGAGATATCTCAAATGTTTCATGGCGAGTGCAGCCTGTTTCCAAGTATAAGGATTTCGCCCGTGTTCAGTATCTCCATTTAAGGGGGGGAGGGGAGTGCAAAATGTTCAGAGTGTTGTTTCCCCTCAGGAAACAAGAGTAAATTGCAACTTATATTGCTAATCAAATAAATAATTTCTTTTGCATTGATAAGATAGAACGAAGCATTTGCTACTATACGTAAATATTTTTTATAATGTTGAAAAAAATATATATTTAATTTCTTAAGTATTATTAAAGTAAATAATTATTTGAATTTCAAAAAAAGTATTAACTTACGCGCACAATAAGTAAAAATAGTTTTAGAATATTTGTACAATTGTAAAAGATTCAGAAAGACTTTACAGTACACGACTCTGCAAACCTAAAAAAAATATTTAATATATTTTTAACTATAACAAAATGAAGAACTTTGGAATCCATTTTGTAAGAAAAAGGGGGCGGGGGGTGACGGAAAAACAGCCTTCTGAGCATCCTGTGCTCCCTTATCGTATTTTGTATTGGGAACATTTCGGGAGTTTCTCGTTGCCGTCATGAGGGGGTGGAAGAGGCGGTCCTCCTTCGTTTCCGTTGTGGAGGTGGATTTCAATCACGCTATCGATCGCCTCCTCCCATCCCTCCTTTCTCATCCCACGGATGCGAACATCCCAATCGTCTTTCTTCTTCCCCTGCTGCTTCGAAAGGAACACGCACTCTCCCCCCGACTTGTTCGAACCACCGCTTACCGACGTCGAACATTAGTGTGTGTTAGTTGTGTGACGTCACGAATGGAATTCGTCACTTGCAGCCACAAGGTGGTACACTGCGACGCAAAAGTTTAGACAATGAACACATTCATACATATTTCAAAATACATTTAATCAATTTTCCTAAAACGGCTGCAGTGTAATGTGCTATGATGTAAAATATTTATTACAATAAAAGTTTACTTGTATATATTGCAAGTAATTAAGGGATAATAAAATAAAATGAACATTGTCTCAAAAGTTTAAACAAAATTGAAAGGAAATTAAAATATATAGGATTTAAAACTTGGTTGTGAATCCCTTCTTGTTGATTAGTTCATAAATACGAGTTTCCATCGAAGAATCTAAATCTTGCATGGTTTGGGGCTTGATTTCGTGCCATGCATCCTCAATTGATCATTTGAGTTCATTTACAGAAGAGTATTGTTTACCATTGCTGTAAGCTTTGCTGCACATAATGCCCCAAAGATTCTCTATTGGGTTAAGATCTGGGCTACATGCTGGCCAGTCGATAACTTTTATATTCTGAGAATCAAACCAAAGTTTCCTGCTGTTTACAGTGCGAATCGAAGCATTGCCTTGCTGAAATTCCCACTGAGGGCCGCCTAGAAGCTCAGTAAATGACAGCAGGTTATCCTCCAATGTCTTAATTTAATGCTGTGATGTTTGGCGACCACTGGTAAAGGACAGAGACACTTGTCCATTGTTGCAAAAGGCTACCCAAACCATCATCGAGCCACCACCTTGTCTGCGATTAAAAAACATCGAGGTTCCTTGTACAAGTCATGCCAGTACGATGCCCAGCCATCGATGCCAGTACGATGCTGCACCATCCAGATTCCACTTTTTTTCATCGCTGAATATCGCCGATCGCCCTTTCGGTCCATATGACATAAAATTTCGAGCCCACAACATTCTTTGTGACTTATGTTGTGGCTTCAGAGCTGGTTTCTTTTTCATTTTCCAAAGAACCCTTGTTCCTGTTTCCAAAATTCGTCTACGAATCGTATCTTTTGATACCGAGAGTCATGATGACATTTGAACTTCACAAACCGTCATTTGTTGGGTTCTCGCCAGTCTGTGGAACTGACGATCCTCGCGTTTATGCGCCACACCACGCGGCCTCCCAGATCTGTGTTTTGCTTTGTATTTGTATCCACTAGATAAAACTCGATAAATAGATTTCTTTGATCGATTACTAATAGCCGAAATTTCCGAAATGAGCTTCCCTTCAGCTTTCAGCTGCCAAATCTTCGTAACCTCATGCGCATGAATTTCTTCAGCTCGCGGCGTCTCGACTGCGAAGTGTTATCGTTTACAGAACTTATATTAAGTACTCGATATCTGTGACGTCATCTCTCGTGCTACGGCTATTGGCGACTGTTCGTATTTCTGAACCATGGTCAGACGATGAGGACAGCACCTGAGCTCGCAACCAACGGAACCTTAATAGGCTTCCGGAGATTGGGCCACCATCAGATTGAATCTCTTATACACGCCGGTAAAAATGGCGGATATTTTTTAGACGACATTTTCAATTTAGGAGCTAAGCTAATCTTGCAACCCTTCGATCCACGAGATCGCTACATTTGAACTTTATCAAGTTTACGTCGTATTCGAATCCTCTGATTGCTAGCCGACTATTGTAAACCTGGGCCACAGAGCGGAGCTGTTAACTTTTTTTTCACTCCACCTGACATACGGGTTCCAAACAGAAATGAGAAGAACTCGATTCATTCCATTTCTTCCAAATAATTCGAGTCCACTGCGGTTTTCACTTTCCCTCTTGATCCGAATGTTAAAAATCTCGTTTCTAATTTGCGCCGAATGGCGAAATGAGCATTAAAAAATGGGAGTCCATTCATTTCAGCCGAATCTACTCGAGCGAAATGAGTCTTTTAACATCGTTTATTAATCTGTCCCCCCCCCCCTCCCTTTTCACTTATGAACTGAAATTTCGTTTTATGTTTTTGAATGTTTCGTCTCTCGCTCTTCTTTTTCATCTCTCGTTTTTTCCCCCCTCCCATTTCGTTCATTAGGAAGAAGCAGGAGGAGACAGACGTTTTTTTTATTTTTGCCACTCCTCCTTCTCGTTCATGACGACATATCGCGGGAGAGAAGCCATTATTTCGGCCTTTTTTTTATATGTCGAGTTTGCGTTTAGGAAACAAAAAAAGCAACAGAGAAGTTGATGTAGTTATGAGATTGCACGAAGCAGAATTTTTTTTTCTTCTTACAACTTTATTTCTTTGTGTGAGGTAACAGCGGGTTGAATTCACCTTCTTTCGCATACCGTTGTAAATGCTAGCTCATTTTTGAAGAAACTTTCGTCATAATTGACGAAACAGTTAAGAGAAAGTCAAGAATATGTTTTTCATTTTCAAGAAAAGCGATAAAAAAAGTAACCCATCATTATTTTGCTGACTCAAAGGGTTATTAAAGTATGTTTAATACCCACACAGAGGGATGTCCTACTCTCAAATGGAGCAAGGTTGGTTTGGCTCGTGAATACTTTTGGGCCCCACGCAGCACAAAGGTCAGTAGAGGGAGAGATAAATTGCCAACCTGGTTGACGCGGCCCATTTGTCTATACAAGATGGTAGGTCCTTTATCCTTAAAGATTGATTATTTGTAGGGCGGAAGCGCACACTGCAGACGAGTGTGACACTCCCTTCCACGCGGTACACATAACAGGTTGAGGAATGGGTGAACAAAAAACCTGGTCAACGCGTCCTACTTTACTTTACATCATGATGTGTCATTTATTTACATAGGCTAATTTTACGTTGAGTCATGTGGGTCAAAGCGACGCGGCCCACCCTACTCTACACGATGATATGTCATTTATCCTCATAGCATAATTCCACATGGAATTATGGGGCGGAGTCGTTTACTGAAGTTGCCCGAAACTTTACCCACACGTGGTACAAAGGGCAGAATGGGTTAATAATAGACTTGTTACAAATGTCTCATTTCTCTACACGATTGTAAAACATTCCGTTTATATAGAACATGCAACCCAAAATACGCATTTTCATTATTGCATTACCATGCGTGTATTTAAACGTAATTGCAATATTTATCTTTTAAAGATTCGAATCGTACAGTTTTCATTGGAAAACTTTTACCTTTTTCTCACCAGTCTATCAAAGCTCTGTTTGCAGTAATTTCCCTGTTCTTAAAAAATATATTCTCTATAATAACCATTACCTTCCAATAAAAGTCGGAAACTTCCGAATATTTGGAATTTTAAAAAAGTTTATAATTTTTCGGATTAAAGTCATTACAACCTGTACATAATTATATTTCATTTCCATTTTTTTGTCGACGCTTTTTTTCTGTTTCAATGCCGACAATTATGGAATGCTCGAATGGATTCGTTTTTTATTATTTCATTTCCAAAATCCTTCCGTCGAACATCCCTTTCAAAAGCATTCCCTTCCATTTTTAAACACTTTCCCTATCATTTCCCTTATTCCCCCATTTATAGAAAGAAAAAGGGAAAAAAAGCTCGGAAAATCCGGAAAAGTTATTTCCTATCATTTTCCCCCCCTTCTTCTTCTTTCTGCGGTGCCTTCCCTTCTCTCTCTCTCTTCATTGGGAGTTAATGCTTTAGGAAAACATTTTTTTCTGAAAAATGGGCTCACGGAGAGAGAGACTTTAAACAGTTCTTTTTTATATATTGTTTAAGCGATGTATCGGGGAGGAGGTGGAGTGAATCTGATGGGAAATGATACCTCCTCCTCCTCCTCTCTTTCCGTGACATTATTTTGGGAGGAGGAAAAAAGTACAACTCGAATATATTAGGAGGAACTCGGGCTGTTTTATCTAAGTGTATACACTTTTAAAACATTCACTCCTCTCGGAAGAAATAACACACTTCTGTTCGAGCGGCGTTCAGCAATCGCCAAGGCTGCTTTCGTCCATTTCGACAATCGGTTCGTCAATGAATCACTTGACTTTTGACCGAAACAAGAATCTTCACGCTTTAAAAGAAAGTCATTTATTCCGACATTTTGTTTCGGGTGGTATCAGTTTACGGTCGATATCGCGCACGATTTTGGACCAAGAGATTGCTGGTTTGAGTCGATCCGTCGAATTTCATTTGAAATCGCCCTCTTTTTTTAATGAAACAAATGTCATAATTTTTTTTAAACGTCCTCTGTTTGACGAAATATTTATTCGGAGCGTTTAGCTTGCGACTGTTTCGTCAAAAATACCGAACATTTTTCAAATATGAGAGTGTATTTTTAACAGGGCAGAAACGTGGAAATGTTTATCTGGATAACATTCTAAAGTATATCATTTTAATAGCTTTGCAAATGGGGTTGTACCTTCATTATATTACTTTGTAGTATTTCTGTGGGGAGGGGGGAGGTTAATGAAATATTTATTTTGAGTTGAGTTTCGTCACACGTGGGACGCGAGTGCTGAACGTGTTTGGAAACCCTCGACACACAACGTCAAAGAGGACACCGAATAAGTGCGAGGAAGGTACACATTCCTAAGTTGGGCTGAATACGAGTTCTTGTTGAAGGTGCATGCATCAACCTGCAATTTCACAATTTGAATGAAGGTTTCAAACTGACTCTGTTTGCAGAGGCCATCACGTGGCATTCCATAACATCGCACTCCATTGCATCTTGTTTAAATCCATCCACATGCTAACCGCCCCCCCGCCCCCACCTCATGTGTATGCAAGGGACTCATCAAAAAGTGTTATTCTAAACTGGATAAAAGGTTGTATTAGAAAGCTGTTGTGAATGCGGGACAGATTTGTACATGGGTCACTTTTTGTTCATGCCATGCAAAATCTAAGTTAAGGTAAGGCGGAAAAATGATTTACTTAATAATCCTATTTCTGTTCTATCTTTATTTAATTGCATTGTTAATTTACATGGAAACTGACTTTAAGTGATGAAGAAACTGTGTCGTGAAATTTTGAAAGAAAGGTGATACGCATGATCGTTGGTGGTATCCATGGAGACGGCGTATGGAGAAGAAGATACAACTTTGAGCTTTGCAAAATGTGCAGTGAACCGGACGTTATAAAATGCATATACAGATTCGGAGACTAAAACAGGCTGGTCAAGTCATTCGAATGGATGAGGAACGAAATTCAAAATTGCCCTAAAATGCGATGTCGTCGTTTTAACATCTCTGAAGACCAGGAACTGAAACACTCTGGTGTCATCCAGGTGCAGAAAAACCTTCGGAAAAGAGGCCAGGACCCACAGAGGGCGCCCCTAATAATGACGATGAATGTGAATTTAGTATATCAAACGAATAGAAGTAAATCCCTGAACGTGCGAAATCTGTTGTGTTTCCAGAAAGAAACGCCCTCCTCGGAACGACCCAGGAAGCAGCATCAGCGAAGTATCGCGAAAGTGAGCAGTGCCGTTTTTGAGGGTCACTTTTAGAAAAATGAGTCCCACAGTTCAATGACTGTAGATGTGAAACGAAATAGCAGAATCAAATTGAAACAATATTTTGTTATTTTTCAAATATGTACATTTGCTTCGATTCACGGGAAACTTACAAGACGAGTGTATTTTCCCAATCACGTGTCCGATTCATGCCAAGTGGATAGAGTGGTAAAATTCATTAAAATATCCTTTTAAAACCCTCACATGAAAACATGGACGACACTCGTTTTGGAAAGTTTACAAGCTAATCAGTTTTGAGATATATAAAAAATGTGTATTATAATAATGCACAAAATATGAAAAATATTTCAATTACTTTCAATTAATTATGTATTATCTATGCTTCAAATTGTTAAATGCCGATGGGTTAGTTTAAACGGTTGAGATGATTTTAAAAATTCTTAAATAAAAATAGTATTAATATGAAATTACTAAAAATTGCATAATAAATCAGAAAGCATAACTGTATTTTGAAACTTCGTTTTAAATGTTCAAACGAAACTATCTTTGTCCAATTCTAGAGTTTCCGATTGTTCATTGAGTGAGGGTGAGTCACACTGTTTCGACAATCGTTTCGTCATTCAATCTCCTGCCCAAAACAAATATCTTCACGTATTTTTAACGAAAGCCACTTGCTCCGATACCATTGCTTTCAGTTCATTTTTGGTTCTTATACGTATATTGCCATATTTCAAAAAAGCTCTTCTGACCCGGTGGATAGCGCGCGAGATTTTTAATAAAATAAATTTCGTGAAAAAAATGACAAAATAAATTTAACCGTTTGACGAAATATTGAATCGGAGCATTTAGCAGGCGTTCGTTTCGTCAAAAATGATAAAAGTTCTTCAAAAATACACATGCATTTTTAACAGTGCGGGTGCCATCATAAACCAGATGCTCTTCTCACGCCACTGACAATCCCCTCCCCCCCACGCGATCGACAATCACTGTAGTAGCCAACCTTGCATCTGTTCGCCAAAAGAACCCTCATTCCCGCCCCCCCCCCCCCCAACCCCCCTCCGACGAGCCTATTTGGCTAATTGAGAAATGAGGGGGAGACGCCCAACTCGTCTTTTTCGAAGCCAAATCGAAGGTGTTTGGCGAAATGTCAGCAGCAGGTGGGGTGATTTTTAAATGAACAATAATTGGCGATATTTTAAATTCATTTGGGCCCCAAGTCCAATTGAAAATGTTTGCTTGAATATTTTTTTTAATTCGGTGCGGGTGTGTCGGAGCACGGCCAAATAATTTTCACGGGAAATGTTATTGCATCAGATTACGGAAATAGGGAAAAGGCAACAAAATCCTCGCCAATGGAAGTTAGATAAATAGGTTTTTTGTCTGACTTTGTGGCTCCCTGTCCACGTCCTGTACGTACTTTACTTTATTTCGAGACTCGCATTTCAAATCGAACGAGACAAAAAATTATGTCGATCTTACTGTTTCTCGCGAAGGTATAGTGTCGGAATGGATCACTCTAAAAACGTAACAAGATGTTTCTACCTTGATATCCCATGCAGACACGTTTCACGTCGAATTATTTTACAATGAACATTGAACACTCCTTCACGTACTGTACAGGATGTAGGAAACGGTGGCGGCCCGTAGTAAAAAATGTGAGTACAGCCGGAAACAAATAACTCTCCCCTTCCCCCCCATCACACGTGAACGGAAATTCTTTCAATTTTTTATTTTTTTTTACTGAAACTCGCATCAAAGTCTGCTTTCAAGTTTTATGAAATGATAATGTGAGAAAGAAATAGAAAGCACATATTTTGTAAAAATTAAACCGATCCTCCTTTCTTTTAAACTTGCGAATCGATCAATGATGTCGTGACAATGCTGATAATGCCGTCAATCGTTCTTCGGACACGGAATTTCTTAAATAGTTTTTAATTCTGTTTAAACAGGAGAAACTTCTTTCAGCTGTTGCGCATGTAACTGGAATTGTCAATATCAAACTCAAGAGTTCATATACTTCTTTAAATATGTCATTCGTTCTGTTTTTATGTATTTATAAAAAAAATATATCTTAGACAATACAATCCCTGTATAATGAATCTAAAGGAAAAAGTTTTAATTCATTTTTTAGTCTATGAATATTACATATATATATATCATTGGATAAGAGTTTTGCAAACTTTCAAAAGCTATTTCTAAGGTGTTTAGCGAAAAGCCCTCAAACATTGAAGAACCGGAGAGACAATTATTTTTTTTTAAATACAAAAAAATAGACATTCGCTTTTTTTTTAAATCTGACGTAGAATTCCATTGTTATAGTATCCAAAATCTTAAAATATAACATCTTAAATTTCTTAACCATATCCTCGTGAGTTCAGAAGTCATCTTGTATTTTGAAAACAATTTCTGTTCTCGAATTCGCAAAAACGTTCGAACGAATCCTCATTGAAATTTTGCCTTATAATTGTTCTGATATTATCTTGACTTGTTTGAGACAATTTATGTCTAAAGATTTTTTTATAAAATGTCATATAAAACGTCTGTTTGTTGAAAAATCAAATAAAAATTTAACGATAAAAGTGTGAATCCAAAATGATTAAAATAATTCAAAAATCCATTTGCTTGTGGAATCAAAGTTTCATCCAAATTTGGATTAGATGAAATACTTCGAAAATTTCAATGAAACCTCTTCAAATCTTAAAATTTTACTGTTAGAATGCCATCGAGTATCAGTGCTAATTGGTATTTTCCTTGCTATTATTGAATTTAGTACGTATATTATGTTCGCTGGAGTAAAGGAATACGACTTAAGTTTGCGAAAACAAATCCGATACTTTTAAATATTATTTACATTTTGTTTTAAAACTAAATGAATTATATGACCACAGCAGTAAACCAGTAAACAAATAATGCTTGTGGAGCGCATGCGATTTAATTTTGGTTCGCAATCCCGCAGATGTGTAAAGTTTTCAAAATTAATGGGGTTGGGGGGGGGGGGGTTATGGCTCTAACGTTTCACTACTTCAATGCAATCCTGAAAAATGCCCACTCATTACAACACTCGTTGCTCCATCGTAGCACTGAGTAATAAGTTTTGTGCGATATTCACGTGGTCCCAAAACAGTTTCTAAAAGTTGAAAAAGAGCTTTGGCTGTACTCAATATACTGACATAAAAATATAACCTAAAAATATATCGACTACCAATCCTCCGTTTGAAGAAACGTAGCACACATATAGAGAGCACTGAGATTTTTTGTGAACTATCTGTCATTTATTTCAACAAAATAAAAAATATTCTAAAATTTAATTTTTTTAAATAAAAACAGTCAATCAATTCATTTGGTATAGTTTTTTTATTGACCATAGTAAACAGTTTTAATAATGACAACAATTTTAACGATTTTTAAATGATTTTAAACAGATGTATCCCCTTTTTTTATGAATGGTCAATTTTGGTTAAAAGGAGTTTCAAGCAAGACGCAAACTTTATCATAACGGGGCTCCACGTTTCAAAATGGTTAAATTATAAATTTTAATATTAACTTAAGTAACAAGACAACACATGTGTAAACTGATCAAGAAAACTATTTCCATTTAAAGAGATTCTTGGAAATTCTCCTCGGTTCCCGCCCACCCCACGCACTGCCAAAGTTGCAAAATTCCTTAAGGGCAGCATCTCGCTTCAAACCCAATATTAGCGTGAAGCCATACTACGCAGAGGTTGTCATGGCAACGATGCAGCCGATTTCCAACTTCACTTTGTGGCTGCAGTTTAGATTTGAATGGAGTTTTCCCCCTCCTGAATTGTGCATTACGGCAACAGGTTTGCTATTTATAAGAGATTTTTTTACTTACCGCAGAAATTTCATCTTCATTTTCAATTTTAATCTTCATTTAAGAAAATTAGTATTATATATATATTTAGTTTTGAAATACACTAATAAATTTAGGTGCAGCCCGACTGTACTTGTTGTACCCCACGAGCCGCCACTGGTAGGAAAGAGATCTTTACAACTTTGACACGCAATAAAACGTAAAAGAAATAAGATAGCTAAGTTACGTGTAATAGAAATTCCAGAAGTTTCATTATTACAGTTTTTTCTCCAAAAACTTGAACGAGTCATTTAACGCGCCATTCCAAACCCGTTAACGCACTAATGCACCAGCGCATTGAGCTTTCTCCTGATGATGGGTGTATGAAAATTATCTTTACTACACTTCAAAATATAGGAAATAAGGTTGATAAGTCATGTTCTTTGTACATGTAACAGCAAAAACACATAAAGTGTTATTTACAAATGTTTTTTTTTAGATTTTTACACCGTACAAATGAAACTTCATCTGTTGCTGTGACACATGCACAAGCAACATAACATTCCTATCTTATTTCCTTTAGGTTTTATTGTGTGTCAAAATTGTGAAGATAATTCTTAAACACCCTGTATAGTGTATATTGATTTAAATGTCATACTATCATTGTTACTATACTAATGCCATACGAAATACTTAATATCTTGAGCGGTTGAAAAAAATGACCAAAGCATTCAATATCATACTTAACTAACTACAAGCAACCTCTTGCAGATACCCATCACCTGCAAGTTGGTGTATTCATTTTTAATGCATACAAATGGTGAACAAGTTTTGGATTGTTTGCGCATGAAATACTCTCAGGGAACTCACCCTAGGACATTGTTTGGATTCTTCCCGTTCGAAAGCCACCGAACAACAATTTCTTTGGGGGAAAAGTTCATAACTTACGAAAGCCAAGTGCAGTATTTGATCAAGGATGATTCAAAGCATCTTGGCGACACGCGAACACGTTTTTTTCGGCGCTTCCATTTGATAATTTTTTTTTAAAGAAATTCGTGTACATATATTTTTTATATCGTGTAATACGTAGTACATATATTTTTAATCACCATTTACTAACTTTGTTTACTAAAAACGTGTATTGACTTTAATAAGAAGCCAAATTTGGGAAAAATCCCCGGCCTCTGGAGTGTCGTCGAAAGGGCGCTTTCTTCAGAAGAAGAAAATAACATTCGACTGCATTATTCAATGCAAGATGCTCTTACATTTAAAAATGTACAAATACTTAGAATTTAATAAATGAACACCAAAGAAACATATTTTATTTAAATGTCATATATAATTTGAGCCGTCTAATTTCGAAACAAGATATATCCGTTTTCATAAATTTGACAAGAGACGCCGAATACGATGGACAGCCCCACGCACTTTTGCATCTAAATCCATGACTTTGAATGCGTTTTTGGACTGGATTCAGACACTTTTGGTATGTAATGTAGTGGCATTGAGAACTTGTAAAAAATATTTTTTAAAAAGCGAGTGTGTGAAAAATGTGAATCTATCTGTTTTTAAAACTAGACGGGGCTCTAATTTAAATAAAATATATAAGTAAATGAAAAAATGCAAGTGTTAAATACATTTCCAACTAAATACATTTACAAAATTTGGCATTGAGCCCAGACACCGAGCGGTTGCTTGCTTCTGTCACTTGGCCGCCCTCAAGCCGCCACGCTGTTGAGTTCTGTCAAAAGTGTTTTCTCTACTATCGACCCCTGTGCACACACACACACACTCCACCGGATCGTCGGCTTTCGGTTCACTGCACAAATGCAAATCTGCCATCAGAAACCCCGTACATCGGATTTTTGATGCTGTCATGTGTTGCTATTTTTGTGTCATTCATTTTAAAAATGAATATAATTTTCCAAAATATTATAAATAGTAATTATATATCCGTGCAAATACGATCTTTCAAGAGGTTAAAACTAACCTAGTATTTCTGGGGACAACAGTAGACCTCGTAACCAAAATAATAATAATAATCTAAAAAAACATATGGGTCATTTTTAACGACTTCAAGTAATATTTACACAATTCGAAGAAAATCGAACAACGCGTAACTGGGTAACAAACAAACAGACGAAATGTCAAGCCATCGAGTTAAAACTGGACCTCGCCAACGCTTGGTCAATAAATACTTGAATGGTCTTAAACTCTTAAGAGAGCTTAACTGGAATCACTCATTTCGCCGTTCCAATTGTGTAACCGCCAGACAAATGACAAGAAGTCCAGTGTTTGTACATGGTCTGTGGTAAGCATGATTGCAATTCGCGCATGATTGCAATCACTATATATTTTCTCATATAAAAATTCTTCTTATTTACCCTCAGTGTGCGATTTTATAATTTTTTTACAATAGGAATTACAGAAAAAACATTCATTATTCGAACGAACCCACTTTCGAGTGATAGCCCCATCCAATGGGCGAATTCTAAATTGAAAACGAAAACATAAAATACTCTTACGTTCTTTCACTTTTGGTTTACGTCGGATGGCAGCATCCTACATTATGGAAAGAATGCGACCCTCCCCTGAATTTGAAGCAGATGTTCGAAAAAAGAAAGAATGAGGTTCATTTCGAATACAAACGAAGAGATTTTATTGTGATTAAGTTCATGAGAGAAAAATACTGTTGTTAAAAAGAAGAATGACTTTTCGAAACTTTGATCTTTTTAAGAAGCAATGAGGAGATCGATTTCATTCTTCCATTGAAACTTCAGCCTCTCCCGCGCTCTTTCTTTCTTTCGGGGGAGATGGAAGGGGGAGATGGGGGTTTTATTTTCTCTGCTCTTTGGGAACTTTTATTTAGTTTTTGCGGTCTATTGATGTCAAGAAAAAACTGCAAATATGTAAAAAAAAAACACTCATAAAATAGGGCGGAACTTTAATAAAAAAAAAGAAAGAAGACATTTCATACAAGTTGCGACTTGGATCAGTTTTCATCGACCGAGAGTCAGCGAGGTCTCTATTTCAACTCGACCTTTCGGCATATGTTTGTTATGCAGATACGACCACAAGCGTTGTTCGATTTTCTTCATATTTGGCATGAATGTTCATTGAAGTCGTCATAATAATCGATCGAATTATTATTTTTTTCTAATAGGGAGATCTACTGTTCCTAGAATGAATAGTAATTCTTGGCGAAGCGTCAGCTTATTGGGTCTTTACATATCCGAAAATATGGATTAACACCACTTTGTTAAGAAAATATTTTTGTTATTGGATGCGGATTGTCCGGCAGTGAATTGTTTTGTTTCTTGGTATTGACTAAACCCAATAATCTCAAAATATCCGCTACGAGAAAAAGAAGTGGACGACCACTTGAGGGGTCCCTGGTGAATCATTGGAGTAGGAGGGGACCATAGAACCCCACACTAAATTAAAAAAAGGAAACATAAAATAATCTTTTTAAATACAGGGGAAACGACTTTACGAAAAAAGCGTTAAGTAAAAGTACTAAGTAAAAATTCTAAGTAAGAGTTGACAAGTATCTAGTGGGTAAAGATCGCAACCTATATACTTTCTCAGAATGTAGGTGAATTTGGGAGAATCGTGAGAGGGGTCGTCCATAAAGATATTTTCTGTCCTGAAATATTTATATTCAATTTCTAACTTACGGTTCTCCTTGTCACGTTTATTTTATATTGCGGTTCTTCTGTTTTTTGTCGCGATTCTGAAAATTGGCGCCAAGGCCGTGCTTTTCTCTTCGTTTGAATTGTGTCACACGCGGGCTTCATCTCGCCAACAGTTTTAGGCACAGTGAGAGTGAACTATCTAAAGTGGGGTGACATTTCTGCATCTCGAAGTTACATGGCACTATGTCCATTTTTGCGAAATTCATTAATAAAATTGAGATAAAATGTGTTCTTTAGACTCATGGCAGAGGTATGGAAGACCACACCCATGTGTATGACCAACGGAGACATGATTCTATAGCCCACAGAAACCTACAGTCATATGAAACTTGGATCAATTCTCCTGTGAAACAGGAGACAGACGGACACAGTGTCCAATGTGTTGATTGTTCGTTGTTTCCATTTCAAGCAATCGCGTTTTCTATTTTAAGCGATGCACTCTAAATCAGCGGTTCCCAATTAGCATGAGATGAATTAGCAATTAGATCTCATTTTAATTTCAGCTAAGGGTGAAATTAAAATGAGAACCGGGACCCCCTTTTTTCACATATTCTGATGAAAATGAGGACGATTAAAATATCGACGGGCCGACTCGAACCACCGATCTCTTGCATGGAAGCCCAAGCATGTCAGAAATTATGTTAACATAACAATCGAAACCAGTAACGGAGTCAATTGTTTTCGTTAAGAATGTGAAGATTCTTGTTTCGGCGAAAGTCACGTGATTCAATGACGAGACGATTGTCGAAATGGACGAAAGTGTAAGAACCCTTGACGATCGCAGAATGCTTAAAAATGAGAGTATTATTTCTGAGAGTCGGTATATATATATTTTGGCGCGAAAAAACGACCTTAAAGATATCGGCGAGTAAGTTTCACCTGTGCCTGTCAATGAGCCAAAGTCTTCATACTTTCGTAGATAAAAGAAAAAAGGAACTCTCTCTCCCAAAACGCGTTCCAAAACTAATCTGCAAATCGAATTTTCTTCAGGTCACGTACGAAAATGGCTTTTCTTCCCTCCCCCCTCTACGAGGTGACAACAGCGGGGAGAGCGGGAAAAAAGGGTCGTTCCGGAAACGACCACCCTCCCTTTAACTGCCAACCGTGGGGTCTTTCTCGCCCCGAGGTGTTGTATTGATCTCGGTTTGGGGTCGGGGGGGAAAGAAGGCGACCGAACGAATTTCTTCTCAAAAATTCACATGTGACGCAATTTCCCTAGGGAATCTCGGATATTCTTGTTGAACAGGCGTTCTATATCTGAAATAAAACGGGCGTGACTGTGCTGGAGAACGATCGGAAGTGTTTTATTGAAGTCAAACGTCATTTCAGCAGAAAATAGGAATGGGTCGCCAACGTAAACCTTGCCAGAAGAAGGAAGATAACCAACATTTTGTCTGACGATGGGGATGGGGATTACGTCTGACGATGACAACCACGCCACGTCCCATGCGGGATTTGCTTTATTTCAAGATATTGACTCCTTTACGCTCATGGACGTGATATCACGTTCAGGAATATCAGAAGTGTTTTCCAGCAATATGCAACCGATTTTAAAATTCATAAAAATACTCTATTTTACAATATATATTTTTATTTTAAAGATTTGAGGTGGCAAGCTGTTGCAATTAACTTTTATTTTTTAATATATAACAATAAGAGAGCAAGACAAAATATTTAAAAATCGAACAGAGAAAACAACTTTACAACTGCAAAAATCACGTGAGTGTCAGTGGGAGCGCCGATTTATATTCCATATGTGACCATAAATGCCGAGATTGTGTGTGAACCGAAATGTGTCACCAAGAGGAGCTTTTTGCCAATGTGGACTTCGCCGTTGCTGTCGCATCTCTCGGAATGAGACGTAACTTTCAATCCGAAAACTATTTAATCTGCAACATTTGTTGTTTTTAACGCGAGACGTCTTTTAATCCTCAAGTGGAGGAGGAGGAGGCGTGGGTGATGCGGTCAGGGGAGAGAGTGGGTGGGTGGAAGCGAAAGGCGGGGGGAGTGCGAGATCGATGAGCAACGCATCAATGGCAACACGCGGAATCGCGCGCGGCCGGCCATGACCGGGACAACAAACTAGCTTCTGAAGGGTGATATCCATTCCGACACTATAACTATGTTTCATATAGCTCAATGGGCACACATGTGTTCTCGTTCGATAAGGAATTCATCTCCGATGCGCATAACATCTAGAAATAAAATAAATCTCTTGTGGATCCTCCTCTTATTCCTATCTATTTTGTTGGTGACCCATTCCTACATCTATGATCTATCGAATTGTCGTTGCGCACGATAGGCCCCCCTCCTCCTCCCCCCAAAGGTACGCAACGTATTAAATAAACGACCTTTTGTGGATCGATTTCGAAAATATTTTTTGAATCGAAAGAAACAAAATTAAAAAAAAAATAGTCACGTCAGGACAATTTAAATGGACAATGAACATGCCCTCGATGTTTCGGAAACTGTATTCCATTTCAGTTTACGCGGGTGTATAAAATTTTAACCGAGCTAAGAAAAGAAAGCGCAGCTGTTTTCCGGGAGAAGGCTAGTGCGAGGGTGTGCAGGGTTGAGCCCCCGAGTGCAATTGGCTTGTTTTTTTTATATCACAACTTTTTTAACCACAATCTCTAGGGCAGTGGTTCCCAAAGTGGGTTCCACGAAAAAATTTAGGGGTTCCGCGGGAGAAATTTTATTTGATTAAAAAAAATAAGAATGGAGTTTAATATATTCACTTTTTCCTCGGAAAGTTTACAATCGACCCCCAAAATGTATGTAATTTTTTTGTGTGCAATATACCGGTGTATGGATGCTCAACCGGGATAAAAGCTTTCGATCCTACTAATAGATGGCCATAGTGGCATATTCCAAACTTCTTTTCCGGGTTACTGTTTGGCGATTGTCTATGTCCCTTGGCTTCTTATAACGGCACCAGTTGATCCATATAAAGCACGTTTTTATTTGTTTTTATCATAATCACTGACTTGTTTGCATTGCATATTCTTAAACGACATCGATTAGATGGAAAAGGGAAAAAAAATAAGATAAGTAAAGTATAAAAAAATAAAAAAAACTGTGGATTATTGAAAACTGTGGATTATAGTTTGTTTGTAAACAAAGTCGGTTAACCATCCATTTGCGTCAATGCTATTGTGCCCTTGTATTATTAACGGTAACTGTAATTCAGATCGTAAACAAAGTTTCAATATCAAAAGAAATACCGTAATATGTAAAACATAAAAATTGCCCTTTTAATGGATCGTTGGTTAGAAAATGGGTCGTTAAAGAAAACTGACGTTGTTAGTAGTAATGCAGAAATAGCGGAAACTACAGATACAGGCATTCTGGAATCCGCAATGCCATCAACTTCGAGTTCCGTACAGCTACAGCCTCATCTTCCAACTCTACCATCTTCCAATTTTGGACAGGTGGTATCAACGAAAAGACGTAAATATAATACTATTTACCTGTCGTTTGGATTTACTAGTACTGGTGACGAGGAGGCTCCAGATGCGGTTTGTTTGCTTTGTAACAAAATATTGGCAAACAGCTCTTTAGCACCAGCAAAATTACTGAGGCATTCGGAAAAAAATCACCCAACAGATAAAGGCAAAGATATCTCTTTTTTTAAAAGAAAACTTGAAAGCCATAATAAAAGCAAGAGTTTTATGGTAAAAAAATTCAAAACAGATAACGGAAGCGTCGTATAAAGTATCTTACCGTATCGCTCTAGCAGACGAGGCACATGTTATTGGTGAATCACTTATTAAACCTTGTGTTCAAGGTATGGTTTCGTGTGTATTGGGCGAAAGGTATACTAAACAAGTTAAAAGTGTGTCTCTTTCTAACAATACTGTAAAAAAGCGTATTAACGATATTGCCGATGACATTGAAATAGAACTTATTTCACGGTTGCAGGCGTGTAACGCTTATGTATTACAACTAGATGAGTCCACAGACGTTGCTGGATTAGCAATTTTGCTTGTTTTCGTTCGGTATGATTTTAATAAAAAAAATTGAAGAAGATTTGCTTTTATGTGAAAGTGTGAACATTAACACCACGGGGGAGAATATATTTAAGTGCATCGATAATTTTATGTCAACGCATGAAATTAACTGGGGAAAATGTATTGAAGTTTGCAGCGATGGAGCAAAAGCAATGACAGGAAAAGTGAGTGGTGCTGTAGCACGGATTAAAAATGTTGCAAAAAACTGTAAAAGTACTCATTGTATTCTTCACAGATATGCATTAGTAACAAAAAGGATTTCGGTGACATTTAAATCTGTTCTAGACGAAGCAGTGAAGATTATTAATTTTATCAAAAGTAAACCATTGAAATCACGTATTTTCAAAGCCATGTGCGAAGATATGGGTAGTCTTCACACCACTTTACTTCTTCTTACGGAAGTTAAATGGTTATCGAGTGGTAAAATGCTTGTGCGAATATTTGAATTGCGAAAGGAACTGATGGCTTATTTTATTGGTCATAAATATGAATTATCAGACAGATTAAATAATATGGTTTGGCTATCTACACATGCATACCTTGCTGATATATTTGGAAAATTGAATGAATTATGTTTGGCTCTGCAAGGAAAACAAGTCAACATATTGCAAACAAAAGATAAATTGGCTGCCTTTTCAAGGAAAATACAATATTGGATTTCAGCTGTGGAGCAAAATAACTTCGAGTGTTTCCAGACGCTTAGTGATTTTCTCGAAGAATCTGAAGTGGATTTAGATATGGAAATCCGTGATGGTATAAAAACAAACCTGTCCAGTTTACAGCAATCACTCAGTGATTATTTTCCAAACCTAGATAATCAAGATAATTACTGGGTACAAAATCCTTTTAAAATAAAAGAAAAACCCAAAGGATTTCATTCCATGGATTATGAAAATTTGATTGAATTGAGTTCGGATACACAGTTAGAAGCCAAATTTAGAACAGTTTCATTAACAATATTCTGGTCAGATGTATTCGATGAATATCCAAATTTAGCAAAACAGGCTATTCGAATTCTATTGCCGTTTGCAACCACTTATTTGTGTGAAGCTGGGTTTTCAAAATATGTTGCGACAAAAACCAAATATCGTAACAGACTTGATGCTGCACCAGATATGCGAATTCAGTTATCAAACCTAACGCCCAATTTTAAGAGAATCATGGAATCAAAGAAGCAGGTGCATTCTTCACATTAAAGATTTTCCATTTATTTTAGTTTATGTTTTGCATTTTTATTAATTATTTCTATGTTGAATTTTTTTTTGAGTTTTGCTTAATTCAATAAAATTTGAAATACCAAAATAATACTTGTTTCATTTAATATCAGACATTAAATTTTGAAAAGTCGTTGATTAAAAAATATTCAGGGTTCCGCGATCATTGGCAACAAATTTTGGGGTTCCACGACCAAAATAGTTTGGGAACCTCTAGGGGATTTTTTTAAAAAGGGGGAGAGGCGGAGCGTTTTTTACTTTTCTAAAGTTTTTTTGGGGGGTATCAGTCCTTTTTTTAGACAATAATTAGTACATTTTAAGTAGGTACTGAAAAGAACACAAGTTTAAGTAGTACTCTCTTCTTTAAAATTAATTACAAAATAAAGAGTAATTTATCTTTGAAGATAAATTATTGGAATCTGGCAACGGCTGATTGTTTACAATATGGCGAAGGACGCTATACTCAGGGACAACCTAAGTTCAACTTGAAGCGAAAGATATGATCTGTATAAATATTCAATTGCTTTAGGCTCAAATTAGGTTGTCCTCTGGTATATCGATTTCCGTATTCTTTATGAATGTATTTGTGCTCTTCAACAAATTTTTAAATTTGTTATAATTTTTAAGGCCCATTTGTTTAAAAAAACTATTAATATATATTGGGATATTGGCGACGGTTCGACGCCTATCTCGAAGGAAAGACCCGGGAACGATGCTTCGTATTTTTGCACCAACGTCAGATGACGAGGGCAACACCTGAGCTGGCACCCACGCCTTCAATAGACGTCAGGACTTTGGACCTCGATGAGATTTATCGTGCACAGTATGGTTTATACAATATGGTTCCCATAGCATTTTTGGAGCATCTTGTTTATACCGCCCCGTTTAACGATCTTTTCCCTTTGTAACATGACATCATCGCGTTTCTGCCCCAATACCCCCAATGCTCACAGGGGTTCATTTTACTACTGTACTGCAAGGTTTGATTCTTTAATACTTTTGCACCCATGTGGTACAAAGGAAAGGGCGAGAGGATAAATGACCGAACTGGTTGACGCGGCTCATCTTCCTCTAAAGATGGTAAGGCATTTATTCTCAAAGTCTGATTTCCAGTGGAGTTATGGTTCAGAAACGCATACTGCAAGCCTATGGCGGCATTCCCCACTCCCACGCAGTTCATCGGTCAGAAGGGGGAATGGCTTTCAATCGTCCTGGTCGAGACGTCGTATCTTCCTGTGCACGTTGTATGTAATTTATCCCAGTAGGCTTAACTCCATGGGGCGGAAGTGTATACTGTAGCCAACGGCGAAATTCCCGTCGACGTGGTGGTCAGAGGAGAAACTGGTTAATAATCGACATGGACGACTCGTACCAATTTTAAGTTAGTATCCTTCAAATAACACAAAATAGGAAGTATATATAAATATACAATATTTATTTTCATTCCATCAGAAGGAAGTTAAAATTTTTATTATTACCCATCCCCCCCTGACACACTTCTTGTTTAATCTTGCTCTTGCTCACACTGAATTACTAGAAAAGACAATAATAATTAAAAAAAAATGTGCTTGCACTGAACTACTCGAAAATTTCGGTTTGGAAAAGTTGCCATAGTGTTTTTCTTTAGAGTAGGAAGTTAAACAGAGTAGGAAATCTTTTTTTGGCGCCGATCCACCCTTTGGCGCGATTTTCTGTCTACTAATCTAATTACTGTTTCAGCTAATTAAACTTATAAATAATTAATATTATAAAATAAAAGTAACAAAATGCCCTTGTGATGCCATAAAGATATCATATAAGCTATTAATCAAAAGAATCGGTTGAATAATGTAGTGTCTAGCTCGACTTACAAATGTGGGCTTCATAATTTGAAAAAGGGACATATCAACTAACTTTGCGCAAATTAAAAAACTTCGTATCTCCGTTGATTTTCAATGAAAAAAAAATATTCTTGTATTAAATTAAAGGTGTCACAGATGCGGTTTCACCATTATTTTTTTACGAAATGTATTTCGGATTCTGGAATACGTTTTACGGACGCGACTTAACATTAGGAGTTATGCAGAGTATATAAGCTTAAGTCCTTTCGGGCGTTCGTTTCTTGTTGGCTGCTTTGGCGAGGTGGTGTTATTTCTTCTTTTTTGGCTTAGCGTTGCGAACCCGACCGGGTCGCTTGATCGCTTGATACTTTGCGTACTGCAGATATTGTTTATGTACTTCCTGATCATAAATAGATAACTTTGATGGCTCGATTTTCATTCGAAACGCGCATGTTCGTCATTTCGCTTACTTGAGGCAATTCGCCGCCCATAAAATCCGGAAATAAACCCCAATCAATTCCGTTATCGACAGTCGCGTCGGCAGCTCCTCGTCACCAAATCTCACAGGGAGCCACAGAATAGGGGCGTGGGGGGGGGGATATAATATGTGGGAGGCTCATTCGAATTGTGTCGATTCCGATCATTACCCCCCCCCCCCTCCCTACCTCCGAGAGAGCGCTCCGATCCGGGCCTCTCGTCTGTTTGGGTGGTCGCAGGCATTTTTGCCTTGAGAGAGGCTTTCAGATATTAGAGATTGGGGCTGGTCAGGAATCTTTCGAAGACTGATTACAATCGAATATGAAAATTTAGTTTGATATCCGTGAAAGAAGAATGTTCTGAAAATCTAGGGTGTGAGCATGCGCCCTCGACATGGGAAACCCTTTTCGAATTCGCATTAAAAACGCCCGACGCCACAAGGTGCATGGGACTTCCTACACGGACGCTATTCTCGCGCGTTAACTTTTACGGATGGCTCTACGATGGGTAGCACACGCGGATCCAAAAACAAATTCTGGGTAGTTCATCTGATCAGAAATTTGGAGCACGTTTTAAAATAGTATTTGGTAAACTAAAAATAAATGAAAATTTAAAAATTTAATTTGAAGACGAACCTGATATAAATTTTGAAATAAAACTTAACAGACTAATGAGACAGTGTTTTTCAACAGAACCCACCAGTTTCTCTTGTCCGCATTAGATCAAAACTATACACCTTTACTACTTGAAGAACTTGAAGCCGTTTTCAAGAAATTAGAAACAGGAAAGGCACCAGGACCAGATAATTTAGACACTTACAATTGGAAAAAGATATACGAATTAGAACCTTTATACTTGTTAAAGCTAATAGACTTAGCCCTAAAATTCGGAAATTTACCCAAACTACTTTCTTTGGACAGGGTGTTCTTCCTACTAGAACCAGGAGGAGACCCCGCTCGATGTACGCACATCATATCGCCGCCCCATTCACCTGTGGCCCACAAAAATAATAGAGAGGGCCTTCATCAAACGGTTGAATATCGTGATTGAAAATAACAACTACCTCCACAATAACCAATATGGATTCAGAGAGCAGAGAAGTTGTAAAATAGCCTTTTGCAAACAAATATAAAACATTAAAAATATAAAAAAAAATACACTCACTGCTAAATGTTAAGCACGCATCGGTGAAATGTGGAAAAAGTACTGCTTTGATTGACAAATATTGAGGCAGGAAAGTAGGAAATAATGTTATGCATGAACCAAAGCGAAGAATTAAATACAAAAATGAAAAACAGTATTGAATTTTCATAAGTTATAAGATTTTGTCATATCGTCGTCCATTAACAAAATGATGTTTAAAGCCAAAACAAACAAATAAAACCGACATTAATAGGGTATGTGAGCACCCCTCACTTGATTACTTACTTTTCATTTATTTTATTTGTTGCTTACCTTCTCGCCCTCCCTCCTCTGAACAACTCAACCTCTTCAGAGGGTTACATTTATAAAGTTTTTGAAAGCATCTTGAGTACGATTTATACAGTTTTTTGGTACTTGTCTTTTTCCCACGACTGCATCCCAGAATATTAAAAAACTACAATTATTTCGTAATAATAATTATAAGCATCTATTAGTTTCAAATATTTATCTCGCCAGATTTATTTTTTTGAATAAATACGTGTTATTTATGAATATTTTACATGCTTCTATGCCCTTTTTACGTCGGGGATGACTGGGCCCCTCCTGTCGGGCAATTCCTAGCGCCACCACCGAATATAGAGGAGGAGAGGATCACTACGCTTTTCACGCATTGTAAATGCACTACTACATTATATCACCTTCAGATAATAATAAAATAACATGGTTCCAAAACGTTCTAAAAAACAAAAGTTCTATCAATATATGTAATTGTTAACGCAATTAAAATATCCTGCGATGCGTGTCTGGTCAGTGGCAAGAACGACCAAGCACAACAGACATGACAAATAGGAGAACTGGCGCGAAGATTTGAGTTCTGTTTAAGTACAAATCGAATATTAAAATGAGTGAAAATATCTGTACTGTATTCTCCAATATAATTAAATATTCGGCATATTTTTGTTGATATAAATGTGTTAAATTAGTTATATATATCTTACTTTAAAGTTTTTACCTAGTGCATTAAATGAATCAGTCGCCCTGCCCTCTTTAGTTAAAATATGCATTAAATGAATGTGTTTAATAATTCATAATTAAACGAATGTGCGACGGGATGCCGAGGGATGACGACTGAGGTCTTCCACACGTGTGCACCTAGTGGTCCGAATTTTTTCGTCCGAATTTATCTTTTTGACCTATTCGTCCGAATTATCTTTTCGATCTATTCTTACCTAATTACTTTGGCGAAACACTTTGGCGCATTTTGACATGGTGTTTTTATCTTGAAAGTAGCAGCCTTAGAATTTCACCCCCCTCTGTAGAATAGGATTGCCATTTGGCGTGTTTATCATTGCGCTAAGAAAAAAGTTGAATGAAGATTGTCGCAGAAAAAACATGTATACGTTCCCCTAATTGAAAGGTGACCTTCGCTCACGGTTCAGACAGGGGGTCGACGGCAGGGGGTCGTAAAGTGCTTGGAGGCGCTATTAGTGCTGGATTGGTATTTTTTTTTAAGTTGAAGCTTTTTAAAAAGCCTACTCCTTTTAAAATTTAAGTTGCAGCATTGAAAATTTAAAAAAACTTCAATTTAGAAGAAAAAAAATACCAGTACAGACAAAATTATTTTTACAGAATATTTTTAATATAAAAATACTTTAATTGATTATTAAGTTTTATACTAGTAAAACCCGTATAATTTCGAAAGTTAGCATGCGCTTATTTCAATATGAAAGGTATTATTTTGTGCAAAAAAATAAATTCGCAATTTAATATAGTGAAGTTTGGGGTACGATGTCAACCACAAAGTAGATAAACGTAATTTACGTTGGCGGAGACAAAACATGCATCCAATAATTATGATTTTTGGTAGAACGATAACCATATAACAGGCTGCAGTCAGTGGTGATCTCTATAGAGAAAACCATTTAAAAATAAGAAAAAAACCAATAAAGAAAAAAAGCACTCTTCTTATATTTTAGTAACAGTCCAGCAGTTCCCAGAAGATTGTCCGCGGAAGGATGTTATATATATAGAGAGAGAGAAAGAGGACTCGCGGGATCATAAAGAAAAAAAAATGTTAAAATGCACTGTTTTTTGATAGTGAAAATATGTTTTCATTCAGCCAAATTTGAATGAAATTATGAATCAAAAAGAAAGATTTCACTCATCCCATATAGATAAAAAATCAGTGCTATAACTAACCTAACCTTACAAAGTTTTCATGAGCAGTTGTGCAGAAAATTATTTCAAAGAGGTATGATAGGCAGAAAAACTGATATTTTTAATATTTTAAATATTGGCATTTTTCGCGGGATCTTTATTACAAATTAGGTAATGGCACCAGCCAATGTTCATGAGTTTAAAGGAATCTTAATTGCACAAGTAAGAGACTAAAATTAATTAAACTTCTTATTGTGGTATTATATTTTCTATGTATTAGTTGGGCAAATGTGTGACCATATTCTTAGTAAAACCTTTGTAAAATTAATAGAAATTATAAAATTAATGTTAATTTTTTTTCGGCCCTTCATTTTCTAGCTATAATTCATTGCACTTGAAATACCTTCTGAGAATGTCGAAGCGACCAGTTTTAGAGTAACTTTATTTTCCACTTGATATTGAACAGCCAAATTCGAAACATCGAGAGTATTACTCTTCTGTAGAAATCAAAGTAGAGGGTAGACCAAAAAAAGATCTAATATCAGCTTTGGTTCAAGCGACCTGGCAAGCTTAAAATATTTGTTCAGAAGATGGTTTTCCACATTATTTTATGTCAATTGTTTAAATGGAAACTGAGTTATTGTGACTCAATAATCTTATTTCCTATTCTTTTGCCCCGCCGTTACTATGTTTACAATTTCTTCCTGTCGCTCTGGTAGTACGACGGATAAGGCCCCAGATTTCGGTGCGGACGACATCAGGTAGACGGATTGGGTTCGATTCCCGGTAAGTGCTGGTTGTAATTGTTTAAATTTATTGAAAGTGATTTATGAAGGCAGCATGTGTAGGCAAGCAACTGCTCTTTTTATTCATGTTACTCATTTTTGAGTACATGTCTTTTTTAAAAATGAAACTTGTGTATTTGAAACTATGATAAGCATCGAATGTAATAAAAAATGAGTGTATTTTACTTATTTTTAAGAACATATTTTTAACAGTGTAATGCAGTAATTTTTTTTAATATTAAAAATATGTACTAACATGTTCATTTCCCCAAACTTATATTTTTTTAGTGTTATTTAACATGGGTATGGCCAGCCTTATTTTTTTTTATAGCCGTATTAATATAACGTAGAACATAGTTAATATGAGCCAAACAATTATAACATTACCATGTGGCAAAGCGTTCCCTTCTCTATACTATATGGTATATAATTTCTTAATAGATTCCTTTATCTCTATTTAATATTCTTGCATAGAAAAGTATTTAAGAATTGCATCAGGTAAAGTAAAGTCTATTGTTTGAAAAAGCATGAAAAATTGGTCCTTAAATTTTTTTGTTGTATCGTATTGTTTTTGTTTTTTTGTAAATTTATGACGAAATTGTCCTTTTTGTTTTCTAAAAGTGTTTAATTGTAGGGTTTAAAAATTGATCAGTACCAAGTAAAATTATAATATGCAATGTCTGGGCTTCAGTGAAAGTGATTGATGGAGTCCTGTGCGTTTAAATGCTGTAGGAGTTTTATGTCCTGAGTTAAGACCCTTGGTAGTGTGTCCACTCAGGTCTGAGTCAGGTCCACTCGGGTCTCTGCTGGTGACTACCAGCAGATATCTTCAAAAGGAAGTCTGTAGAAAAACTAATAAATGGCGGATACTATCAGATGCAGAATAGTTCTTTAAAACTTTACATAACATATCAATGCAGCTTCTTGAAGTATTTTTACTTTGTCGAACTTGAAGTAAGATATTCGAAAGATAGAAGAGTAGTGTAAAAACACCGATTCTGAGACGTGGATTTTGGTGGATTTTGAGGAATACGAGGTGCTGTGTGGATTTTGGTGGATTTTGGCGGTGCTCTGTGGATTTGTGAGGATCTCGTCTGTCAAGCCGTGGATCAGGGCGGATCTCGTCTGTCAAGCCGAGGGGGCGTGGCCTAATGGAGATGACCTCAACCAATCAGGTGTCAGTAAGTGACGTCACATGCAGGGGGGACATGGGAACAGCTGTCGGTGACTCATCGCCGCCCATGGGCATGTCTCAACGTGTCTCAACGTGTCACACCGTGTTTGTACAGGAACGGACCAATCAGGTTCTTGTTTGAGGATGACCTCATGAACAACCAATCAGGTGTCAGTAAGTGACGTCACACGTTGTCGTGGCAAGGTTTTACTAGTTCTGCTTGTAACCGCAAGGCGGCGCTGCATGTAGGGGAACGGACCAATCAGGTTCTTGTGTGAGGATGACATCATGAAGAACCAATCAGGTGTCAGTAAGTGATGTCTATGGAGTGTCATGTGACATGAAAGTTGCTTTTTTGTTATTTTGCGTTTTTATTTGGGTATTGGTGGAAATTTGCGACGCACAGCATCTATACATTTTTAATTATAAGCTGTGGGTTGTGACATCATAGGTATAATGTTAGGAATGGTTGGTTGTTGAAAAAACTGTGAGCTGTGAAAAAACTGTGAAAGTAAATATAATATGATAGAATTAAACTAATATTCTTATTTTAATATTTATTATATTTTAATATTTATTTATATTTTGATATTTATTTGTATTTTATTATTTATATTTTTACATTTATTTTTAATATTTAATTATATTTTAACTTCTATATTTTATTATTCATTTATATTTTAACTTCTATATTTTATTATTCATTTATATTTTATATATATTTTAATATTTATATATATTTTATTATTCATATATTTCATACATATTTTAATATTTATTTATATTTTATTACTCATTTATATTTTACATATATTTTATTTACGTATACATCTGTGCCAAAAAAATTAACTCAGTGAGAGCAATTACGTCCCACTAGAGCTGCACAATGAACTTATGTTAAAGGGAATGACAGTAGTGTATATATTTTAACTATGGTTAGTACAAAAGAAAAGAATTTTGCAAGAATGGTTTTAGAAAAATATATTTTATGTGACCAACTCCAGCATATAATTTCGCAATATAACTCTATGAGGAATCATCCTATGGGGGTAAATAACATACCATCGTGTACAGGAAGGTAGACCAGATTAATAAGTAAAGCTTTTTTTTTTCCTTTTGACATGTGTACTAAGGGTATAAAAAATGACAGTCTGGGGTTCTATGAAAATAATGTTTATAACAATATACGTTTAAATTACAATTTATATAACGGAAATCAGTCTCAGTGGATGAAAAAAAAGTAATTAATATGAAAGCTGATACTTTGAAAAAGAACCTTGGGAACCAAAACCTTGTATTACGGTTAATTAAACTTTTTATAAAAGTAATGTGTTCTTTAAATGTTTTTCACATCATACGTAAAATTATTATTTTAAGAGGGAAAATATCATATCGTTATGACTAGAAGGAGGGATCTCACCTTGATCACAATTGGATGCATTAGAATTGCTTACTGTTTAGGAATATGATGTAAAAGTTACTCTATCGCACTGTTTGTTGTGCTGGGCTTGATAAGAGCAGATTTGGGGTTGGTATGTAAGATAATGGATCTATTACTTGTTCTAATACGTGTTGAATAAGGGAATTTGTCTTAGATGTTGCTGTTTTAGGGGTGTTTTATAATTGGTTGTTTGATTGAACGATACAGTGCAGCTATACAAAGGGGTTTATTTATACGCTTGGTACAAGTACACATTTTTTTCTTATGTCATAAAATTACACTATAACAAAACGCATAGGTGGATGGTAGAAATGAAGTAGCACCATACAAGGGGAATTATTATGGCTGGCTGATTAAATTTTCAAAGACTAAGAGGCAACAAGTTCCCATATGAGTACAATTGAGGGTGAATGTGTAGAATTTGGCGACATCAAGTATCCACAAGGGGACAATTTGAGAGGTGTATTCGTAAAATTGGCGACATAAAGTACTCATAGGGAGACGTTTGTAGGCGTATACATAAAATTGGGGTGAAAGCGGGGTTTGTAGTTGTACATTAGACAAGAATAAATGAAAAAGTTTAAGTTTGAAATAAATTATAAAAAGAATAAATGTTAAAAAAAAAAAGTTAAAATACAATTTAAAAAGCAAAATGTAAAAAAAAAAAAAAAAAGTTTAAAAAGAAAAATGTAAAAATAAAAAAAAGTTTAAGTGTGAATTAAAAACTAAAAGGTTAAGTAAGAAAAAAAAAATAACTAAAAGTGAAAAAAAAATTTTAAAAGTGAAAAAAAATATATATATATTTATATAAAAAATATTTGAAAAAAGTTTAAGTGTGAAATAAATTATAAAACTAATAAATGTAAAATAAAAAGTTTACGTGTGAAATAGATTATAAAAAGTATAAATGTAAAAAAATAAATAAAAAGTTTAAGTGAAAAATATAATGTAAAGATAAAAAAGTTAAAAAACAGTAACTGTAAAATAAAAAAAAAGTTTGTATAAAATGAACTTTTAAAAGAAAAATGAAAAAAAAAAACTAAAAACAATATATATAAAAAAAGTTTTAAGTGTAAAAATAAAATTAAAAAAAAAAAATTAAAAAAAAAAAATTAAAAAAAAAAAAAAGACAAATGTAAAAAAGAAAAACGTAAAAAAAAATTTAAAATTTAAAAAAAAAAATTTACAAACGAAAAATATGAAAAAAAAAAAAAGAAACGTTAAAAGAAAATTGCTAAATGTAAAAAAGAAATGTGTTAAATGTAAAAGATTAACCATCATAAGTTTTTTACCCGAATCGACCCAAAGCCATATGGTGTTACGGAACGTACTAGCCCCATATAGGCACAGATGCCCGTGGTGAGTTCTGTGAATGGTCTACCCACTAATCAAACGACAAGTACCACAATTACATTAAATAATTAGCAACAAAAAAAGCAGGAAATACTACTATAGATATAAAAAATATTAACAAAGTATCGAAAATAGAACCAAAGGTAACTAATAAATCTGTATAGAATGAGTGTCTATAAATGTATAAGAGAAACCAATGTATATATTTCTACTAAAATGTTGACACATATACTAAATTTTTAACAAATTAAGTCAAATATTTGCGAAATAGAGAAAATAATACATACTTTTTAAAATTGTATCAAATAGTCTATGAATGGATAAAAAAAAAATATCATGACATGTATTAAAAAAAAAATTAAAATAATGGACTTACGTGTAACACATTAAGTTAAGAAATTTATACTTATCAAAGAAAGTAACGTAAGTCATATAAAAAAAAAACCTGTAGTTAAGTACAATTGTTAATTGAATATGCTACAAAATATTGTCAAATTACACCATTTTTAGTGATAGGACAAGCAAACTTGTTAAAATGTCATATAATTATCAAAAATATTATACAAAGTACGAATTTAAAAAAAAAAAGTAAATGCAAAAAGAAAAAAAAGTTTAAGTGTAAAATAAAATGTAAAAAAAAATAAATGTAAAAAATAAAAAAAAGTTTAATAAAAAAAAAGTTAAAAAATAATAAAAAAAAAATTTAAGTGTAAAATACAATTTAAAAAAAAAAATGTAAAAAGAAAAAAGTTTAATAAAAATTACATGTAAAAAGAAAAAAGTAAAAAAAAAAAAAAAAAAAAAAAAAAGTTAAAAAAGAAAAAAAAAAAAGTTAAAAAAGAAATAAAAAGTTAAAAAAGAAAAAAAAGTTAAAAAAGAAAAAAAAAAGTTTAAAAATAAAAAAAAGTTTAAAAAGAAAAAAAAAATTAAAAAAGAAAAAAAAATTAAAAAAGAAAAAAAAATTAAAAAAGAAAAAAAAATTTAAAAAAAAGAAAAAAAAGTTAAAAAAGAAAAAAAAAAGAAAAAAAAAGTTTTAAAAAAATAGTTAAAGTGTAAAATACAATTTTAAAAAAAAAATGAAAACATAAAAAATTTAAAAAAAAAATGTAAGTGTAAAATTACATTTTAAAAGAAAATGTGAAAATAGAAAAAAAAATAAAAAGAAAATTGCTAAAAGTAAAAAAAAAATAAAGGTGTAAAATGTTAAATAAAAAGACCTTAAGTGTAAAAAATAGAAGAAAAAAGTTTAAGTGTAAAATATTACTCATCATAAGCTTTCTTACTCGTATCCACCCAAAGTTATATGGCGTTACGGAGCGTACTAGCCCCATATAGGCGCAGATTCCTTGGTGAGTTCTGTGAATGGTCTACCCACTAATCAAACGATAAGTACAATAATTATATTAAAATATTAGCAAAAAAAAAAAAGCAGAAAATACTAATATAGATATAAAAAATATTATCAAAGTATAGAAAATAGAACCAAGAATAACTAATAAATCTGTATAGAATGAGTGTCTATAAATGTATAAGAGAAACCAATGTATATATTTCTACTAAAATGTTGACACATATACTAAATTTTTAACAAATTAAGTCAAATATTTGCGAAATAGAGAAAATAATACATACTTTTTAAAATTGTATCAAATAGTCTATGAATGGATAAAAAAAAAATATCATGACATGTATTAAAAAAAAAATTAAAATAATGGACTTACGTGTAACACATTAAGTTAAGAAATTTATACTTATCAAAGAAAGTAACGTAAGTCATATAAAAAAAAAAAACCTGTAGTTAAGTACAATTGTTAATTGAATATGCTACAAAATATTGTCAAATTACACCATTTTTAGTGATAGGACAAGCAAACTTGTTAAAATGTCATATAATTATCAAAAATATTATACAAAGTACGAATTTAAAAAAAAAAAAAGTAAATGCAAAAAGAAAAAAAAGTTTAAGTGTAAAATAAAATGTAAAAAAAAATAAATGTAAAAAATAAAAAAAAGTTTAATAAAAAAAAAGTTAAAAGATAATAAAAAGTATTAAAATAATGGACTTACGCGTGACAGTTTAAGTTAAAAAATTTATATTTACCAAAGAAATTAACATAAGTTATTATAAAAAAAAAACTGTAATTAAGTATAATTGTTAATTGAATATGCTACAAAATATTGACAAGTTATTCCATGGTAGTGATTTAACAACCAAACACTTTGTCTTTAAAGATTACGATAACGCAGTTTTAGAAACTAACATAGGGGCAAATGTGTATAATTATCATAAAATACTTCACATTACTGTTAAAATGTCATATAATTATCAAATATATTATACAAAGTAAGAAAAATATTACTTAATATGTTAAAATATTACCAATAGTACATGCCCAACAGATCAAAATGACCTTCAGCACCCTACGACACATGAAAACTTACGGAGATTAACAGCAATCTTGCCTCAAAAAATAAAACCAATAGTGTGCTGCTAAGGATAAAATGTCAAGTACACACCCAGTGTAGGAGATGTATACAAATAATATTGTTGAATTATTAACAAAGTGATTTCATTAATACTAAAATAAGGTCTTTGTTACAATAATATATATATATATGGAAATTAAGTTCTTATTAGTGAAATTTATGTAATATTTTTAGACTGCTTTGTTCAATTTATAATATGTAGGTAGAATTTTTACATAAAAAAACCCCTTTGTGTTTATCAAAAATATTTCACAAATTAAGAAGAAGAATACCTAAGGAAGGTCTTTGCACATGATTATAGTACAAAACCATGTGGATTTACATCAATTTTACCAGGAACAAGGGGGTCAGTATACGGCTATGAGTCAAATAGTCAATTTTTCACCACATTCAGGCATTAATAACACAAATGCCTGAATGTGGTGAAAAATTGACTATTTGACTCATAGCCGTATACTGACCCCCTTGTTCCTGGTAAAATTGATGTAAATCCACATGGTTTTGTACTATAATCATGTGCAAAGACCTTCCTTAGGTATTCTTCTTCTTAATTTGTGAAATATTTTTGATAAACACAAAGGTTTTTTTTTTTTTTATGTAAAAATTCTACCTACATATTATAAATTGAACAAAGCAGTCTAAAAATATTACATAAATTTCACTAATAAGAACTTAATTTCCATATATATATATATTATTGTAACAAAGACCTTATTTTAGTATTAATGAAATCACTTTGTTAATAATTCAACAATATTATTTGTATACATCTCCTACACTGGGTGTGTACTTGACATTTTATCCTTAGCAGCACACTATTGGTTTTATTTTTTGAGGCAAGATTGCTGTTAATCTCCGTAAGTTTTCATGTGTCGTAGGGTGCTGAAGGTCATTTTGATCTGTTGGGCATGTACTATTGGTAATATTTTAACATATTAAGTAATATTTTTCTTACTTTGTATAATATATTTGATAATTATATGACATTTTAACAGTAATGTGAAGTATTTTATGATAATTATACACATTTGCCCCTATGTTAGTTTCTAAAACTGCGTTATCGTAATCTTTAAAGACAAAGTGTTTGGTTGTTAAATCGCTACCATGGAATAACTTGGCAATATTTTGTAGCATATTCAATTAACAATTATACTTAATTACAGTTTTTTTTTTATAATAACTTATGTTAATTTCTTTGGTAAATATAAATTTTTTAACTTAAACTGTCACGCGTAAGTCCATTATTTTAATACTTTTTATTATCTTTTAACTTTTTTTTTATTAAACTTTTTTTTATTTTTTACATTTATTTTTTTTACATTTTATTTTACACTTAAACTTTTTTTTCTTTTTGCATTTACTTTTTTTTTTTAAATTCGTACTTTGTATAATATTTTTGATAATTATATGACATTTTAACAAGTTTGCTTGTCCTATCACTAAAAATGGTGTAATTTGACAATATTTTGTAGCATATTCAATTAACAATTGTACTTAACTACAGGTTTTTTTTTTTTATATGACTTACGTTACTTTCTTTGATAAGTATAAATTTCTTAACTTAATGTGTTACACGTAAGTCCATTATTTTAATTTTTTTTTAATACATGTCATGATATTTTATTTTATCCATTCATAGACTATTTGATACAATTTTAAAAAGTATGTATTATTTTCTCTATTTCGCAAATATTTGACTTAATTTGTTAAAAATTTAGTATATGTGTCAACATTTTAGTAGAAATATATACATTGGTTTCTCTTATACATTTATAGACACTCATTCTATACAGATTTATTAGTTATTCTTGGTTCTATTTTCTATACTTTGATAATATTTTTTATATCTATATTAGTATTTTCTGCTTTTTTTTTTGCTAATATTTTAATATAATTATTGTACTTATCGTTTGATTAGTGGGTAGACCATTCACAGAACTCACCAAGGAATCTGCGCCTATATGGGGCTAGTACGCTCCGTAACGCCATATAACTTTGGGTGGATACGAGTAAAAAAGCTTATGATGAGTAATATTTTACACTTAAACTTTTTTCTTCTATTTTTTACACTTAAGGTCTTTTTATTTAACATTTTACACCTTTATTTTTTTTTTACTTTTAGCAATTTTCTTTTTATTTTTTTTTCTATTTTCACATTTTCTTTTAAAATGTAATTTTACACTTACATTTTTTTTTTAAATTTTTTATGTTTTCATTTTTTTTTTTTAAATTGTATTTTACACTTTAACTATTTTTTTAAAACTTTTTTTTTCTTTTTTTTTTCTTTTTTAACTTTTTTTTCTTTTTTTTTAATTTTTTTTTCTTTTTTAATTTTTTTTTCTTTTTTAATTTTTTTTTCTTTTTTAATTTTTTTTTTCTTTTTAAACTTTTTTTTATTTTTAAACTTTTTTTTTTCTTTTTTAACTTTTTTTTCTTTTTTAACTTTTTATTTCTTTTTTAACTTTTTTTTTTTTCTTTTTTAACTTTTTTTTTTTTTTTTTTTTTTTTTTACTTTTTTCTTTTTACATGTAATTTTAATTAAACTTTTTTCTTTTTACATTTTTTTTTTTAAATTGTATTTTACACTTAAATTTTTTTTTTATTATTTTTTAACTTTTTTTTTATTAAACTTTTTTTTATTTTTTACATTTATTTTTTTTTACATTTTATTTTACACTTAAACTTTTTTTTCTTTTTGCATTTACTTTTTTTTTTTAAATTCGTACTTTGTATAATATTTTTGATAATTATATGACATTTTAACAAGTTTGCTTGTCCTATCACTAAAAATGGTGTAATTTGACAATATTTTGTAGCATATTCAATTAACAATTGTACTTAACTACAGGTTTTTTTTTTTATATGACTTACGTTACTTTCTTTGATAAGTATAAATTTCTTAACTTAATGTGTTACACGTAAGTCCATTATTTTAATTTTTTTTTTAATACATGTCATGATATTTTTTTTATCCATTCATAGACTATTTGATACAATTTTAAAAAGTATGTATTATTTTCTCTATTTCGCAAATATTTGACTTAATTTGTTAAAAATTTAGTATATGTGTCAACATTTTAGTAGAAATATATACATTGGTTTCTCTTATACATTTATAGACACTCATTCTATACAGATTTATTAGTTACCTTTGGTTCTATTTTCGATACTTTGTTAATATTTTTTATATCTATAGTAGTATTTCCTGCTTTTTTTGTTGCTAATTATTTAATGTAATTGTGGTACTTGTCGTTTGATTAGTGGGTAGACCATTCACAGAACTCACCACGGGCATCTGTGCCTATATGGGGCTAGTACGTTCCGTAACACCATATGGCTTTGGGTCGATTCGGGTAAAAAACTTATGATGGTTAATCTTTTACATTTAACACATTTCTTTTTTACATTTAGCAATTTTCTTTTAACGTTTCTTTTTTTTTTCTTCATATTTTTCGTTTGTAAATTTTTTTTTTTAAATTTTAAATTTTTTTTTACGTTTTTCTTTTTTACATTTGTCTTTTTTTTTTTTTTAATTTTTTTTTTTTAATTTTATTTTTACACTTAAAACTTTTTTTATATATATTGTTTTTAGTTTTTTTTTTTCATTTTTCTTTTAAAAGTTCATTTTATACAAACTTTTTTTTTATTTTACAGTTACTGTTTTTTAACTTTTTTATCTTTACATTATATTTTTCACTTAAACTTTTTATTTATTTTTTTACATTTATACTTTTTATAATCTATTTCACACGTAAACTTTTTATTTTACATTTATTAGTTTTATAATTTATTTCACACTTAAACTTTTTTCAAATATTTTTTATATAAATATATATATATTTTTTTTCACTTTTAAAATTTTTTTTTCACTTTTAGTTATTTTTTTTTTCTTACTTAACCTTTTAGTTTTTAATTCACACTTAAACTTTTTTTTATTTTTACATTTTTCTTTTTAAACTTTTTTTTTTTTTTTTTACATTTTGCTTTTTAAATTGTATTTTAACTTTTTTTTTTTAACATTTATTCTTTTTATAATTTATTTCAAACTTAAACTTTTTCATTTATTCTTGTCTAATGTACAACTACAAACCCCGCTTTCACCCCAATTTTATGTATACGCCTACAAACGTCTCCCTATGAGTACTTTATGTCGCCAATTTTACGAATACACCTCTCAAATTGTCCCCTTGTGGATACTTGATGTCGCCAAATTCTACACATTCACCCTCAATTGTACTCATATGGGAACTTGTTGCCTCTTAGTCTTTGAAAATTTAATCAGCCAGCCATAATAATTCCCCTTGTATGGTGCTACTTCATTTCTACCATCCACCTATGCGTTTTGTTATAGTGTAATTTTATGACATAAGAAAAAAATGTGTACTTGTACCAAGCGTATAAATAAACCCCTTTGTATAGCTGCACTGTATCGTTCAATCAAACAACCAATTATAAAACACCCCTAAAACAGCAACATCTAAGACAAATTCCCTTATTCAACACGTATTAGAACAAGTAATAGATCCATTATCTTACATACCAACCCCAAATCTGCTCTTATCAAGCCCAGCACAACAAACAGTGCGATAGAGTAACTTTTACATCATATTCCTAAACAGTAAGCAATTCTAATGCATCCAATTGTGATCAAGGTGAGATCCCTCCTTCTAGTCATAACGATATGATATTTTCCCTCTTAAAATAATAATTTTACGTATGATGTGAAAAACATTTAAAGAACACATTACTTTTATAAAAAGTTTAATTAACCGTAATACAAGGTTTTGGTTCCCAAGGTTCTTTTTCAAAGTATCAGCTTTCATATTAATTACTTTTTTTTCATCCACTGAGACTGATTTCCGTTATATAAATTGTAATTTAAACGTATATTGTTATAAACATTATTTTCATAGAACCCCAGACTGTCATTTTTTATACCCTTAGTACACATGTCAAAAGGAAAAAAAAAAGCTTTACTTATTAATCTGGTCTACCTTCCTGTACACGATGGTATGTTATTTACCCCCATAGGATGATTCCTCATAGAGTTATATTGCGAAATTATATGCTGGAGTTGGTCACATAAAATATATTTTTCTAAAACCATTCTTGCAAAATTCTTTTCTTTTGTACTAACCATAGTTAAAATATATACACTACTGTCATTCCCTTTAACATAAGTTCATTGTGCAGCTCTAGTGGGACGTAATTGCTCTCACTGAGTTAATTTTTTTGGCACAGATGTATACGTAAATAAAATATATGTAAAATATAAATGAGTAATAAAATATAAATAAATATTAAAATATGTATGAAATATATGAATAATAAAATATATATAAATATTAAAATATATATAAAATATAAATGAATAATAAAATATAGAAGTTAAAATATAAATGAATAATAAAATATAGAAGTTAAAATATAATTAAATATTAAAAATAAATGTAAAAATATAAATAATAAAATACAAATAAATATCAAAATATAAATAAATATTAAAATATAATAAATATTAAAATAAGAATATTAGTTTAATTCTATCATATTATATTTACTTTCACAGTTTTTTCACAGCTCACAGTTTTTTCAACAACCAACCATTCCTAACATTATACCTATGATGTCACAACCCACAGCTTATAATTAAAAATGTATAGATGCTGTGCGTCGCAAATTTCCACCAATACCCAAATAAAAACGCAAAATAACAAAAAAGCAACTTTCATGTCACATGACACTCCATAGACATCACTTACTGACACCTGATTGGTTCTTCATGATGTCATCCTCACACAAGAACCTGATTGGTCCGTTCCCCTACATGCAGCGCCGCCTTGCGGTTACAAGCAGAACTAGTAAAACCTTGCCACGACAACGTGTGACGTCACTTACTGACACCTGATTGGTTGTTCATGAGGTCATCCTCAAACAAGAACCTGATTGGTCCGTTCCTGTACAAACACGGTGTGACACGTTGAGACACGTTGAGACATGCCCATGGGCGGCGATGAGTCACCGACAGCTGTTCCCATGTCCCCCCTGCATGTGACGTCACTTACTGACACCTGATTGGTTGAGGTCATCTCCATTAGGCCACGCCCCCTCGGCTTGACAGACGAGATCCGCCCTGATCCACGGCTTGACAGACGAGATCCTCACAAATCCACAGAGCACCGCCAAAATCCACCAAAATCCACACAGCACCTCGTATTCCTCAAAATCCACCAAAATCCACGTCTCAGAATCGGTGTTTTTACACTACTTAGAAGAAAGATATTCGAACATTTCAATCATTTTGCATTAATATATCTGGAAGTTATTTGATCTGAGATTAAATAGTATTTTTTTCATAATTTTTGCATTCAACAAGGCACCGATATACCCACAACAACTCTTCGCAAAAATGCTGCTATTCACCCGTCTACTTCTATTCATCTAATTCAACGGTATGTGATGTAGTAATAAGTTTAAAAAAAAGTATTCGTGCTAATTTATCAATTGGAAATTTCTTTGGAAAAAAAGGGTCGCTATCTCGAGGAGTCTTTGTAAGGAGGGTCTACTCAAAAACATTTGAAGAAAATAACTTTTTTAAATTATCTGACATTCACGTTTTTACTCAATTGTATTACGTTTGTATTATACATTTCGTGTAATTACATTAAAATATATATTTAAACGCTACAAAGTAAGGAGATTTTTATTCATAATAAATATCAAACTAAATTGAAGAAAAAACACACACATTATTATTAAGAAATATATAATGTTATCTGACATTTAAAAGAATAATTTACTTTACAATTGAGCTAATTGTAAGTGTTTAAAGAAGAGTACAATAATTTACGTATCAAGTATAGAGAGTATATTGGTTTTGAAAGCAATTCGTATGTTTTATTGATTAAAATAGACAATTAAAAAATTTCGTGCCTGCGTTAACATAACTGTCTATATTTTCTATTTCGAGTTATTGTAAAATATTGATAAAATACACCTTGCCGAGCTTTATCACAATACAAATAGACTTTGCGGCTATCGTACTTGAAAACAATAATACACATTATAATGCAAACAGACCAACGTATACAACAGTACCTCAATGTATGAGAAATTCAATACTTTGAGATCATTTCCTGAAAAATAAACATAAATTCTCGTTTTTTTAGTTTACAATGCAAATCCGTACAATTCAATAAACATTTCTATCATATGTGATGCTTCGTCAAATATCTATTTTCAATCTGGCATCAGTGCGATGTTGTATAACTAAGTATAAAAATTGTGTTCTGCTCATGAGATATAACCTATGATGAGTATAAGCAAAACAAAATTTTAAGTTTCTAAACGTGACGTAATTTTTTTTTTATGATGAAACGTAAAAAAAAATTGCGCTTTTTTTAACCGACTGAACAACGCGCCAACCAAAACTCAAAAATAAAACCGCAAGAAACTTTAAATTAAAACCGCCAACGCGCGCCAAGTCGAGAGGTTATCAATTCGATCGATATGTATTTTTTTTATGTATGTTCGGACGGGATTTTGGTTCTACTTCAGATATTTGCACAATTTTTTTTGTTGGATAGGGGATGTTTCACTTGGGAGCAATTTGAATGAAATATCCGGTTATCCGGCATTTAACTATCCGGAATTCTCAATTAACCGGACTGTTTGAAAAATAATATTATCCGATTTTGAAAATTCTTTTTTTGTTGGATAGAGAAAAATCCAGTTAGGCAAAATCTGCTAAAAAATAATCGGTTATCCGGCTGTTATATATCCGGAGCTTTTTAAACAATTTATCCGATTTCATATTTTCATAATTTAACAGAAGTTGTACAGCAATGACATTTCGTTTAACCAGCATTTATTGACATTGATAGGGATTGTTTTACAATAATGTTGTTGAGCACAAGTTGCTGCTTGATATTCTTGGTGAATAATAATAGGCGGCGAAACCCCTGCTAAATTAAAAACTAAACAGAGAGAAATAAAATAATCATTCTAGAAAAAAGGTAAACCGACTTTAAGGAAAATACGCTAAAAAGTAAAAAATAATTTTTAATTTTACGAATGAGTTGAAAAAATTTAATTATTGAATATCAATTTTGTACTTAGTACAACTTTTTGAAGTCGGTGCCAATTTACAAAAATCATACCTACATTTTGGCGCCGATTTAAAAAAGTTGTACTAAGTATAAAATTGATATTCAATAATTCAATTTTTTCAACTCATTCGTAAAATTAAAAATAATTATCTCATTAGAAGGTATAAGCAAGTAAAACTTATACTATGCTATAGTAAAACGGACAAGTGATTAGTTTCAACATGAACCAGACTCGTCAGAAGTAAAAACTAGAATATATGATATTGGTAAGATATTCATTTCGATCTTCTTAATAAAATAATTTGAAAGTTTCTGATTTCTAATCCTTGATTCCTCTTTTTTTAAATAATAATCTAAAACTGCGAGCTGTAATGTAATAATAGAGATTAAAAATGGGACAATCATTATTTCATCTCTTTCGATCTGAGTGGATTTCACTCGTACTGAACTTAATCTTCATTATTAAACATATGCATGTATTTTCGCATGAACTATTCAGCACTAATATAAACAGTGGACAAGAAACATTTGAAAATTGTAGAAAAAAAGGAATCGGGAGACAAAGGATTTTTAAAAAATCTATTTCCTTTAAATTCTTATTTTTGCGCTTGAAATAGTAGTAATTTTTAAATGACTGTACAAATACAACTATAGTATAAATCGTAAATTTCTAAAACTCGGCCAAACTCCTTCGCCAAAATAGTTATATAAGAATAGAATGCGGCTAATTTAATTAGGCAAAAATATCCGTTATAAAGGCACGGTTAATATAAATTTAAGCTCTTATAATAGGAAACAAACCGGTGATGCGTATAAAATCTTGAAATAAAGTAAAGCATATACAGGAATGGAGAAGTAGAGCAAAATAGCTTGTTTATCTTCTTTCTGTTGATGAAGAATTCCAATTTCTATAATATGCTGAAATGACGTCCAGCGTAAAACTCTTCTGTCAGTATTTCTACAGAACCTCACCTGCCTTTTTTATAAATATATATATTTTGTAATACATTATAAAATATTTAGTCATATTTACTCTGATTACAACGTATTGTAATAGATTTACTATTCACAACAAGTAAAATTTTTCATATTTATTTCTCCCTGTTTCAAAGTGTATTTAAATCTCAACATCTACAAACTTTATAAAGTTATATTTACTAACACTGAATGCAAATTCTTTGTTGTTGGCTATCCAACTTGAATGCGAGTTGATAATTGGAATGCAGTGCTGTTAATTAAAGTAAGTGTTGCTGAAATAAATCAATAAGATTCGTTGAAATGGCATCAACATTTACGTAAACTAAATTTAATATTAAACACATAAATTCTTTTTTTTATTTGGATTTAAATTTGGAATGGCGAGAAACGTATGTTGGTAGCCGAAGAAAAAAATATTAATTAAAAAGAAACATTTTTCTTTTAATAATTTACAAAAATCTTACTACTAATTTTGTATTTTAAAATTTAATTAGTGTCTTTTTTGTAATCAATCTAAAACGTAGTAGCATTGAAAGCCTAACAAAGTAGCTTTCAAAGATTAGCAATATAATCTAATTTTATTTGATATTCCATTTAATGAAACAATTTTTAAGTACCAATAAAAGGTATTGAGTACCATTGAAAAAGAAATCAGCTAAGACAGTTATAGATGCCCGCCAACCCGTCGCCATAGGACAACAGCAAACACCGCCCCGCCAAAAAGAATTCTCTCGAAAACATTTTCCAGGATCAGGAATTAGATTCCCGTAAACATTAGGGACCGACTATAAGTTGAGAAAGTATCGTTGGCGACAACAAGCGTTATATCCGCCAACGACAACTTGAAAAACGCCAACTTGGGATCTGTAGGAGGTGTGGGGGAAAGAACTCATTAGCGCCTTAACTTTTTTGGGGTTATCCTTTGTCATTCCCTGAAAGTATACCAAGTGCAAAGCATTATTACCAAATTGGTGAAAAACACCATCTAAGCTTGGCGGAAAACCGCAAACCGTCCGAAAAACCCTCGGGCATTCGGACGACTAGGAATCGGACGAAATAAATTCGGCTCAATAGGATGTAGCCCTTCCACATCCGGTCACGGATTGAGTTGAAAAAGAAGAAAATAAAAACGCGCTAATACCGTCCGTGTAGAATGGGCCTTATACATGAAAAACGTATGAAATGAAATCAATAAACAATTGGTTGGTTGGTTGAACGTAGCGCTAGAGCTACACAATGGGCTATTGACGAAATTGACTATTGGAAGGAGCAGTTATTGTTAAATCTATTGAATCTCAGTGCTTCACTGAATGGAGGTCGGTCGAAGGACGTGGAGCACTTGGGTTTGTCTGTCGAGAAGGGGGGGTTGTTGTCTCGCGTCCTGATTGAAGGAAATTATTTTCAAACGGGAACATTTTTCTGACTGGGTAACCGTAGCGATCGCTGCTTGGCGATTAAATTCAAACCATTATCTTCCATTGTCCTAATTCCATACTTTGAAGTGAATCCCTTGAATTTCGTCGCCAAGCAGCGATCGTACAGCTACTGATTTTCAACCAGGAAAATTTTCTATTTTGAAAGTAAGCTCCTCATTTGATTTTGAATGGAATATCGTGAGGTCGTTGAAATTCGCGTGTTCCATGCCACGGATTCATTAGAGGGAGGAACTCTCTTCCCTTTCGTGTACACTTTCGTAGACGATAAATAAAAGAAGCCCCCCGCGTGTCAGGGGAAGAAGCACCCTCAATAGGGAGTTTTTTCTTTCTTTTCTTATTTTTTTTTATGCGTAGGGGGGGATGGGAGAAGATGTTCTGCTCGCTACTCACGACCCCCGCGCCTCCATTACCAGCAGACGATTTCTAGCAGTTTGGATTGTTTTCTCTTGCACCAGTGTGAGTTCCGAATACAGTTAGGATGAAAGTCTGAGTTCCGAATACAGTTAGGATGAAAGTCTGAGTTCCCCCCCAACATTACGCTTTTAAAAGGGGATTCATTAAGAACGTATGCAGACGTTTCACTCGATTTCGCATCAGCAATAGCTTCCTTCATGCAGGGCCGTCGTCAAAGAAGGTTGTGGGGGTGGTCTCCAACCTCCTCCCCACTTGTTATTACTACCTATTATTACTTGGTATTATTACTGTTATTATTATTACTTGGTGATACGACTATTCATAGTATGCATTTTACATATTCACGTAAAGAAGAATTCGTAACTTCTAGATCATTTGGCAATTTTGTTTTAAACATGTTTGTTTATCATTCGGCAATGACGGTTCTTTTTAAAAAGATTTCGCTATTCAACAGCAATTGAAACAGAAGAACAGAGTGACTCCTCAGGAATCGAAGACGTGTTAATTTATTATTAATGAATGAACTTTAAGTTGCGAAATAATACGTTGAATGTCTGATTTGGAAAATTACTGAATGTTTAGAACTTTATCCGAATTTTTTCAGTCGGCAAATTGTCGAAATTGTCGGGAATTTAGTTGGGTTTTAGTACAAAAATAAATTACTTACAAAAATAAATAACCCGAGTATAAATAAATTATAGTATTTATTACATAGTATAAACTGTTTTGTATGAATTTTTAGTTTTTATTACATAGTAGTATATTTATTGAATTTGAAAATTAGTATATTGGTTTCTGATTTAATTGTTTTTAAAAGAACCATGATCCATAGCACAGAAATGATTCGATTTTCATTTAGATTTTCTGAAAAATCTAACTTTTGGGTCATTTTAAATTCGCGAGGAAAACAAACGGTTAGTTTCAAATAGGAGTCCTGTTTCATTAAAAAGTTTAGAGATTAATTAAAAAAAATTATAAAATTATATTTTAGATTGCTTACTGAATAGTATCATAAATGAAATAAGGAATGAAAAGTAATCTATCCATTTAAACATTCTATTATATATATTCTGCAAAAATCAATTCCGAAATCAATATTGTGAAGACTTAGAAAAATCCCAATTGAGCGCTCAAAACAGCCTCCCCCTCTCCGCCCCATCTCCAATCCTCTGCAGGCGGTGGTTTAATCCAATATTCATAAAATGACAAATCGATCTGGCGGCTGCCAAACGACGCTTTGAAACTGTGCTCTTTTTTTTTCCGGGGGGACGTCTTTTGGATATCGATTACGGACAAATGGTTATCGATAGGCGATGTCATTACTTTGCGACTGCGGAGGATGAGCCCCAGCCAGAGAAAGTGGGGCAGAAGAGGCTGTTCGGCCGCGTCTATTTGGAGGGTGTGTTGAGGAGTCTAACTTCGCGTGAGGCACCATGGGCTCGAGAATGGTGACTCTCAGTCACTAAACTAACGACAAGTTCTTTCTACCCCCCCCCCCTCATTCTTCAAAAAATTTAACGAGAACTGCACGTTTTGGAACATGATTAACTTTTTTTTCCCGTTCGCTTGTTCTTCATCTCACTCCATTTTAAAGTATGATATCCATTGGGTATTCACATATTTTATGAACCCTTTTCACTTAAGTGTCGCCTTTCAATCATGAAAATAACGACGATATCCAATTCCCTCTCTTCTTCCGAATGAAAGAGAACAAGATACTAGATTACCAGAGAACAACATACTCTTGAGGAGCTTAAGAAGTTATTCTCTCACACACTTGAATAGTAATTATGTTTGTCATTCATCAAGTGCTCTTTCTTCAGAATAAAATTCCTCACAAACATTTAATATTTTGACAAATGCAATAAAACCACCCATTCTTATATTCATTCAGCTTCACGCATATAACTTTTATTTTTATAATTACCTACTCTAAACGTGAAACTAACACAAAATCTCTTTTAAAAAGACAAAGAACTGAACGCAACTGTTACATAAAAAATAACGCAAATATCGAACATGTTCCTCGCTGAGTTTTGAAGCGAATCTTGATTTCGTTTCAGAGCGACAAAATTCTGAACGTTTCAGGAGGTGGATCCCTTTTCTTTTTAGAAAACTTATTCCGATCCAATTAAAATATCTAAATTAAATTTTTAATTTCATACTTTAAGAAATAATGAACAATTGTTTAAATAATAATTTAAAAGTATATATTTTGTTCTTTCATTTTTGACGTTAATTTAAACTAGCATAAAATTGAAGAGTAAATTTGTATTGGTGCTTTGGAATTATTGTTCCATGTTGTTGAATGCTGCTTACGGCATTATAAAGGTTCTTCTCTCATTTGATTTCAAAAGCGAATGAGATTTTTACAAATATTTATTTTATTATAATATTTTGATAATTACTAAAACAGTATTATACTATAAATTTGCTGGCTATGTCATTAGGAAAAAAAATTCTAAAGCGATAAATATCTTACTGCTATATAATCGGTGTTTTAATATTTAGGTTATATTTGAGAATATATCAGTAAACATGTATTACATGCTTACTTGCCAATATTTCGAAAATCAAATACTTACAATTTATTTTCTCAAAATTTTTTCCATAAATTGTTTTATATAACATCACAAATGTGGGTTGTTTAACTATTGTAAACTTTGAAAAATAATTATTTTAACCTTTAATTTTTTTCAAATTTTTGCCCCCTGCCATCGTTCCCCCTTGCTCTACCTGGAGTAGTGTCTGCCCTCCCGGAATATGTTGTCCGGCTACAGGCCTGACTTGCTCCAATCGCCATGGGCTGAAAGTAGGTATGGCGAACGACATACCGCTTCCGGCACCAACGAATGTAGTACAACCTTTACACTGAGTTCGGTAATAAGATGTGCAGATGGAAAAATTGCCAGAGTATAAGAAGATGAAAAATAGCGAGACATGATAAATGGCCGCTCCCTCGTTCGAGCATGGCCCCTTTAATCGAGAGTGTAATCACGGACAATGGACTTCGCAGTGTGTCACATCGTCGCTCGTTTCTCTCACTGAGTGGACGACAAGGGAAGGGCGATGATTCACTGCATCCTTCCTCCCTCTGATTGCTCTCTCTCTTCGGCCAACGGAGGAGTCAGCTCAATCAAGCAGCAACAATGAAAGAGAAGAATCTCACTTGTTGTTCACGGAAGCCAGGAAGCACGACATTTGTTGGCCGATGATTCTGAGAGCAATACGGAAAAATCACGATTCTAGAAATTTAACCCAGTGGTTCCCAAAAGGTGGTCCACGGACCCCCAGGGGCCCGTGGGTCGATATTAGTTGTCCGCGGAGTCATACATAAAAAATGGTTAAAATACATTGACTGAACGTGAACGAGATTATTAAAAATATATATATATATATAATATATATATATATATATATATATATATATATATATATATATAAATATATATATATTATATATATATATATATATATATATATATATATATATATATATATATATATATATATATATATATATATATATATATATATATATATATATATATATATATATATATATATATATATATATATATATATATATATATATATATATATATATATATATATATATATATATATAAATATATATATATATATATATATATATATATATATATATATATATTCGCATAAAGTTTGAAAATCAGTGCAGTAATTAACTTAAGTCAATTAAATGTTTTTATGTACGTTCGATTGAACAAGTGAGTGACTAAAAGTAAATCGACTTCTGATTCGGGTGTTTACTGTCCTACGTGTTTATTGGTTAAATGTGTGTCCGTATTCTTATTAGAAGTTGTATAAAAATTTATATATGAAAAAGGGCTCTCTGTCCTATTTTAGTATTAGCTGGGGATCCGGGGTTTAATTCTAATTGCGAACTGCTGATTTAACCAATCATGACATTTAAAAAAAAAACAATTTTATTGTTTGCACCAGTCACAGGCGTAAGAGCTTTCGGTGTAGAATATGAAACTTTCCTAACAAAACAAATAATTTTTAAATTTAATAAATTTTTGTCACATTATTATCAATTTCTTTCTGAATTCGGTTACTAATAATACTAAAAACAACTGTTTAAGCATATATTCTAAATTTGGAACTATACATGGTCTTTCATTCTCATAAATAAAAAAAAAATTAAGCATTTTACGATCGTCAAATGCCATTTTCGTCCATTTTGCCAAAACCGTTCTTCATTCAATCACGTGACTTTTGATGAAAACAGAATCCTCAACATTTTAGCGAAAATCTTTTACTCCGAATTCTTTCCGGTGGAACGAATCGGCTCTCATTCGCGTTCTAACTTCGGTTTCACGTTCCACATTAAGCTCTATGGGTAGCCCGCGTAGCTTCGGACTAAGAGATCCCTGGTTTGAATCGTTTCACCGATTTTTATTTGAAATCGTCCTCGTCTTTGACAAAATAAATTTCGTGACAAAAACGACGAAATAAATGTTCTTAGTTTAATGAAATATTTCATCGGAGCATTTCGCAAACAACTGTTTCGTCAAAAATGACTAAATTGCCTTCAAAAATGAGCATGCATTTATACAAGCGCTCAAATGGTGAAACCGACATTACCACATTTACTCGATTGCGATCGAAAGCATGTCGTCCTCTGTGTCGTTATTATGTGAGAGCTTTTATTGTCGCATGTATCTCTAGAACTGTTTAGTCGATTTTGTCATGTGAATCATCGTGATTCCTTGAGGTTTACAGTCTAAACGTATTGTTAAAATGGTACTTTTTCTGGGTTTTTTTTATTGCTCCTTTCAACAAGTACTAAGCTAGATTTCTAAAACTATGGTAAAACATGAAGTTAATTTTCTCTTACCAAATATGGACATGATTTTACTCTACGACCAATGGCATTGAAATAAATGTCCCCCAATCGATGTCCAAATCTTACCCAATTAAGTGGGGTAACTTTGGATCAGTATTGTTTTTCGCTTAGAAATACTAGGAAAAATCCATCTATCCCAATGATACTACCCATCACTGTTTTATTTCATACATCGGACATAATAATGAAATCATATTATAAGATATTTTAGTTCTACTGTGTTTGATAATTGGCATATATTCCGGGGGGGGGGGGGAAGAGACACTACTCCAGGTAGGGCAAGGGATAAAGAAAGAAAAGAAAGGAGGAGGGGGAGGGGCAAAACATTTGCATCTTTTATTATACACAGTACCAGGGGACCGAGCCCAGCTCGTTTGCATATTTTATTACTTAGTAATATTTCTAATAAATCGAATCAAATGCAAATGTTTTGAAATGTCCATATCAATGGTTAAACGTTTCATAATATATTTTATCGTCTAATAATGTCTTAAATATCAAAATAAGTTAAGTTCTTTGAAATGCTCATACGATTGGTTAGAAGTGTCAAGATTTCAAAGATACCGTAACAATTCTGCAGGAGTAATTTAAATTCATATTATTAAGGATCCTGAGCGTCTAATACGACCACTCGCACAATTGTAGCACAAATATGTTTTCGTTTGCATGCTAAACCCTGACAATATTATTGTTGTTCAGTATTTTAAGTAACAATTTGTAACGATGTTTGCTTTTGTCTAACTCTGGAATAACTGACTGGATTTTTAAATGATGTAAAGTACTCTTTGTTAATAAGAAGATTATGATAACGGATATCAAATTATTTTTTGCTACTGCAAAATTACTTCGGCAATTTTTTGTATCTTCAACCTGTATTCATTCAACCTTTAAACAGCATTTTATATTCTTATTAAACGTTTAATCAATAATAAAGATTTTTACTTATTTTAAGTAATTTTATGTGTTATTCGGAATTAATCGTAGTGATGAAAGCAGTTTTATCTTTATTTTAGTGAAAAATAATTTAATTTTACCAATTAAAAAAATTAAATTTGTTGATTTAATTTGTTGAATTTGTTAAATTAAATTTGTTGAATTTGTTAAATTAAATTTGTGGCTGTTGTTAGGAATATTTCATAACTTTGAAGAGGTTACAGAAGAAAAGCTTCTATAATATAAAATTTGTGCAGGTGGCTAGTAGTATGGGTCCTGAAAACAATAGTTACTTCGAACAAATTTTTATTAACAAAATACTTATTTGAAGTAACACGATTAAAATAATTAAAAAAACATTTACAGTTTATTTTTACAGATGGTTTTAAATTAAATTAATTTCCCTGTGTGTATATGAAAACTTTTTCTTTCAAGGGTTTAGATTACTATTTACGTTTCAATTGAAAACTTTTAAACTGTTTTTCCTTTGTTATATTGTAGAGTCTCGTTACTCATCTAAATATCTGCTTGAAACTAAACATGCTCACGGAATGCGAGAAAATGCCGAAAACAATTTTATATTTAATTAGGCAGGTGGTTTCGAAAAAATATTTCAATAAAGAAGAAGAATTATTTGAAATAACAAAGTAAATCAATTTTAAAACACATTTATAGTAAATGTCAAATTTATATTTAAAAGTGATTTTAAATTTTGTTAATGAAAAATTTAAACTTTTTTTCCGTTGTTCTATTGTAAAATCTCATTACTCATTTTCAATCCCTCTCTGCTTGTAACTAAACTTACTTACGTAATTCGTGAAACACTTCATTATTAAATTATTACTAACTAATACAATTTAATATCGAGAACTATTTCATATTAAATTAGATAAGGTAAGGATTGACCTCGCGCAATTTTTCTACGCAATGGTCATAGGTAATAGGAATGTTGCTTTTACATTCAGAATGTGACAAATTTACTGATATCACTTTTTCAGAAAAAAATTAGCATTTCAAACTATTTAACTTTTTCAGTAATTATTTACTCATTAGAATGTAGAATAAATAACAAACCATTTTTATAGACACTATGCATGACATGGTCTCAAGATTAAAATTTTGACGAATTAACAAAAACGCATGGTCGATTAGCCTCTGTGATTGGTGAATAACAAACCACGTGGGATCCATCAACCAATAACAAATGCGCATGAAGTTTCTTATATCTTTAAAGACGTCATGTTAATTACAGCAGAAAGCAGTGCAAAGTTTCCACAGTAAACAAACGCAAATTTTTGGAAACGTTTCATTTTTCAAAATTTCTAAAACATATCTTCAAAACTGTTAAACTCACAAAAAAAATTCAGTTTCTCGTTTAATGCTATCAGTAATATTAGTGTATTTATAAACAATTGGGAAAATAAAAAATATCAAATACCGATAATGTATAGAACAAAACCGTTTTTTAAATGTATAAAATTATTTTTTTATCTTTATAAATAGTGCGCAAAATTAATTTAATAAAACTTCTTTTAGTTAATTCCATTTGAATATAAAAGCTTAAAAAAGTATTTTTAAACAGTTGGTAAAATAAAATTTATCAACTAACAATGTAGAACAAAGTTTAATTCAATTGATTCCATTAAAATATAAATACTTAGCAAAACAAACGAAATTGCATCTAATCAAACATATTTTAAATTGAAAATTCCATGTTCTATTTGTAGATATACATAATCCATTTTACATAGAATATAAATAAAACCTACATGGTTTCCCTAACGATATTTTCTTATACGGTATTTTAAAAACTTGCTCTTGCGTATTCCACTTATGACGTCACGCGCATAAACACAGTAAAAAAGCACAGGATTAAATATGTTCAAACTTCGATTTTATTAGAAAACTTATTGTATTTAGTAGACGAAAAAGTCATTTAGTAGACGAAAAAGTCACGTTATTAGAATATGTTTTTTCTTTACTTGAAAACGCAAACGATTTTCCAATTATAATTTAATTTACTGATGTTTCATTTGTTTATTTATAAGAAAAAAAATACTTTATTTTAAAATAATTAGTAAAATGAAAATTTCTCATCAAAAATTTTACACGTTTTAAATTAAAATAAGATATGACGAATTAAATAACGTTTACTTCGTTTATTTATCAGAAAAAAATAACACTATTTTAGAATAAAACTCAAATGAAAATATTTCATAAAAATATTTTACACGTTTTAAATTAAAATTAGATATGACGAATTAAATAACGTTAACTTCGTTTATTTATGAAAAAAATAATACTATTTTAGAATAAAAACTCAAATAAAAATATCTCATTAAAATATTTTACACGTTTTAAATTAAAATAACATATGACGAATTAAATAACGTTTAACGGTTATTGCAATATAACTTATTAACTCATTCGCGATGAATAATTTGCAATAGAAAGAGTTAAATGGAACTTTTAATCTACATATTTCACCCTCTAAATGAAATTTTTCGAAGATGAAACCTGTCCCAATCGAATTTTTACCCCGAAAATTGGTAGTACATAAATTTTCGTGAAAATCGTTAGAGCGGATTTGGAGATTGTGCAAACAAACAAACGAACAAACAAACAAATATAGTGACATTGCTCGTTTAATAGTATTAGATAGATTAGATAGATAGATTAGATAGATGTATCTGCCAACTTTTAGGGTTTATCGGTACCAGTGGGGAAGAAAACGAACCACCCCTTGTCTTTCGGCCACTATTTATTGTAGGGCTAAACTTAATATACTATTTTGTAAGGAATAAAGTCTAGTACAGATTTATTTACCAAAAATTTATATGGGGACTATCTTCATATTAAAATCTACACCAACTTTAAAATTTCCAATAGCAAATTTTTTTCAAATTTGTCTCAATATTTTGAATCTACGACAAAATTCATCGTTGGACATAAATTTGCAAGTCATTTTGTCAAGTAGTTATTTAATTATGAGCGACGACAGTATAAAACGCGTAATGTTAAATGAATATTTTAAACTTTTAATCATATCTTCCGAAATAACAATTTTATTGAGCAGATGTTTTTATCTGTGTTACTTTTAAACGACCCAAATAAAATATAATAACATTCATTACTTAATTATATTTTAAAATTTTATTAAAATTAGGATATTAATTTTAAAAAAAATTATGAATAGCAACCATACTATATTTTGTTAGTAATGGATTCAGAAAAACATTTTATATGAGTAGTGTAAAAAGGCCGATTCTAAGCCGCGGTGCTGTGCGGATTTTGGTGGATTTCTGTGGATTTTGGCGGATCTTTAGCGGATCTTGGTGGTGCTGTGCGGATTTTGGCGGTGCTCTGTGGATTTTGGTGGTGCTGCTGGCGGATCAGGGCGGATCTCGTCTGTCAAGCCGCGGGGGCGTGGCCTAATGGAGATGACCTCAACCAATCAGGTGTCAGTAAGTGACGTCACACGCAGGGGGCATGGGAACAGGTGCTGATGACTCATCGCCGCCGATGGGCATGTCACACCGTGTCTCAACGTGTATGTACAGGAACGGACCAATCAGCGTCTTGTTTGAGGATGACCTCATGAACAACCAATCAGGTGTCAGTAAGTGACGTCACACGCTGTCGGGGCAAGCAGAACTAGTTCTGCTTGTAACCGCAAGGCGGCGCTGCATGTAGGGGAACGGACCAATCAGATGCTTGTTTAAGGATGACATCATGAAGAACCAATCAGGTGTCAGTAAGTGATGTCTATGGAGTGTCATGTGACATGAAAGTTGCTTTTTTGTTATTTTGCGTTTTTATTTGGGTATTGGTGGAAATTTGCGACGCACAGCATCTACACATTTTTAATTATAAGCTGTGGGTTGTGACATCATAGGTATAATGTTAGGAATGGTTGGTTGTTGAAAAAACTGTGAGCTGTGAAAGTAATGTGAAAAAACTGTGAAAGTAAATAAAATATGATAGAATTAAACTAATATTCTTATTTTAATATTTATTATATTTTAATATTTATTTATATTTTGATATTTATTTGTATTTTATTATTTATATTTTTACATTTATTTTTAATATTTAATTATATTTTAACTTCTATATTTTATTATTCATTTATATTTTAACTTCTATATTTTATTATTCATTTATATTTTATATATATTTTAATATTTATATATATTTTATTATTCATATATTTCATACATATTTTAATATTTATTTATATTTTATTACTCATTTATATTTTACATATATTTTATTTACGTATACATCTGTGCCAAAAAAATTAACTCAGTGAGAGCAATTACGTCCCACTAGAGCTGCACAATGAACTTATGTTAAAGGGAATGACAGTAGTGTATATATTTTAACTATGGTTAGTACAAAAGAAAAGAATTTTGCAAGAATGGTTTTAGAAAAATATATTTTATGTGACCAACTCCAGCATATAATTTCGCAATATAACTCTATGAGGAATCATCCTATGGGGGTAAATAACATACCATCGTGTACAGGAAGGTAGACCAGATTAATAAGTAAAGCTTTTTTTACCTTTTGACATGTGTACTAAGGGTATAAAAAATGACAGTCTGGGGTTCTATGAAAATAATGTTTATAACAATATACGTTTAAATTACAATTTATATAACGGAAATCAGTCTCAGTGGATGAAAAAAAAGTAATTAATATGAAAGCTGATACTTTGAAAAAGAACCTTGGGAACCAAAACCTTGTATTACGGTTAATTAAACTTTTTATAAAAGTAATGTGTTCTTTAAATGTTTTTCACATCATACGTAAAATTATTATTTTAAGAGGGAAAATATCATATCGTTATGAATAGAAGGAGGGATCTCACCTTGATCACAATTGGATGCATTAGAATTGCTTACTGTTTAGGAATATGATGTAAAAGTTACTCTATCGCACTGTTTGTTGTGCTGGGCTTGATAAGAGCAGATTTGGGGTTGGTATGTAAGATAATGGATCTATTACTTGTTCTAATACGTGTCGAATAAGGGAATTTGTCTTAGATGTTGCTGTTTTAGGGGTGTTTTATAATTGGTTGTTTGATTGAACGATACAGTGCAGCTATACAAAGGGGTTTATTTATACGCTTGGTACAAGTACACATTTTTTCTTATGTCATAAAATTACACTATAACAAAACGCATAGGTGGATGGTAGAAATGAAGTAGCACCATACAAGGGGAATTATTAGGGCTGGCTGATTAAATTTTCAAAGACTAAGAGGCAACAAGTTCCCATATGAGTACAATTGAGGGTGAATGTGTAGAATTTGGCGACATCAAGTATCCACAAGGGGACAATTTGAGAGGTGTATTCGTAAAATTGGCGACATAAAGTACTCATAGGGAGACGTTTGTAGGCGTATACATAAAATTGGGGTGAAAGCGGGGTTTGTAGTTGTACATTAGACAAGAATAAATGAAAAAGTTTAAGTTTGAAATAAATTATAAAAAGAATAAATGTTAAAAAAAAAAAGTTAAAATACAATTTAAAAAGCAAAATGTAAAAAAAAAAAAAAAGTTTAAAAAGAAAAATGTAAAAATAAAAAAAAGTTTAAGTGTGAATTAAAAACTAAAAGGTTAAGTAAGAAAAAAAAATAACTAAAAGTGAAAAAAAAATTTTAAAAGTGAAAAAAAATATATATATATTTATATAAAAAATATTTGAAAAAAGTTTAAGTGTGAAATAAATTATAAAACTAATAAATGTAAAATAAAAAGTTTACGTGTGAAATAGATTATAAAAAGTATAAATGTAAAAAAAATAAATAAAAAGTTTAAGTGAAAAATATAATGTAAAGATAAAAAAGTTAAAAAACAGTAACTGTAAAATAAAAAAAAAGTTTGTATAAAATGAACTTTTAAAAGAAAAATGAAAAAAAAAAGTAAAAACAATATATATAAAAAAAGTTTTAAGTGTAAAAATAAAATTAAAAAAAAAAAAATTAAAAAAAAAAAAAAAGACAAATGTAAAAAAGAAAAACGTAAAAAAAAATTTAAAATTTAAAAAAAAAATTTACAAACGAAAAATATGAAAAAAAAAAAGAAACGTTAAAAGAAAATTGCTAAATGTAAAAAAGAAATGTGTTAAATGTAAAAGATTAACCATCATAAGTTTTTTACCCGAATCGACCCAAAGCCATATGGTGTTACGGAACGTACTAGCCCCATATAGGCACAGATGCCCGTGGTGAGTTCTGTGAATGGTCTACCCACTAATCAAACGACAAGTACCACAATTACATTAAATAATTAGCAACAAAAAAAAGCAGGAAATACTACTATAGATATAAAAAATATTAACAAAGTATCGAAAATAGAACCAAAGGTAACTAATAAATCTATATAGAATGAGTGTCTATAAATGTATAAGAGAAGCCAATGTATATATTTCTACTAAAATGTTGACACATATACTAAATTTTTAACAAATTAAGTCAAATATTTGCGAAATAGAGAAAATAATACATACTTTTTAAAATTGTATCAAATAGTCTATGAATGGATAAAAAAAAATATCATGACATGTATTAAAAAAAAAATTTAAATAATGGACTTACGTGTAACACATTAAGTTAAGAAATTTATACTTATCAAAGAAAGTAACGTAAGTCATATAAAAAAAAAAACCTGTAGTTAAGTACAATTGTTAATTGAATATGCTACAAAATATTGTCAAATTACACCATTTTTAGTGATAGGACAAGCAAACTTGTTAAAATGTCATATAATTATCAAAAATATTATACAAAGTACGAATTTAAAAAAAAAAAGTAAATGCAAAAAGAAAAAAAAGTTTAAGTGTAAAATAAAATGTAAAAAAAATAAATGTAAAAAATAAAAAAAAGTTTAATAAAAAAAAAAGTTAAAAAATAATAAAAAAAAAATTTAAGTGTAAAATACAATTTAAAAAAAAATGTAAAAAGAAAAAAGTTTAATAAAAATTACATGTAAAAAGAAAAAAGTAAAAAATAAAAAATAAAAGAAAAAAAGTTAAAAAAGAAAAAAAAAAGTTAAAAAAGAAATAAAAAGTTAAAAAAGAAAAAAAGTTAAAAAAGAAAAAAAAAAGTTTAAAAAGAAAAGAAAAAAGTTTAAAAAGAAAAAAAAAGTTTAAAAAGAAAAAAAAAATTAAAAAAGAAAAAAAAATTAAAAAAGAAAAAAAAATTAAAAAAGAAAAAAAAAATTAAAAAAAAGAAAAAAAATTAAAAAAAAAAAAAAAAAGTTAAAAAAGAAAAAGAAAAAAATTAAAAAAAATAGTTAAAGTGTAAAATACAATTTTAAAAAAAAAATGAAAACATAAAAAATTTAAAAAAAAAATGTAAGTGTAAAATTACATTTTAAAAGAAAATGTGAAAATAGAAAAAAAAGTAAAAAGAAAATTGCTAAAAGTAAAAAAAAATAAAGGTGTAAAATGTTAAATAAAAAGACCTTAAGTGTAAAAAATAGAAGAAAAAAGTTTAAGTGTAAAATATTACTCATCATAAGCTTTTTACTCGTATCCACCCAAAGTTATATGGCGTTACGGAGCGTACTAGCCCCATATAGGCGCAGATTCCTTGGTGAGTTCTGTGAATGGTCTACCCACTAATCAAACGATAAGTACAATAATTATATTAAAATATTAGCAAAAAAAAAAGCAGAAAATACTAATATAGATATAAAAAATATTATCAAAGTATAGAAAATAGAACCAAGAATAACTAATAAATCTGTATACAATGGGTGTCTATAAATGTATAAGAGAAACCAATGTTTATATCTCTACTAAAATGTTGACACATATACTAAATGTTTAATAAATTAACTCATATATTTGCGAAATAGAAAAAATGGTACATACTTTTTAAAATTGTATCAAATAGTCTATGAATGGATAAAAAAAAATTGTATATATAATTTTTAATTGTATCTATAAATGGATAAAAAAAATCATGACATGTATTAAAATAATGGACTTACGCGTGACAGTTTAAGTTAAAAAATTTATATTTACCAAAGAAATTAACATAAGTTATTATAAAAAAAAACTGTAATTAAGTATAATTGTTAATTGAATATGCTACAAAATATTGCCAAGTTATTCCATGGTAGCGATTTAACAACCAAACACTTTGTCTTTAAAGATTACGATAACGCAGTTTTAGAAACTAACATAGGGGCAAATGTGTATAATTATCATAAAATACTTCACATTACTGTTAAAATGTCATATAATTATCAAATATATTATACAAAGTAAGAAAAATATTACTTAATATGTTAAAATATTACCAATAGTACATGCCCAACAGATCAAAATGACCTTCAGCACCCTACGACACATGAAAACTTACGGAGATTAACAGCAATCTTGCCTCAAAAAATAAAACCAATAGTGTGCTGCTAAGGATAAAATGTCAAGTACACACCCAGTGTAGGAGATGTATACAAATAATATTGTTGAATTATTAACAAAGTGATTTCATTAATACTAAAATAAGGTCTTTGTTACAATAATATATATATATATGGAAATTAAGTTCTTATTAGTGAAATTTATGTAATATTTTTAAACTGCTTTGTTCAATTTATAATATGTAGGTAGAATTTTTACATAAAAAAAACCCCTTTGTGTTTATCAAAAATATTTCACAAATTAAGAAGAAGAATACCTAAGGAAGGTCTTTGCACATGATTATAGTACAAAACCATGTGGATTTACATCAATTTTACCAGGAACAAGGGGGTCAGTATACGGCTATGAGTCAAATAGTCAATTTTTCACCACATTCAGGCATTAATAACACAAATGCCTGAATGTGGTGAAAAATTGACTATTTGACTCATAGCCGTATACTGACCCCCTTGTTCCTGGTAAAATTGATGTAAATCCACATGGTTTTGTACTATAATCATGTGCAAAGACCTTCCTTAGGTATTCTTCTTCTTAATTTGTGAAATATTTTTGATAAACACAAAGGGGTTTTTTTTATGTAAAAATTCTACCTACATATTATAAATTGAACAAAGCAGTCTAAAAATATTACATAAATTTCACTAATAAGAACTTAATTTCCATATATATATATATTATTGTAACAAAGACCTTATTTTAGTATTAATGAAATCACTTTGTTAATAATTCAACAATATTATTTGTATACATCTCCTACACTGGGTGTGTACTTGACATTTTATCCTTAGCAGCACACTATTGGTTTTATTTTTTGAGGCAAGATTGCTGTTAATCTCCGTAAGTTTTCATGTGTCGTAGGGTGCTGAAGGTCATTTTGATCTGTTGGGCATGTACTATTGGTAATATTTTAACATATTAAGTAATATTTTTCTTACTTTGTATAATATATTTGATAATTATATGACATTTTAACAGTAATGTGAAGTATTTTATGATAATTATACACATTTGCCCCTATGTTAGTTTCTAAAACTGCGTTATCGTAATCTTTAAAGACAAAGTGTTTGGTTGTTAAATCGCTACCATGGAATAACTTGGCAATATTTTGTAGCATATTCAATTAACAATTATACTTAATTACAGTTTTTTTTTATAATAACTTATGTTAATTTCTTTGGTAAATATAAATTTTTTAACTTAAACTGTCACGCGTAAGTCCATTATTTTAATACATGTCATGATTTTTTTTATCCATTTATAGATACAATTAAAAATTATATATACAATTTTTTTTTTATCCATTCATAGACTATTTGATACAATTTTAAAAAGTATGTACCATTTTTTCTATTTCGCAAATATATGAGTTAATTTATTAAACATTTAGTATATGTGTCAACATTTTAGTAGAGATATAAACATTGGTTTCTCTTATACATTTATAGACACCCATTGTATACAGATTTATTAGTTATTCTTGGTTCTATTTTCTATACTTTGATAATATTTTTTATATCTATATTAGTATTTTCTGCTTTTTTTTTTGCTAATATTTTAATATAATTATTGTACTTATCGTTTGATTAGTGGGTAGACCATTCACAGAACTCACCAAGGAATCTGCGCCTATATGGGGCTAGTACGCTCCGTAACGCCATATAACTTTGGGTGGATACGAGTAAAAAGCTTATGATGAGTAATATTTTACACTTAAACTTTTTTCTTCTATTTTTTACACTTAAGGTCTTTTTATTTAACATTTTACACCTTTATTTTTTTTTACTTTTAGCAATTTTCTTTTTACTTTTTTTTCTATTTTCACATTTTCTTTTAAAATGTAATTTTACACTTACATTTTTTTTTTAAATTTTTTATGTTTTCATTTTTTTTTTTAAATTGTATTTTACACTTTAACTATTTTTTTAAAATTTTTTTTTTTTTCTTTTTTAACTTTTTTTTTTTTTTAATTTTTTTCCTTTTTTTTTTTATTTTTTTTTTCTTTTTTAATTTTTTTTCTTTTTTAATTTTTTTTTCTTTTTTAATTTTTTTTTTCTTTTTAAACTTTTTTTTTCTTTTTAAACTTTTTTTTTTCTTTTTAAACTTTTTTTTTTCTTTTTTAACTTTTTTTCTTTTTTAACTTTTTATTTCTTTTTTAACTTTTTTTTTTCTTTTTTAACTTTTTTTCTTTTATTTTTTTTTTTTTACTTTTTTCTTTTTACATGTAATTTTTATTAAACTTTTTTCTTTTTACATTTTTTTTTAAATTGTATTTTACACTTAAATTTTTTTTTTATTATTTTTTAACTTTTTTTTTTATTAAACTTTTTTTTATTTTTTACATTTATTTTTTTTACATTTTATTTTACACTTAAACTTTTTTTTCTTTTTGCATTTACTTTTTTTTTTTAAATTCGTACTTTGTATAATATTTTTGATAATTATATGACATTTTAACAAGTTTGCTTGTCCTATCACTAAAAATGGTGTAATTTGACAATATTTTGTAGCATATTCAATTAACAATTGTACTTAACTACAGGTTTTTTTTTTTTATATGACTTACGTTACTTTATTTGATAAGTATAAATTTCTTAACTTAATGTGTTACACGTAAGTCCATTATTTAAATTTTTTTTTTAATACATGTCATGATATTTTTTTTTATCCATTCCCATTGTATACAGATTTATTAGTTATTCTTGGTTCTATTTTCTATACTTTGATAATATTTTTTATATCTATATTAGTATTTTCTGCTTTTTTTTTTGCTAATATTTTAATATAATTATTGCACTTATCGTTTGATTAGTGGGTAGACCATTCACAGAACTCACCAAGGAATCTGCGCCTATATGGGGCTAGTACGCTCCGTAACGCCATATAACTTTGGGTGGATACGAGTAAAAAGCTTATGATGAGTAATATTTTACACTTAAACTTTTTTCTTCTATTTTTTACACTTAAGGTCTTTTTATTTAACATTTTACACCTTTATTTTTTTTTACTTTTAGCAATTTTCTTTTTACTTTTTTTTCTATTTTCACATTTTCTTTTAAAATGTAATTTTACACTTACATTTTTTTTTTAAATTTTTTATGTTTTCATTTTTTTTTTTAAATTGTATTTTACACTTTAACTATTTTTTTTAACTTTTTTTTTTTTTCTTTTTTAACTTTTTTTTTTTTAATTTTTTTTCTTTTTTTTTTTCTTTTTTTTTTCTTTTTTAATTTTTTTTCTTTTTTAATTTTTTTTTCTTTTTTAATTTTTTTTTTCTTTTTAAACTTTTTTTTTCTTTTTAAACTTTTTTTTTTCTTTTTAAACTTTTTTTTTCTTTTTTAACTTTTTTTCTTTTTTAACTTTTTATTTCTTTTTTAACTTTTTTTTTTCTTTTTTAACTTTTTTTCTTTTATTTTTTTTTTTTTACTTTTTTCTTTTTACATGTAATTTTTATTAAACTTTTTTCTTTTTACATTTTTTTTTAAATTGTATTTTACACTTAAATTTTTTTTTTATTATTTTTTAACTTTTTTTTTATTAAACTTTTTTTTATTTTTTACATTTATTTTTTTTACATTTTATTTTACACTTAAACTTTTTTTTCTTTTTGCATTTACTTTTTTTTTTTAAATTCGTACTTTGTATAATATTTTTGATAATTATATGACATTTTAACAAGTTTGCTTGTCCTATCACTAAAAATGGTGTAATTTGACAATATTTTGTAGCATATTCAATTAACAATTGTACTTAACTACAGGTTTTTTTTTTTTATATGACTTACGTTACTTTCTTTGATAAGTATAAATTTCTTAACTTAATGTGTTACACGTAAGTCCATTATTTAAATTTTTTTTTTAATACATGTCATGATATTTTTTTTTATCCATTCATAGACTATTTGATACAATTTTAAAAAGTATGTATTATTTTCTCTATTTCGCAAATATTTGACTTAATTTGTTAAAAATTTAGTATATGTGTCAACATTTTAGTAGAAATATATACATTGGCTTCTCTTATACATTTATAGACACTCATTCTATATAGATTTATTAGTTACCTTTGGTTCTATTTTCGATACTTTGTTAATATTTTTTATATCTATAGTAGTATTTCCTGCTTTTTTTTGTTGCTAATTATTTAATGTAATTGTGGTACTTGTCGTTTGATTAGTGGGTAGACCATTCACAGAACTCACCACGGGCATCTGTGCCTATATGGGGCTAGTACGTTCCGTAACACCATATGGCTTTGGGTCGATTCGGGTAAAAAACTTATGATGGTTAATCTTTTACATTTAACACATTTCTTTTTTACATTTAGCAATTTTCTTTTAACGTTTCTTTTTTTTTTTCATATTTTTCGTTTGTAAATTTTTTTTTTTAAATTTAAAATTTTTTTTTACGTTTTTCTTTTTTACATTTGTCTTTTTTTTTTTTTTTAATTTTTTTTTTTTTAATTTTATTTTTACACTTAAAACTTTTTTTATATATATTGTTTTTACTTTTTTTTTCATTTTTCTTTTAAAAGTTCATTTTATACAAACTTTTTTTTTATTTTACAGTTACTGTTTTTTAACTTTTTTATCTTTACATTATATTTTTCACTTAAACTTTTTATTTATTTTTTTTACATTTATACTTTTTATAATCTATTTCACACGTAAACTTTTTATTTTACATTTATTAGTTTTATAATTTATTTCACACTTAAACTTTTTTCAAATATTTTTTATATAAATATATATATATTTTTTTTCACTTTTAAAATTTTTTTTTCACTTTTAGTTATTTTTTTTTCTTACTTAACCTTTTAGTTTTTAATTCACACTTAAACTTTTTTTTATTTTTACATTTTTCTTTTTAAACTTTTTTTTTTTTTTTACATTTTGCTTTTTAAATTGTATTTTAACTTTTTTTTTTTTAACATTTATTCTTTTTATAATTTATTTCAAACTTAAACTTTTTCATTTATTCTTGTCTAATGTACAACTACAAACCCCGCTTTCACCCCAATTTTATGTATACGCCTACAAACGTCTCCCTATGAGTACTTTATGTCGCCAATTTTACGAATACACCTCTCAAATTGTCCCCTTGTGGATACTTGATGTCGCCAAATTCTACACATTCACCCTCAATTGTACTCATATGGGAACTTGTTGCCTCTTAGTCTTTGAAAATTTAATCAGCCAGCCCTAATAATTCCCCTTGTATGGTGCTACTTCATTTCTACCATCCACCTATGCGTTTTGTTATAGTGTAATTTTATGACATAAGAAAAAATGTGTACTTGTACCAAGCGTATAAATAAACCCCTTTGTATAGCTGCACTGTATCGTTCAATCAAACAACCAATTATAAAACACCCCTAAAACAGCAACATCTAAGACAAATTCCCTTATTCGACACGTATTAGAACAAGTAATAGATCCATTATCTTACATACCAACCCCAAATCTGCTCTTATCAAGCCCAGCACAACAAACAGTGCGATAGAGTAACTTTTACATCATATTCCTAAACAGTAAGCAATTCTAATGCATCCAATTGTGATCAAGGTGAGATCCCTCCTTCTATTCATAACGATATGATATTTTCCCTCTTAAAATAATAATTTTACGTATGATGTGAAAAACATTTAAAGAACACATTACTTTTATAAAAAGTTTAATTAACCGTAATACAAGGTTTTGGTTCCCAAGGTTCTTTTTCAAAGTATCAGCTTTCATATTAATTACTTTTTTTTCATCCACTGAGACTGATTTCCGTTATATAAATTGTAATTTAAACGTATATTGTTATAAACATTATTTTCATAGAACCCCAGACTGTCATTTTTTATACCCTTAGTACACATGTCAAAAGGTAAAAAAAGCTTTACTTATTAATCTGGTCTACCTTCCTGTACACGATGGTATGTTATTTACCCCCATAGGATGATTCCTCATAGAGTTATATTGCGAAATTATATGCTGGAGTTGGTCACATAAAATATATTTTTCTAAAACCATTCTTGCAAAATTCTTTTCTTTTGTACTAACCATAGTTAAAATATATACACTACTGTCATTCCCTTTAACATAAGTTCATTGTGCAGCTCTAGTGGGACGTAATTGCTCTCACTGAGTTAATTTTTTTGGCACAGATGTATACGTAAATAAAATATATGTAAAATATAAATGAGTAATAAAATATAAATAAATATTAAAATATGTATGAAATATATGAATAATAAAATATATATAAATATTAAAATATATATAAAATATAAATGAATAATAAAATATAGAAGTTAAAATATAAATGAATAATAAAATATAGAAGTTAAAATATAATTAAATATTAAAAATAAATGTAAAAATATAAATAATAAAATACAAATAAATATCAAAATATAAATAAATATTAAAATATAATAAATATTAAAATAAGAATATTAGTTTAATTCTATCATATTTTATTTACTTTCACAGTTTTTTCACATTACTTTCACAGCTCACAGTTTTTTCAACAACCAACCATTCCTAACATTATACCTATGATGTCACAACCCACAGCTTATAATTAAAAATGTGTAGATGCTGTGCGTCGCAAATTTCCACCAATACCCAAATAAAAACGCAAAATAACAAAAAAGCAACTTTCATGTCACATGACACTCCATAGACATCACTTACTGACACCTGATTGGTTCTTCATGATGTCATCCTTAAACAAGCATCTGATTGGTCCGTTCCCCTACATGCAGCGCCGCCTTGCGGTTACAAGCAGAACTAGTTCTGCTTGCCCCGACAGCGTGTGACGTCACTTACTGACACCTGATTGGTTGTTCATGAGGTCATCCTCAAACAAGACGCTGATTGGTCCGTTCCTGTACATACACGTTGAGACACGGTGTGACATGCCCATCGGCGGCGATGAGTCATCAGCACCTGTTCCCATGCCCCCTGCGTGTGACGTCACTTACTGACACCTGATTGGTTGAGGTCATCTCCATTAGGCCACGCCCCCGCGGCTTGACAGACGAGATCCGCCCTGATCCGCCAGCAGCACCACCAAAATCCACAGAGCACCGCCAAAATCCGCACAGCACCACCAAGATCCGCTAAAGATCCGCCAAAATCCACAGAAATCCACCAAAATCCGCACAGCACCGCGGCTTAGAATCGGCCTTTTTACACTACTTATATGCATGTCTAAAATTTCGTGATTTTCCTCTTTGTAGTTTTTTTGCTAAATATTAAAATGTGTATCAACTTGATCATTTCACGGACCATACTCAAATTTAAAATTAGCAGTACTTAAAAGAAATCTTCGCCAATTTTGCGAATTAACAGTGAAGTAATCGCGTTGATATAAAATGTTAAATTCTCATATACCAGCGGGTATACGGGAGTGGCGCACGTTAAATCTGATCCAATTCCAATGTCCTGCCGCCTATTGAGTTTGCGTCGAGTGCCAGTTCATAAGTTGTACTTATTATCTGACTATGGTTCAAAAATAAGAGGCGGTGTTCCTGGGTACTTCCTTCCAGATTGACCTCAGGAGGAGGGGTCCGTGGCCCGAGGATCCATCGTCGGTTATCAACCAAAGTTCGAATTCGACTGAGAGAGACTTGACAAAACATTTTAAAATGCAATGAACTTGTGATTGGGGGGGGGGGGATGCGAGATTCCACGCGAAGTAACAATACGTCGTTCGAACTTATCCTCCAATTTCTACGACATGTATACAAGACTGGTACACGTTAAATCTGGTCAGAGTCCAACAAATTTACAATTGCAAAAATCGTGTGAACGACAGTAGTTAGAAAATTGAGTAGCTCCTGTCCGGACTCGAGCCCGCGATTTATTGCTCCGAAGTCCTGCGTGCAACAGACACAAAGTCCCATTCTAGCTAGGTCTTGGAAATATTTTTTAGAAGATATGTTTTTTATGCAATAATTCTTTTAAAAACGTATTTCTGAAATAAACAGTCGATAAGAAATGAACGCACGATTCGACTGTGTTCCGAGAAGTTCTCTTTCTTTGGATGCCTCACTTGTTAAGGACAATAGTGGACTCTCCGTGCGCATCTTTAGAAAACGGAATCATTTCTGAACTATTTTGCCAAAGATTAAATAAATATAACTTTGATTTTCAGGCCGAGTTGGCTACAATCAAGATTCCTGTTGGCTTGGCCGGGGAAAACAAAACCTTCAGCAACAAACAATTGAAATGCATGTGCACCCTGCGAAGGAAGTAGAAAGAGGGGGAGGGGAGTTGAGTGAACTTTCGATGTCAACAAATCGTTTTTTTCGTGACAACGCAAATTGCAAATCGATGGCGCTCCGGCTTCCACGCGCAGCAGCCTTTGTCCCGCCACCCGATCATGTGCCCCCCCCCCCTCCCTTCCCCCCTCCGTGTGGGCCTCGAGCTGCACGTTGAAGGCTCGTGCGTGAGAGTTGTTCACTTTCGGACACGGGGGCGGACAGGGGGGAGGGGGGACTCTCGAAAACGGTCCGGGAAAAAAATTAATTTCGGTCACCAAAACAGTTTTTAAACTGATGTTTGTTATCAAAATAAGGAACTCATAATTTGAAAATAAAAATATATAAATATTTATAAAGCATGTATTATTATTTTTTGTAAATTTATTAAAATGTTTTCAAATTTATTAATATGTAATTTTTTTTAAAAATTAATTAATATTTTTAATTATTATATTTGAATTTTATTAAAATAGTACTATAAATAAAACTCTTAAAACACTTATATTGATGAATACATATTTATATTTCGAATCTAAAATCATATTTTTAATAACTGAATATATATTAAATTTTAATAAGTAATTATTCAACATATATTTTTTTTAATACATTATTTTTTATTACGTTGTTTAACATTATACTTATAATTGAATTAAATTTACACAATTGCATTGTTTTTGTATTAGCAGTGATACGCAAAAACCTATTATATTTCCAAAAATTTTTCAAAAATGTTTTATTTTGTACTATTAAATAGCAACATTTTCTTGTTTGGGGGAGGGGGGGGAGAGATTGAGTTTTTTGTTAGAACAGGACAGTTTTTGGCACTTTCGAGAGGATGCCAAAAACTGTCCTGTTCTAAGAAAAAATTATTTATTTCACCCTAAAAACACTGGTGAAAAGAAAGAAGCGGGGAGCCCTTACTTCGACGAATTTGAAACTGGTTTCACACTTCACACCAGCGCCCACAGCTCCATAAGAATTATTTAAAAAATATATTTTTCAAGAAAACACCCACACGTTTAGAAGCCACCATCCACATTTTAGAAATATAACCCGGTCATCCGGGAAAATTCCAGTTCAACCCTGTGGCCAGTCCGCCACTGGCTGTTGGAAGTGACAACAACTCCTCCGGTGGAGGGGGACAGACTCTCTGGTGTCTCAAAATCGTCTCTCTCTTCCCCGCTCCCCCCCCCCCCCCCCCTTCTATAAATCGACCTTTCAGCATTTCAGTGTTTGTCTGTTAATTTGTTTGTCGTTACTCATTTACGACTAAACGCGTTGGTCATTTTTCTTCAAATTTGGCATGAATGTTGCTTGAAGTCGTTCAAATCGAAGTATATGTTTAAAAAAAAATTTTTTTTTTGGTCGCGTTTTCTATTGTTCCTATAACTGCTAGTATGTTGTTTTATGCTGCCTTTAACATGGTATAGGTGTAAAATTCTAAAGATACGTCATCAAAAAGCTGCTTCGGCAACTTTTAAACCTCTTGGGGTAGTGTTGAAATGAATCGTGAACCTTAACCTTTGCACTCGAGGAACATGTTTGCTATTTATGTTTTTAAATGTTTTAAAAAGCGCGCCTGACTTCGGACCAAGAGATGCGTGGATCCAGTAGGCCGACGATATTGAGCTAAAATCGTCCTCATTTGGGATGAAACATATTTTGTGAAAAAAACGACAAAATGAATTTCCTGACAAAATATTGAATCGGAGTATGTAGTCGGGGTCTGTTTCGTCACTCATAGCGAAGCTTTCTTGAAACGTGCATTTTTTAACAGTGTAGAAGGCTCCTTCTACTGCTGTCCCTCCCTCCCATCCTACACCAAGTCACAGCTTGGAATAATCCGTTTTTCATGGGAAGGTCCAATGAGAGGATGGTGAGAGGGAGATGCGTCACCCAATCAGGTGGAGGGATCTTTGGGCGAGGGAGCCTCTTCCCCCGTGCGTCCCTCAAGTGGCACCCACGGCTCCTCTCCAACGCCTTCCTCTCTCTCTCACATCTCGTCACTTCCCTTGCAAAGTCACGTGCCTCTGGAGACGCTTCCTTGCACCCCACAACACCCGAGCTGCTCAACTTGGTTTGTCCCAGACTCATTACTTGGTTCGTAAGTTGCAGGAGGAGAAGATTTTCAAAAGGGAACATTTTCCTAACCGCTGCTTCAGCAGTCGTAGCAAACCGAGGGTCACCAGCGAACACTGCTTATTAACCATGTTCAAGCGATTCACTTTTATTGCCCCCATTTCATGTTTGGTAGTGAATCGCTTGAACTTCGTCACTAATTAAGCGTTCACCACAGCTGCTGAATATCGGGCAGGAAAAGATTCCCTTTTGAAAATAAACTCCTCACATTTCGCTGTAAATAAAAGGTGTTTTGGTGTAAAAGAAATGAAAAAAAAATGTTTTAAAAAATATAGGCATCGTGGAAACAAGAGAAACTTCAATATAACATTAAGTTGGATATTGAGAATATTTATGTATAAATTTTCCATGAAAATTTCAGTTACAAATAGACAACTCTCTTCGTCAGACGAAGTGGGGGGTACCGCGAGACTTCTGCTCAAAACATGTGGACGCCGTCTCGTCCTCCGCGTTCTTGTTTCATATTGTTGCATAAGCTCATATGAATTCCTCGAATGGAAGTAAATTTGGCAGAATCGTGAGGGGGGTGGTCGCCCATATATTGCATAACGCAAATAAAGGGTAGATTTTTTATGTCCAGCATGGATTTATATTCAATTCCTAACTACGATACTCATTGTTGTGAATATTTTATGATGCGATTCTTCTATCTTTTGTCACGATTCTGAAAATTGGCACCAAGGCCATGCTTTTCTCTTTGTTTGAATTGTGTCATACGCGGCATCTCGCCTACAGTTTTAAGCGTACGCACGTGCCGTGTGCTAATGTCACAGACTCCTAACATCGATTTATGGCTCCGGGCAATTGTGGCCTCCGACAACTCAGGATAGCAGCTGGTGCTCCCTTCGAGCAGTCGATTATGGTGCTTACAGACAAACCTTCGAACAGTCAATTATGCCACGTCGCACTCAAATGCTTTGCCTTGTAAAGAGCAATGTGTGTCGAACTACTGCGTTCACGCACGAAAAAGTAATTAGTATTTTTTTTGTGGAGTTGTTGATTAAATTATATTTGTAATAAAGAAAGGACCTAGGAACAACGTAATTCTATGCAGGACAGAAAATCTCTTCCCCTAAATGTGGGGTCGACCCCACGCCCGATACTGCTAAATTTCCCGGCTCCCGAATTCCTCAAGCCTTTTTCTTTCCCTTTATAACTGTTTAAGATCGGCATTTACCACTATTTTCGAAGATATTTTGGCACTTTAGAGAACATTTATTCAAAATGAACTCGTTGACACTCTTTATGCTTCCAACGTTTTGGACTATATACTCGTTCATTCAGGACGTTTTCAAAGATCTTTTTCCAAATAATATTATTTAAACGGCCGATTTTAGTAAACTCGTTTCCAAATGCATTTTAGAAACTTTAAACCAAACTTTAATAGATTTTGTAAAAGTTAGCATACTTTAAAATATTTTAAATCTGCCGCTGTCAGATACGACCTCCGAAATCGGATGTACCGCCTTCAGTATGTGAAAGGCGGTAATTTTATTGCAAATCACAAAAAAGGTCACCACCTTATTAGAATTGAAGGGGTCTTTTCGAATGACTTTTGTTTGGAGTCGTCCGCACTTGAATTGCCCCCCCCCCCCCTCCCCTGCCGAAGGAATTTCTGTGCGGAACCCGCGCCACTGGGAAGGAGGAGCAGGAGTGTCGATTTTCTTCTCGTAAACCAACACCTGCTTAATGCAGCCTTCTTTCCTAACATTTTTTTTCTAACTCGGTTAGGGGAACTTTCTAAGCTCATCTCCTGATTTAAAAATTGCGATGACCGTGCAACTGCCGATACATCCGGCTCATTCAAGTAGTTTTTCAACGAGAAATTCGAGAGAGCGTGAAACGGTGAGGAGTTTGAATGGCACTTCATTCACTCCTGTGGATGGAGAACCAAAAGTATCTCGTGAAGACCAAGCCGCTCACTCAGCAACTATCGGACAAAATTGGGCTAACAACTTTGACAAATAATCGACAATTTAGCGATTTTGTATCGATTGTGATTATTCGAGTTTGGCGATTTTCCATCTTTACTTTGGTGATTTTGAAATCTGAAACGTGGCAGCCCCCGACTCAAATGCAATTATAATAATCGCCGGGCAGTTGCTGAGTAATTTTTTAGTCCCTCAGTTGTTTATCGCTAAGTGATAGTTGCAGCGCAATTACCGCCCGTGCTCGGCTAACCCAATGTCCTAACGCAATTCAGATTGCGTCGGGTGCCAGCCCAGGTGTTGTACTCACCTAAACATGGCTCAAAAATATGAGGCACTGTTCCCGGGTCTTTCCTTCCATATAGACCCTGAAATGTCACCAATAGCCCACAGTGAGGCTCTGATGCGACGTTTATTCAGCTAAAAAATCTTTAAATGAGTGGGTACGTCAGAAGGTCGACCATTTTCTCATGTGTTTTTTAAAGATTTTATTGCAGCACAACAGTTGGGTGTCAAAAGAAATGTATGTCGCATTGTTTCTGCTACCGTGAATAAAGCGCAAAATGATGTGCATCTGCAGAATCACGATGTCCGATACGTGTAGGGGAGGAAAATTGTTAGATTTCGTACATTCACTATTGAATCTGCAGATTCCGTAGTGAATTTACAGATACACTAACATGGACGTGCAAATAAGATCGTTCAAATAATTTCAAATGGGTGTACATGAATTTTTTTGACACAGAGACCCAAAATTTGTGTTTTAACTTTGGAGCTGAACTCATAATTTGGGAATATAAATAAATAGAGAAACATGTTGTAGGTAATGAAATGTTGTTCTTGTAGGGAATTTTCTAACGTAAATTAAGAAATATTATTAAAAAAAATGGCTGATATATTTCACTTTTTCTTGAGAAATTCAGCAGTTTTTTTTAGCTTTGTGAGAAGTTGTTAGTATTATCTGTTAAACTTTGAAAAAAAAAACCAGAAAAATATGCCTGCCTTTCTTAATAACTGTTATAAGTTGAGTAAGAGAGAGAGGGAAAGTGTGTGTGCATTTGTAAAAATAATTAATATGAAAAATAAAATCACAAATGTTATAGAGTTTAATTACATTTATTATCATAAAAAACTTAAATATAACATATATAATACAATAATAGTAGTAATACTCGTAAGAATAACTTAGTTTATAGTTCATAAATAACAAGTATAGACTAGTCATTCAACATCATCTTCTTCGAAAGAAAAATGGCTGATATATTCAATTTTTTCATAAGCAATCCAGTAGCAGTTTTTTTAGCTTCGTTGTTAGTGTATGTATCTGTTAAACTTAAAAAAAAAACAGAAAAATATTCCTGCCTTTTTTAAATCTCTGTTATAAGGTAGGTTGAAGGTACTGAGTTAGTAGGAGGAGCTGTATTTTTACATGACTCTCCTAAGCAAAGAGGTACAAACTTTGGAACACTGGAGGTCTACCTTCTTGCATTGGCATCTTGCATCCCAGTTCTTTGTTGCAGTCACAAGATTTTAGTTGTAGAAGTTCTTCGGAAACTGCGGGAAGCGCTGAAGGAACTGAGTTCAATCTCCCTTTCTTCATCCATCCCCCTTTAGTAGGACTCGGGTTGTTCCCCGGCCACTGTTGAACTTGAAGATAAACACGAAGTGAATGCTGTGAAGCTGCTGAACTTGTTAGTGGAAGAGTTTAAAGTTTGAAAAGAGATGGTTTTGGTACTTCTTTATTGTAGCGGATGTATCGCAGGTCGTCTCTAGAGAATGAATTCGTTTTCCTCCAAAAAGGTGTTTCAGGAATACTTCTCCGATTTCACTGACCTTTTGGGGATCAAGTTGAGGACTGTTAAATCAAATAAGGCAATTCGTGATTGTTCTTTATCAACTTAAAAGCTGTAGATATCCAAACAAAGTAGCAAATACCTAAATATTGGTTCATTTTTTATCTGCTTTCTATCTTTTCTTTTTAAAATGATTCGTCGGAAAACTAAGATAAGAACAAACGAAAAGGATCACTTTAACTATAAAAAATAATTTGAAAAACTTTTTTTTTTAAATACTGAACTATTTGATTTGGTGGATAAAGAGTTGGTTTTTCGCCGGCACTCCTCACTTACGCCGCCTTGCAGGGTAATTTGACTCCATCTGTTGAAAAAAGTTTCACATTTGAAAAAAGGCGGGACATTTAGTTGAAAAAATTCCACATCTATTTTTCCATTACTGCCAAAGACGTGGCTGCCCCCCCCCCCCCTCACTTTCTGTTAGGGAAGGCTACAGCTAAAAAGTGTTATTTGTAGGTATAACACGTGTTTTCTTAAAGTGAAAAAGTTCTATATTTTACGTTTACCACGTGTAACCTGATCTGAATAAGGTAAATGTGCAATTGTGTTATGTGACAATCCATTTAAAAGTTTACTAATGAGCTTTCTGATCTTTTGCTTCTAATTCAGGTTACAAATCATTTTACTCACAAATCTCATTCCAGTCCAACATTCGGGGTTACTTTACACCGCCAGTTAAAGTGAAGTAAACCTTAACGTTCGTCTACTGAAGTAAAGAAATTGAAGTCACCTGCCTTTATGGGATGTTCGCTGTGTTGGGCCATGTTTTGTCATAAGAGAGGAATTTGAATGTGAATATTTTTAAAAATATATATTTTAAGTTTTATATTAGTTTATATCGTGTATTTTTATTTACTCCTCTGAAGTATACGATCAAAAATTGGGCAAAAAAAAATTAATCCGTATTCGTCAATTGTTAGCGGGGAAAAGGGAATTAGAGGTTTTTTTTCCTATTTCTGTTGACTCACGAAACTCGTCCTTTTTCTTCTCTTGAGAAGTACCCCTCCCCTCCCTTTCAGCAGCAGAGATTTCTTTCTCAAAAAAAGAGGGGGGATGGGGGGGGGGGCGGGGGGAGAATAAACAGAGAAGCCCCCCCCCCCCCCCTCCTCTTTATTTCATCCACACGACAGAGAGACGGACAAACCCACAGAGGGAGGGGAGGGGAGGGAAATGCCCACCGAGATGAGAGCTCCCCCGCCCCACGTATTTTTCGTTTATAATTCAGCAAATGAAACGAAAGAAATATAACAAAAAAAAAGTACCTTCCCCCCCGTCCACGGGGAGAGTGGGACCCCTAATCAGGAATGACCACTCCACTGCCTTAGGGGATTGGGGAGGTGGAGGTGATGCCCTTATGACGCATTTTCTTGAAGTTGGTTCGTTGAACGAACTGGAGCTACATAATAGGTCCGTTGTGAATTCTTTTATTTCGACTCGTTTGGAGCCGCGACCTTGTTTTAGACAATTCTATTCCTACCCAGCATAAAACCTTCATCGAAATTGTGTGATTGAAGGTCTTATAAAGGAATTTGAAACAAAAAGTCGCAGTTTTGTTGTTGTTGAAGTTTTTAGCTTTCCTGCATAAAATCTGCATGTTCCCTTCAATAATTTCAATGCTTCACAATGAAAGGTTTCTTGTTTTTTTTTTTTTTTTTTTTAAATATTTTGTACAGTCTTAATAAAGTAATCTGGAACAAAACCTTTTAATAGATCGTTAAAAAAAATGCAAAAAAAAAGACTTTACAATTACGCAAAATACCTTGTAAATTTCATAAAGCTACGTTTTGCAGTTACGGAGTATTTATTGTAAAGTCCGGATTCAATTAAATTTTTATATATTATATTTTTAGTTTTCTCTGTTGATTTTAACTCTTATTATATGTGGTATTATATAGTTTTATAATGTTGCCACTTCGTGAAACTTTGCTAGGATACATTACAAAATGTTATAACATTATGAATGGAGCATCGTAGTGACTTGAAAATAGCACTGATCTCTAACTGTAGCTTCTGGATTGGGCAAGATATTTTGTTGACTTGAAGCCAATTGAAGGGGGAACAACTGTTCCCCACTTTCATCACTACTGCAATATTTTGTATATTATTTTTCACGTTAAAATAAGCTGAGGTTTTATTTTCGATTTTCTTTTGAAACCCATTTTAAATGCAATCTGCTTTTAAAATAGAAAGGCATTTGCAAGTCAAAATCGAAATGATTAAAAAGCAAAAACGATTTGTTTGGCAATATAAAAATTAAATCTATAGGAAGAAAATATAATGTTTATATACATTTAATATTTCTGCAATATGCTATGGTATTAAAAAACACTCCATACCGGCTCCAACGCTCCCATAGAGAAAACGAGTTTTGAGTCTTCCAGAAGTTACAGTTGGAGTTCAGTGGAAAACAGTCACATTCAAATTCTTATTTTTCACACTCACTATTCTGTAAATTTGAAATCTCTACGTTTTGTAGTTACGGGGCCTTTTTTGTTTTGACAACCAAGCATCCGGACTATACATAAGACTAGTAATATGGAACGGCGTTGCTCGTGATCAATTAGTGAAGTCAGATATGCGCGACTTTTTTAGTTAGCCTAGTAAGCTTATTAAAACTATTTGAAATCGGCGCCAAAATTTAGGTATGATTCTTGTAAATTGGCACCCACTTCAAAAAGTTATAATAAGTATAAAATTGATATTAAATAATTCATTTTTTTCCAACTCGTTCGTAAAATTAAAAAATTATTTTTTACTTTTTAGCGCATTTTCCTTAAAGTCGGTTTTTCTTTTTTAGAGAAAGATTATTTTATGTTTTTAAAGATTTTTTTTATAACAGTGTATATTGTTCAATCAACAAAATGTCTCTGCCTTGTTTTTTCAACAAAAGTATTAGTCATTGTTTGAGATATTTTACTTGCAAGAAAAAAATATAACAATTCGAGATTATTTGCTTCTATTGGAACTTTACTTTTGCACTCTCTTACGCTTGTTTTAGATTTATTACCGTTATAGCGATTATTACAGAGGATAAAATTCAACTATCATTTATTTTATTTGCAGATACGTTTGTTCATAGATACGACGTTCACATTTCGATTACATTTATTTGCTAAATAAACGTGATTACTTTTATATTGAAACATAAATGTCCCCTACTGTTAATAATTCTTAAAATATACTTTTTAAAGTCATTTCCACTTCTTCAGAAAAATCTTCCAGTACCGTGTGTTTTTTTCCCTCCCGAGAAACAACTCGGCTGAACGCCCTTCGGAAGAGGGAGACGACCACCCGCCCAGAATATGAGAGGAGGCAGGGGGGGGGGGGGGGGTCGTTTCTTCCAGAGGAAAACGCGAAATGGCTCACGGAAGGCCCACAGGAGATGAGAATCCTTTTTCCCCAAGTCGCTTATTTGAAATCAATAAAAGACGGGAACGTAAACACCGAAAGCGTTTTCTGATTGGGGTGCACTTTCACGATGCAATTCTCCGCCCGAAGTGCGCAGAACAGCCCCTTTCGCGCCGCCCCCACTCGGTAGAAGAACGCGGTTTGATGGGCGAAACTGCTCGGAAGATGCGACTTTGTAGAAAGAAAAAAGGCAGCCCGTGAACATCGAGACGGCCGCAGGGTCTATTTAACACTTCGGAGCTTTTGACTGAAGGGGCACAGCCCAAAGCGAATTGAATCGGAGGTGTGAAGAAATTGGAAAGATAATGACTCATATTACGATTTGATCTGCTTTTTTTTTTCATTAAACCCTGTCAAGTTCCGGCACACATTCGACAATTGTATAATAAAAACGATATCATCTTAACACAGTATATTTACAAATTCCTCGGCAGAAAGCTGTTTTTTCATATGAAATATATTATTTATTTATATATCATATATTTTTTCATATAGCATATGAAAAGTAGAATAATTTCCTTAACGATTTTTCGTTACATTTTTTTGCCGACATATCACTCACCGGGACTCGATTTTAAAGGCATTCATTGTCAAAAGATTTTCTTAACAAATGTGTGTTGCTACTTGCAACTATACCAAATTCTCACAAACCGCATAGGGAAAATAAAGTTTCATCTTTTAGGAGGCATGCGGAAATTCATGTGCGCATTCGTTCTGCATTTTTTTAAAAAAAACTTTGTACGCTGTAACATTGTTGCAGTTGATGCTTTATTCTAGTGATGAGAGATATTTTAATAACAGGTATAAAATATCATTATTTCAATTTCTGATAATTAAAAATATTATTTATGAGAAATAACAGTTATTTACTTGCTAAAAAAAAACAGTATTTCGAAATCAAAATTAACAAAAAAAAAATGAAAAAATACGTACTTCAAACAATTAATAAATGCGCTGAAATTTTTTAACCAGAAACACCTACACCGCCAAACAAGAACAAAAACAAAACAGATGGCCTTGAGAAAAAAAAAGTCCATGCAAGGGCCTTGGTCGAAAGTCGAAACGAAACCTATTCTATGATACAATATCATGATATAATTGATCGCAAATTGCTGAATTGAGATGTTTACATCACTTAGTTATTGGAACATTTCCAAAATGAGATCCAAAATATTTCAGGATAATGTTGGTATTTTTATATTTTAATAATAAAATATATTTTATTATTAGAATACTTACTTCGTTATTGGCACGTGTCCAAAATACGATCAAAATAATTTCAGAAATATTGTTGATATTTGCGATTACGATATATATTATATCAGAACTCGTTGGTTCAAAATATATTTTTTGGAAGTTTTCGATACCATTATTGAATGGGGATATTTTTTTGTGCGTTCTAGTCGGCGAAAGTTTATTGTTTTATGGGAAGGGTCGTGATAGGATGGTTCAATTCATTTAATGTGGGAGGGGGGGGGGGGGGGAGAAGATGTTTTTTGATTTGTTCTGTTTGGAGAAAGATACTTTGTTTGCGTTTCGCATTTAGGTGAAAGATTTTTAATTAGAAGCGATTCTTTGGTACTCCTCGTCGCATTGTAAAAGGTAAATAGCATAAATTTGAAATAATATTAATTTTCTTATTTATCACTGTCTGGTATATTGCGCAATATTAACTAAAAACAACATTTAGATGGAAATTTAAAGTGTATGTTAACAAAAATTTAATAGTAGTGAATTTTTTTATGTGTTTATAGAGATCGCCAATTTGAATGCGCCATTTTATTACCTGTAAAGTATGTTTTAAATCATATTTATTAATAAGACATTTATTTTATTACATGATGATATATTGCTATAAAATCAGTATTAACATTTTTCAAAAAGAAAACTAGAATTTTTGTTTCTAAATAAAATCTATAAGTTTTGCAATATTTGTTTTTAATATTTTTTGCATGTAATACCATAAAATCTATTTTTTTTATTATCTTTGAAATATTAATAAAAAATGGGCATTTAGTGATGTAAAAATAGCTGGGAAACGTTAATATGTTTATATAATAGAAATAATTTATTGAAATATTATTAAGTGTTGGATCATTAAAATTATTTTAATGAAAAGATTTGCCAATATTAGCTGATAAAAAAAAATCATGAAAATTTAGCATTTGATATTTTGCACCGCTTAATTCTGAGGTTGCGTCATTTAATATCGCTCAAGATATCAAGTAACAGTTAAATATACTAGTTATTTCATTATAATATCGTAATAACTGTCGTTATTTAAAAATAACTACTAAGCTCATCCCTACTTTATTCACCGACTTCTCAGTTACCAACTCAGTGACAATTCGATCTATATTTGTTTCCAGGTATGTTCGCGCATGACGTCCTGTTCTAATTCGTATATTTAGATAATTATTTAATTTATGTTAACGTATGTTTGATACGTCTTCAATGTAATGAATTAAGTATAATTAAAACGGACTTTTAATTTAAATATTAACTGCTATGAATAAATAAAAATGTCGGGAAATAAATAACCCAATTTGGAATAAAATGCATAATACTGGTTATCCAGCTTTAAGTATTCCAAAAATCGTTTAACCTGACTTTCTCAATCTTCTCCAGGTTTAAATTTCCTTTTTTGTTAAATGCGGAATGTTTCAATTTTGAAAAAAAAGGAGGTAAATTTTAGGCCTCCTGGCATTTAATTATCTGGTAATTTCGATTAACCTGACATTTTTTTTATTTACTTCGATTTCAAAAATTCACTGAACAGGGCGCTCCAACCAAAACTTTAAAATAAAACCGCCAGAAACTTTAAATTACAACCGCCAAATCGCGCGCCAAGGAGAGAAAGGTTATCAATTATATTGTTATGTATTTTTTATGTATGTTCGCGCAACATTTCTGTTCTAATTCAGATATTTGGGAAAAAAATTTGTTGGATAGGGGATGTTTCACTAGGGCATCTGTTGAAAAAAACATCTGGTTTTCCGGCATTTAATTGTCCGGAATTCTCAATTAGCCGGACCGTTTGAAAAAAAATATTGTGCGATTTCGAAAATTCTTTTTTTGTTGGATAGAGAAAAATCCACTTAAGCAAAAACTTAAAAAAAAAAAAAAATCTGTTATGTATCCGGAAATATCGATTAACCGGAGTTTTTTTAAACAAATTATCCGATTTCAAAATATTTTCATTATTGAATAAAGAGTGTACAACAATGACATTTCATTCACACATAATTTATTGGTATGGATAAGGATTGTTTTACAATATGCATTGTGCACACAAAATGTGAGCACAAGTTGTTACTTGAATTTCTTGGTGAATAATAGGAGGGGGCGAAGCCCCCTGCTAAATTTAAAACTAAAAAGGGAAAAATAAAATATTAAAAAAAAAAACGAAAAACGACTTTAAGGAAAATGTGCTAAGTTAAAAATTACTTTTAATATTATTAATTTTTATTTAAACAAAAATATGTGCATAAAGTTTAGTAAGTTAGTTGCCCTCTCTACGAAAATTCAAAAAAGAAGCAGTTATAACAGTATGAGAAAAAAAATTGTTAATAATAATGAAAAATGACGGCAATTATGTAATGAAAAAAAGCTTATGTTCTTGGCTCTCTGTTACACCCTAAATGACTAAATTTACTAAGCAACTTTTTTTTTCTACAGTATGGTATGTTTTGTCCTCCAGAATTGTGAGTTTTTTTTATGCTCACAATTTTATCCAGAGGATTTAATCAGTGAAACTGAAATGGATTCCGAATTAAAATTTAAAATCCTATCTCCAATTGCCCTTATAATTTGCGTTTGTTCTTTGTATTTTTGTTCAAAATATATTTTAATCTTAAAAATATTATGTAATCTTTTATTTTGTGTTCTTTTATTTAATTTTATATACCCTTTTATACAATTATTATATTGTCAATCATTGTAAAAGGGCTACGGCCCACCACAATAGACTTATCTATCTATCTATCTAGCTGTCTGTCTATTACCTATTAATCGTTTGAATAACTTATTTCTTCAAAACATTTTATTATTTTATTCGATTTCGTAAAATTACTTTTATTGAGGGTTTTAAAAACTGTTATTTCGCAAAAATATTTTTGTATACAATCCCCGAAATTTCAATAATGATATCTTTTAACTCTCATTCAAATATCGCTCACCACTACATTTAAGTATTGAATGGGCGTCAAATCAGTAAGAATTCTTTGCTTCAAATTCCCAAGCGACGATCTTCTCGGCGATCTTCGAGAGTTGAGGTTCTCCTTCTTCCAAACACTGAAAATTCTTTTTCCACTGAAGAGGAGTCAGAGCATCCCTCTTGAAGAATGTGATCTTGACAGATGGGGCCGGTAGATCCTTTGCTTCCTAATCACGTGATCGATGGTTAGGGAGGTTGGCTCACCGCCCTCCTCTCTAGTGGCATGTATATTTAGAGAGAGGGGCGTCATGTGTCGAACGTGAGCCACCCATAAATCCCACTTAGAATAAAATCGCCGCCCCATTTGTTCTTTTTATTTTGCATGTATAGCGGGTGTGAGTTTCCGGGAACGAGGTTCATCTTTACGATCGTCGTAGATGGAGCGAGCCGATATTTATCGTGCATTTTTCGTAAGCCCCTCCACCACTCAATATATCAGGGACCGGGGGGCATATTAACTACCTATACACGAGTAGACGCATTGGAAAATTTCGAGCCTTCTGATTCGTCGGTTTCACTACGTAGCTGTGACGTCACATTATTTTCTCATCCATAATATTTTTATTTGCATTGTTGATGGAAAACTCCGTTATTTACTTTTATTTGTTTGTTTTTACCTGACGTTTTTCGTCCAAATGTCCGTATTTTCGGAAGATAAACTTCCATCCTCATTTTCAAATGAGATAGAAACGAATTCGGCAAATTTAATTGTTCTGCGTAGCAATGTTAAAAATTTAGAAGACTGCAATAAATGTGGCGCCATCTGTTAACGTAATGCATAACATACACATAACGATACATTTGACTTTACTTTACTTTAATTTTATACGTAAGAAATTAATCTATATTATTCTAGTATTATTTGTATCTATTTTTATTTGTTCTTGGATGACAAATAAAAATTCCTTTTTAATTGGTTAAATGAATTGATTTCATGATAATAAATCTGTTTGTTTATTGATTGCTAAATAATTAATAAATAACACAATTGCAATCGAAATATAAAAGTAAATTCTTAAATTTTTTTAAATAAATAAGAAAATTTCTTCTTCTTCTTTTTTTTTTTTTATTTTCTCAAATAATTTGTGTAGTATAATATGCTATATTATTTCTTTAATTTGTACACTGTATATTGTAGTTTTTGTTTTTGGTTACATACATTTTTTATTTCTCTATCTCATTTATAGGAAGGCATTTATTTGTCACCATAGTGCATTTCATACTTAATTCTACTTAAATAATGCAATTCTACTTAAATAAACCCATTACCAAAAATGTTCCATATTTTATAAAGCTACATCTCCTCCCATTTTATATTCACCTTATTGTGTAAAATTACAAAATGTAATTCTAAATGTAACAATTCTATTCAACGAAAAATGACCGGTAAAAAGAAAAGCTAAAAGTAAAGAAAGAAGTTTTTGACCAACAATTGAAATGTAAGTATAATGGATGAGAAATAGTGTGACGTCACAGCTACATAGTGAAACCGACGAATCAGAAGGCTCGAAATTTTCCAATGCGTCTACTCGTGTATAGGTAGTTAATATGCGACCGGGGGAGCCTCCACGTGCGATTACGAATATCATAAAAACTTTTTTTTACTCTAATTTGTTATTTATTTCATAACATTTTTGTTTACGCTTTAAAATATATTATCTGTTTTTTATCTAAGCATACTGATTTCAATTAAAATTAAAAAAAATAATAAAATATTTCACATATTTAGACATTCTTTAATAAATTTTTACTGATAAGTAAAAAAAATGTATATATATATATATACAGTGTTCACTCTAGAAATAAAAAGGGGCAGGGCGCTGTTGGCAGTAAAAGGGCACTCCGTTTTTGAAAGGGCACTTCTTGTTTTTAAAAGGACACTTTTAAAAAAAAAAGTTTGACTGGGCGTGGCCACACATTGACACATCGGACACGTGACCAAACAAAAAAAAAATTCCCGATTTGTTGGTTGACATTGCACTAGAGCTGCATATTCGGCTATTGTTGACTGTTCAGGGCCTATCTCGAAGGAAAGACCCGTACAGAATTGATGTCTCTTTATGAAGATATTACTTAAAATTTGACATTTAAAAATTAATGTTTTCTTTAAAAACCAAATCTGAGAGTAGACCTAGACACTGTACAAAACTATTGAAAAGGTTACTTAAATGCTCGGGTAAATCGGGCTCGCCCCGCCCAAAACAATCTTCTCTTTCAAAAAACACACAGAAAAAAATAACTTAACATTTCATATGAGGGCACAGGCAACCAATATGATCCGTAGAATGCCCTGTGCTCGAAATTACCTCGGAATCACTGCAATTTTACAACACGCACAGTTAAAAAGGAGTTTATTTTCTACTGTCATAATTCACTTAATTCCAATTTACACACAATTTTTTTTTTAATCGATGTCTTTTTTTTAAAGACAGCTAGTGAAGCAAGGGCGCTTGTGCTTGACTGAAAAGATCAAGAAGGGCGGAATTTTTAAAAAAGAGGTCATCATTTTTTAAAAAGGGGCATGAGGGCGCTATCGAGATGAAAAAAAAGCGGGCAGGGCGAACCGCCCTTCAAAAAATGCCTAGAGTGAACACTGATATATATACCGGTGCCTTAGCACCGACGTCTCAACCCTGCACTTTCCGAAGATGTGTTCTGTCGTCCTAAATGTCTAAATAGTTTAGCTTGGTACATATGCGCTAAGTTGCCCACTGTTGCGCATTATTGACGTTCTTATCTTGTATTAACTTAAATTCTTAAAAGGCCTATTCTAAGCGACAGACGTGGCGAAATTGGGCAGACGTACATAAAAAGGGAGTTTGTAAATTTCAAATGAGCAGTCGGGATTTTTAAGAAATGGGAATTATTAAATGAAACACAGCAATAAGATTATTTAGAAAGGCCTCAGTTCAAGACAAACTAAATAACGACAAAAAGTTTAAACATTTTTTTAAAAAATTCTATTGATTTGAAATGTTGGACAAAATACTACATGTAAAGCTTTATGTGGATTCAGTTGGAAATTTGTGAATACAAAACAGAATACGGTACAAACTAGATTTGAGCGGGCAGGAAGCGCTAGAGAATATATAGCGGAGAGGAATTTGTACCATTGGGCTTGGAGGAATGAGTTCCTGTCATCGCTGCACACTCCGGAAAAGTGCTCCCTCCTCTTTTCGGCCTACTTGCCCACCGATGCACTGATGGAGCACTGATGGCTCCCACCCTTTCGGCCTACTTCATTCGGTGCTGCGGCTGACGGGTTGCCCACCCTACACGAGACTCTATCTGTCGCACACGAACTCTCTGTCTCCCAACAACGCAATCTCTCTCGCTTCCAACCTTTCGGCCTACTTTGCCCACCCATGCACCCCCGAAGGGATGCGCCCACTTCCTTTCGGCCTACTTCAACCCGGTGCCTTAGCACCGATATCCCAACCCTGCACTTTCCGAAGATGTGTTCTGTCGTCCTAAATGTCTAAATAGTTTAGCTTGGTACATATGCGCTAAGTTGCAGACTGTTGCGCATTATTGACGTTCTTATCTTGTATTAACTTAAATTCTTAAAATGCCTATTCTAAGGGACAGTCGTGGCGAAATTGGGCAGACGTACATAAAAGGAGAGTTTGTAAATTTCAAATGAGCAGTCGGGATTTTTGAGAAATTGGAATTATTAATCAAAACACAGCAATAAGATTATGTAGGAAGGCCTCAGTTCAAGACCAACAAAATAACGACAAAAAGTTTAAACATACAAGTAGTGACAGATCTAGATCTTACCAAAGATGAGTAACAGAACTGAAAACTTGACGGAGTATCTACGGAGCGTTATGAAGAGGAATGTAGGCCTGAATCTACCAAACTAGTCATTAATTTGAAGCTATAGTCATATATCATGTGAAAGGGGAAAATACGCCAATTTGGAAATGTCCTGGCCGATATAACCGCTATTACTTCAGTTGAAATCGCGGAAACGCGATTTCTATAATTTTCTTTGTCTAATATCAGTTAATTCTATTTGCGTGAAATTTCCGTACAGTGGAAGGTGATAATTTGTCCAAAATTTCTCTGTGGAGCCGAAATATCCCAAAAAACTTTAATTGCGGCATAAAAAAATTAAACATGACGAAAAGAATGTTCAATACGAACAAATTGATAACACTATTTTTAGTCATATGAAAAGTGCAGAGAGGTTTTAACTTATCATACACAAAGGTAGCAGGCGTGCGTACGAAGAATTCACGTACTAATATGTTACGGTACTTTGAATTTGACGAATAGATTCTCATGATTTCGAAACGATCACATGAAAGACGTATAAAAAACATATGGTTGACGTATAAAAAAACACAAGGAAGACAACAGTAACTAGCTAATTTACAGCTCATCTGTCAATACTATGGAAATTAAAATTATATCCGAAATTAGTTGGTTTTTTTTTAATTAGAAGTATGTCATTATTCTAGTATTAAAAGCGCACACACAAATGAAATGAAGGAATCGTTAATTCTGATGATCATCAGTAAACTGATAATTCTTGACAGTGTTATATGTTATAAATAAACTATAGTATTCTTACTAAAGTATTCGAAGTAGCTGAGTGCTAGAAAAGTCTTAAAGCTACCTCGCTGACATTAAAAGTGACGGGTTCATAAGCAGGTGTGACGAGTAGTCATGTGACGAATGATTGTCACAGGTAAAATTATAATAACATTAATTTTTTAACTATATTTTTTAATTTTTAATAATTATTTATACTTTTATTGTAAATATTTCATTTTAATAATTTTTTTAACTTTTATTGTAAATATTTAATTTTAAATTGCCCTTCTCCATTTTCTCCCATTTTGTTGTAGTTACATGTTATATTTTTAGACACACGGCTTATATTTCAGATCTTACTTATGTATGTAATGACTATGCCCTTTGAAAAGTTGCAGCACTCTCAAAATTGTATAAATTGTATTTATTTTAATTTTGAAAGGTTCAAATATGTTATTTTTTAAATATTTAATATTTAAAAAAAATTATTTGAATTATTTTAGTGTTTCAATTTAAATAATTATTTCCAGTTCTACATAAAAGTTAATTTAACAAAATTTAAAAAAAAATTATATATTTTTTTTAATCTAAAACTTTGTACAGATTGAAGCAAAGCTTACCTGAAGTTCCCCAAGTTCTGCTGCTCTTATGTAATTTTCATGCTGCACTTGCTTCATGCCGAACTTGTTTCATGTTGTACTTGCTTCATGCTGTACTTGCTTCATGCTGCACTTGGATTATTGTTTTGTGGCTTCTAAAAATTTGAAGGCCGGGGCAATTTCTAATTCAGAGGTGAGAATTCTAGGATGTAAAAGAAAGTTGTCCGCTTTTATAAATAGTTTGAAACACTAACATCAATTAGTTAAATAAAATATTAGGTAGGCTGAGTCTAACAAGGCGTTCTCTCCACTGATGTTTGTAACGTCATACTCAACAATTGTTTTCGTGCGCAAATGTAGATTATAAATTAGCAAGAGATCTTCAAATTAAATTTTTAATCTATCGTTGCAAAATATAGTATATTTTACCTGGGTAATGCAGTGTGTTCCCCTCGTATAACACAAACTGTATTTGTTTTCGATATCTCAATTGAAAAAGAGCTATCTATAAAGTGCTTCCTACGTTAATTTTTCATAAACGTCAAATCCCATTTTGGTTCGCGCAAATCTCAACTTCTGTCAAAAGATATTAATCAAACTTGACAAACCTAAAGTAGTAGTTTAGAAAAATATTTCCCATTTTATTTTAAGGTGATTTATTGAACAGAAATTGAGGTATCTTACTTCCCATTCTATAGTAAACTTTTTTTAAGGTAGGGAAGAGGTACACATATTTCGCCAAATCAAATTGATCGCCAACTTTCTAAATAAATAGTGGAAACCCACTGCATATGAATCTTATTTTGTTAGTAAATGGAATTAAAATCATTCTTGGCGGGAATGTTTCTCATCTTTGAATATTAATTTAAAAATATATAGTTTTCGTCGGCTTTGCGAGAGCTGCTTTGTGATGCAAGCAAAGGTACTCCGATCGCTTCTTATTTAAACCATTCCACATTTAGAAGTGATTCGCTTGGTTCGTCGCTCAGCAACTTATGCTACGACTTCGAAATCTGTGGCTGGAACATTCTAACTTCATTCAAAACTGACCTTATGGATTTTTCAAGATATTGATCAACAAGATATTTAAAGTTTCAAAAGGTCCAAAGATTGACAAAAAAAAGGTGTTATATAAGTTTCCTTTGCGGCAAATGTTTCTATGTCGGCATAATTTTGTATGCTATTCCTGGAATGTCGTATAACGAACTTTTACTTCACAATTGTAAACATTTTCTTTTCAACTGCAATTCCCGTCCCCTGCATCAGTTTGGCAATAACATTATTACATTCGCGAACAACCTAAGTGGAGTCTAAAGCCAATCGCAAAAATCTTTGTCTCCGATTGGCTACAAAATAACTCATCAGCTGTCATAAATTATTTATTTTAGAATAGTACGTACATATTCGTCATATTTGGCGTCTTTATCGTTTTATGATCGACATCCAAGTAAAAGAATACGTTTTAATGGAAAGCCCGATAATTCATGTTTAATTACATTTAAATACCGAAATTTTCAAAAAATTTAATGTGAAAACAGTTTAATTTCATAATGATAGGTAGGAACCTTCCAATTCTGTTTTAAGTTTTATTCATCGTTCTATTTGGTGTATAATTTTCGACTGCAGGATCATAAACGTTTAAGATCAGCATAGTATGTATCGAAATAAAGTACGGTAGTATAGGTTTTTGGAATATGTTTTCAAGATTATTTAATCAACTATTCTATATATCAATTAATGTATACAACATTGATTAAAACAAATGGTTATTTCTGTTTTAATAAACTAGTACTTGTATTATTACTTATGAAAACTAATGTTGCATATATATAGATGATGTTCCAAATAGAGATATCCAATAGATTATATTATTAGAACTGTGAAGCTGATAGCTGCTCTCTTTTACTTACCCCTATGAGAAAGTGAGATCCCTTTTTGCTCTTGCAGACATTTTAATCTACTGGAAGAACTATTCATCTGGAGTTTTTTTTATTGAGAGTTACAAAATTGCGACGAAGTGTACGAATTTATAACAAAATGTAAAAATGAATTGTTAAGTTAGTTAACTCATTGTTATGAGAAACCATTCTTGCTACAATAGGTTTTTGAAGAATCTAAATATTATATCATATTTTAACACTGTGTTATTTTTTAATATTTAATTATTAATTTTTTTAATTTTTTAATTATTTTAGTTTTTTATTTTGAATAATTATTTCTATTTCTATATAAAAGTTAAATTACCAAAACATTAAATATAAAAACATATTCAATTTAAAATTTTTTTAAAACTTTGTTAAATTTCAAGCAAAACCTACCTTTGTTTGAAGTTCCCCATTGCTTAGTTAAATAAATATTACGTAGGTTGATTCTAACAAGACGTTCTCTTGACTTATGTGTGTAACGTCATACTCAACAATTATTTTTGTGTGTAAATGCAGTTTATAATTTAACAAAAGATCTTCAAATTAAAGTTTTAACGTATTGTGTTGCAAACTACTGTATATTTTACCTGGGAAATGTGTGTTCCACTCGGATAACATAACCTGTATTTGTTTTCGATATCTCAATAAGAAAAATAGTTATATATTAATGAGTTTCCTCTGTTAATTTTCCATTAACGTAAAATCTTATTTTGGTTCCCGCTAATCTCAACTTCTGTTCAACAGATCTTAATCAAACTTGACAAACTTAAAAGAGTGGTTAAGAAAAGGGTTTTCCATTTCATTTTATGTTCATTTATTAAACATTAACTGAGATGTCTTACTTCCCACTCCATAGCAAATTTTTTTAGAGGTAGGAAAGAAGTATTTCGCCAAAGCAAATTTATCGCCAACTCTCTTAGTAAATAAAGGAATTATAAAAACGAGAACGGTTTCGTAATTAAAAAACGTAGAGATCCGACATTCGCAGAATACTTTGAAAAGTTATAATATTAACATGAACATTTTCAATGCTACATGCTAAAAACTAAAAGCATTTAAAGCTTGGATGCTCCTCATATGCACCAGTTTTTTACTTAATAAAAGAAGTATATGTCATTTTGTCAAAATTTGACTATACTACCCATCATGAGATAAGACAAGTAGGTCGTATAGCATGGCCACCTAGATCTCCATATATCACTCTTTTTGCGATTATTATAGGGAAACATTGATTAAAAATTCTCCACTGATGAACTAAAAATTTGAATTACAGCAACCATCGAAGACTATTGATTCTATAAATTATTTCACAGACAGAACCTGGTTGGCAGTCTTAGCGACACTCAATCACTGTCAAATAGTAAACCATTACGAAAAAAAAAATATTTTTATATTAGATGAAAAAAAACAGCATAATCTCTATCTGATGTTCGGAATGATTTTTTTTAAAGTGTAAAGGTACTTTTCGGACAATCTGTATAACTAAGTTTTACACTATATAACAGAAAATTGGCAATTCTAAAAGCGATTTAAATTTTCTGAATAATTTACAGAGAGGAACATGCGCCAAGACTGAAAATTGAATTGCAGAAATACATTTATTTTGTTAGTAAATGGAATTAAAATCCCCCTTGACGAACATGTTTTCACATCCTTGGATGTTAATTAAAAAAGTTACAGTTATCGTCGGCTTCTTGGCGATTGGCTGCTTGGTGATGAACTCAAAACAAACGTACTCCGATCGCTTCTTGTTTAAACCATTCCACATTTTAAAGTAAATCGCTTAGTTCGTCGCAAGCAGATTTTGCTACGAATGCTAAATCTGTGGTTTGAACATTCTAACTTCATTCTAAACTGAACTTATGTATTTTTAAAGATATCAATCAATATAATATTTAAAATTCCTATATGGTCCAAAGATTTAATGATTTTTTTTTGTTTTATAAGTAACATTTGTAGCAAATGTTTATTCGTCGAAATACTTTTGTATGATTTTCCTTGAATTTCGTTTAACAAACTTGTAATTCATAGTTGTAAACATTTTCCTTTCCACTACAATTCCCGTCTCCTGCATCAGTTTGGCAATACGATTATGACACTGAGAGACAACCTAGGTGGAATCTAAAGCGAATCGAAAAATATTTCGTTTCTGTTTGCCCACAAAGTAATTCATCCACTGTCTTAAATAAAACAAATTGGAATAGTCATATTTGGAATCTTTATGGCCGAATTCCGAGAAGAAACAATATGTTTTAATTGAAAGCCCGATAACTCTCGTTCAACTCGCTAAATTCAAGGTAGTTAAATACCAAAATTTACAAACACATTTAAAAGTGAAAAACCGTTTCATTTCACAGTAACAGGTAAGAACCTTCCAATACTGTCGTCAGTTTCATCCGTCGTCCTATTCGATGTACACAAACGTTGCAATTAACAGAACTCTAATTTTCGGCTGAAAGAACGCAAATGCTCAGGATCACGATAGCATGCTTCAAAATAAAGTAGGGTTGTATAGGTTTTTGGAATACATTTTCACAGCGATTTAATCAACTAGTCTATGTGGAACAGTCATTTAATATATGCAACATTGATTAAAGTAGATGTTAATTTCTGTTTTAATAAACTAGTATATTCACACTTATATTCTTACTTAGGAAAACTAACGTTGCATATATTAAATGACCGTTGCAAATAGAAAAATCAATCCAATAGATTATCTTACAGCTATGATGCTGATATCTACTATCTTCCACTTACCGAAGCAAAGAAGTGAGATCCCTTTTGCTCTTGCAGATAATTTAATCTACTAAAAGAACCATTAACCTGGAGTTTGTTTACGGAGAGTCCATCACTAACAAAATCTAAGCACAAAATCTTAATCACTAACAAGTCTGCGAATTTACAACAAGATGTCAAATCTAATTGTTAAATTAATGAACTCATTGTTACTAGAAACAATGAGTTTTTGCAGATTGTAAATAATATGAGTGATATTTTAACAGTGTGTTATACTAGTTTAGAGGCGCATTGTTTGAACAGTGTTTGAGATAATTCAATTACAACAATATGTGCAAAAAATCCTAGCAAAAAAAATCTGTAGAATACATCTATCGACAGTATCTATAGAATTCAAAAACATATAATTCCGGCAAAGTACGAAATACAATCATTCTGGCGTTTTCAGACAAAGTAGGAAGAAAACGAATTCTTTTAATCTATTATATGCAGTAATAACAGAAGCAAGCGCGGGGGGGGGTCTTGCGAAATATTTATCCAACCCTTGGTTGCACATATTAGACTATGGTATATTGTATTCAAAATTTTTGTAAAATTGCTTGATTAAAGGAAGCAAAAAATTCAAAGGCCGTTTTTCTGAGTAATCATTCATTGTCTTCAAGGATCATTTAGAATAGTTATTTAAAAAGAGATTATTTTTAAAAAGAATGTTTTTCCACTACAAATACAGCATCATAATTATCATTATCTCTACCTCCTCCCCCTTTTTTTTAATATAGAAGGTAATCCAAAAGTAATTGAACAAGTAAAAATTCAAAAATTGGAAAAGTTTAGAGACTAGTTTTCACAGATATGTGCATCATAAAGGCATTGAGAATTTGTTATAAACGAAAACGAACACTACTTCTACTGCTGAAGAAGTAGAGTTTATTGTAGCGCTAGTATAGATTGAATAGTGAGCATTTTCCCTCTTTTGTGATTAAAAGTAACAGTTAAAGAAGAATTCCCCTTGAGACTGTATGTTTAAATTCAAGTTATTTTATATTGACTAGTTTGTTCTGAACTGACTGGTTATAAGTTAACTATAGTTATTTTGAGCTTCAAAAGTTTAAGTGTATCTAGTTTATGTAAGCACTACAAAAAATACTTACGATGACGACTAGATGACTAGTTAGATGACTAATCGCATCCATGTGGTTAAGGAAGATTATAGACCTGTGGATTCCAATCTGTAGATGGCCATGGACTATTAATTCGAAAACACGGCCAAGTCGCCGAACACCACCTACTAATAGAATTAAAAATAATGATTAGGCACTAAATATAATTTAGGTACTTAAAATATTTCGTTTTTAAAAAGCATACTTATTTTGTAAAAAAAATGTATTAATATAAAATGCTTCCGTTTTAATATGTCTCATCACGACAATAATATTGAACACTTATTTGCGGTTAATTGCTACAACAATCAATGAAAGCGCATAAATGAATTAAAAGGAGTGTACAATTTAGTTTCCTTTCAAGCATTTTTATTCGTAATTGAGATGTTTTTAGTTTTAAAGGAAAATGTTAGGCGACACCCGTTTTAAAAAAATGAAACGAAAAAATTGGAATTGAACAATTGCCTCCGAGTGTTTTTTATGTGATGAAAAACAAGTTTTAACCTTTTACACTCGATGAACATCCTTGCTATTTATGACGTAGTTACATCCCGTTCCTGTTCCTTGAAACTGATATTCCTAACGTGTTATCCTACTACGTTTTGGATGGATAATTATTAAAACAATAAAGTTATGCTTATAGCTGAATATAAATATCAGTATATCAACATATATTTAGTAGTTTATAGCATTTGGAATTTTTTTAAATAAAAACAGGACTTGTGAAAATTTTTAATCTGAAGATAGTTTTAAATCCCCAGCATACTTGTACTTCTAGATGACAAAAAACAATTTCTATTAAAGTTTGTGTAAGTATAACTTTTGAAACTCAGAACCTCTTGTTCTCTTTCGTTCATTTTGATGTACATAGATAAAAATAACACGCCGTTAATTTTGGACGCTTAAGAAAAAGGGATAATAAAATATGTTGATACTCAAGTATGTCATACTTTAACCTTTTGCACTCCGATGTCATAACGACTTGTTTTTTTGGTTCCCGGATCTTTAAAATAATCGAGAACGGCGTGATCTTGTGTTTAAAAAAAATCGATGTTTTTTCAAATTGTTCTCTTGCAGATCCGAAATATATTACGATTTTCTCACCTCTATGAGCATAAAAAAATTGTGGGTAAAAGAACAGAAAGAGGAATAACTGTTTCGTGTAAAGAACGCAATGTCAAAGATGTTCGCGGAGTGCAAAGGGTTAAGTTAGATAAAGAACAAATCTAATGAAACGTGCCTTTTATATTTAGGAACATGTAGTTGTCGTTCAATGTGAAGAACAGGAAACAAAAGAACATGTCGTTATTTTGGTGACAGAAAGTCATTGCTCGAGTGCAAAAGGGTTCAAACGATTCTCCGCAAAGTAACGGGAGTGAGCAGACGCCTTTAAGATTTTGGGTCAGATTTACTGTACGGTCACCCTTGGCGCGATTTTTTTCAAATTTGGCGATAATTGTTTTTAAATGGCAATCCCCCTCCGACCCGACATGGAATTGCAGCAACCCTATTGGACAACAGTCTCCAAAATGGCGACTTTTGGCGAGCTTTCGAAAAAGTCGCCATGGGTGACCGTACAGTAATTTTTTACCAAGATTTTCATAATTGGAAAATTTCTCCGCCTATATTTAAAAACTTAGATTTTTAAAATGTAGCATATTGTCACATTAACTTGACTTTGGAAATTAATAGCTCTATTTAATATTTCTAAAACGTTTCTTAAAAAAATAATATCCTACGAAATGTTTACAAGCTACTTTATAATGAATATCAAATCTTCATTAAGCACTTGATAACTTATATTCAATAAACATTTACATTAATTTCAATCATGATTGCAATGGTAAATGAACATAAAATTCATGTATAAAATAAGGACATTTTTCCAATCATAAAATGAAATAATTGTTACAAAAGTATCCAAATCAAATTAAATACGCCATAAATTATTATTAAATGCTAATGGAACTGCTCACAAAAGAAAAACTTAAACATAATAATTCCTAAAGAAAATAAAAGTCGCATAATAAACTCAGTGTTAATTAGTGACACTGATGATTAACACTGATCGTTGATTATAATTTATTTTGATTATATTTCAAATCATCTAAATGTTTCGATGTCTAAAAGAATGTCACTTACTTTAGTAAAAAAAGACGTCCGAAGTTTCATATGCTGGAAAACGGAATGATTTCAATCTTTTACAAAACTTCTTCAAAATCAACTAAATTTCAACAATTGGTTTGTGTAATCTATTAAAATTTCAATTGTTTCAAGATAACATAATGAAACATTGTTGCAATTATTAACATCGTGACATGATAAGTAGTATGATGTTTTAGCAGTTACTTTATTTAGCTTTGCCATAACAATGCAAAGTATTGTTGTAACAAACTGTTACAGATATAAAATAGAAACCAGGAATCGAAATGAATCTTTTTACAACTGCAAATGTGAAAAGTTTAAATTCGTATGAGTTAGTGTAATAAGTATGAGTTAGATGTAGTATTCACTATCTAAAAAGTTAAAAAGCATGCAAAATAAAAATTAAGATCAAAATAAATAAATATTTTAACCCATTACAAGACGAAGTGCGCAGAATGTCCCGAACGTCACCCAGAGTGGTCATTGGGGAGGGGGGATGCTGAGGGGGTTCAAGTTCCCCCCTCCCCAATTGAATTTCAAATTAAAATTTTCTACCTATATCCCAAATAAAAAATCTTCAACCCAAATTTTATTTTCGTACAATTTATGATAATGATCGTAATCCTAAGTTTAATAAATAAAAATATTGTTAATTTATTTATGCATACAACAAGTTAATTAACAAACTATCGATAATTAATAAGTGCTATAGTAAACAAATAATTACTAATTATAATAAATACTAATTAGCATTTATTTTCTTATATTGGTAAATATTCTTTGTTAAGTAACTAGTTGAGTCAAATCTCTCCCCCCCCCCCCCTCCCCAACACACACAGTTTTTGAATACGTCACTGACCCCCCCCCCCCCCCCACAAAATGTCTCGACGTATCAAAGACCCCGACGTATCAACAGATTGTCAGTATATTTGCAATTGATGGATATTAAATCAATGCTAAATATCACATTTGACAACAGTTGATAATAGAGAGTGTTGTTCAAATCAATAAACCTTCACTTCTTTCAGTTGGCTTTTAATTATTGCCTATTTTGCTAAAGAGAGGAAAGGTGCCTAAAATCTGAATTGGGGCTATTAAATACAAATAATGACTTCCAGGTAATCAAACGCAGGAAAGTCAGTTTTACACCTCTTTACAATTTTTTAATTTAAAAAAAAAATGCTTGCTCTCGAAAAAGATGGGATCATTTTTTCAGAATCTAATTTGGTGCAATTAAAAAATTCCATAAATATAAATATAAAATATAAAAGAACCTGGTTGCAAATTGCAAGGAATTAAAACATTCATTCTAGATTCAATTGTTAGTCAACATTGTATTTGCCCAGATCGCACACATGCTGTTGCTTTAAAACAAATACTCAACACCTTGATACACTCACTACACGAGATACATGTCATACTTTAAATTTGATAAAGAACAACCTAAAGAAAAGTGTCTTTTATATTTAGGAACAATGTAGTTCTTGTACAATATCAAGAAGAGTGAACAAAAAAAAAACGGTCGTTACTTTGGAAATGAATAGAATTTTAATTGTATTTTCTTTGAAATTAAGGAACGCAAAAGAAAGAGAAGAAATTATCTCTCACACACTCTCTCTCTCTCACATACATACTCCCTCTCTTTGTCTTTCACACACTCGTTTCCGTCCTTTCGGCATACTTCCACCTGGGGATTGGGCCACCCTGCCCTCTCCGAAAATGTGTTCTCTCGTCCTTTCTATCTACTTTAACCTGGGGCATGCGCGCCAAGTTATTGCCACCTTTGCACACTATTAGCATTCCCATCTTGTGTGTATTAACTTAAATTCTCTAAAGTCATAGTCTAAGGGACAGTCGGAGCTTGATTGGGAAGACCTACATAAAAAGGGCAGTGTGTCAATATCAAATGAGCAGTCGCGAAATTTAAGAAATTGGAAATGTTAAACAAAATACATGCAGTTGCATTAATTAGGGTGGCCTCAGTTCAAGACCAACAAAATCATAATTAAAAGTTAAAACGTCCAAATTGGGACAGCAGATCTAGAGCTTACCAAAGACGCGTAATAGAACTGGAAGCGTAGGCGGAGTACAAAGCGCAATAACTCCAATGGGAATTAGCCTGTAGCGATAAATGTTGTAGCATCGTGAAGAAGAAAGTAGCTCTGCGTTACAAAGCTAGTCATTAATCTGTCGCCTGGGACTCATACCATGGGGGAGAGAAAAATACTTAAATTTGAAAATTCTCTGGCCGGTATAACCGCTGTCACTTCCGCTTTAACCGAAGAAACGTAGTGATTATTTACTTAAATTGAAAGAGATCGACGATCTACGAGAGATATTATTCTATTACTCTAGTTAACAGTTAAATGAATTTTTGTGAAATTTGCGTATGGTGGTGTACGCCACGATACGCAGCGATCCATTCCGACAGCTTTCGTGGCCATTGCACGATTGGCAGTGTTCCAGTCTCGTTCCATAGGGAATTAGGCCGCCGATGTTCATAAAATCTAGAAATTAAGCAAAGCACGTATGGGGTCTGGATATTGTGCCGGATACAACAACCGTATCTTCAGTTTGTTGGCGTGGTTTCCCTTGACGACCCTTTTCTATTTCTTTTATCAGCTGAAATGACACTCGCCTTTAAACAATTCTTGCAATTCTCCAATATAACCACACGTGATTTTTTTTAGTACACATTATATGCACGTTATATGGGTATTATAGTGTTAAAAGTTATATGGGTAAGGATTTTACCCATATAATATAATAACAACACATTCTATGGCTGAAAGTAGGTTTTTGACAGCAACCGCATCTGGCTCCACTGCCATCCGACGTGAAATAAGGGGAAGGGGGGGGGGGGGGGGGGGGGGGATCAGCGGTCGCGACTCTCGAGTTGTTCCCTCAAATGTTGAGAACACAACTCGTCGATCAGCGGCCTTTTGAGGTGACACATGATGGATGCAGAAACTGAGCGACCGTTGCTGCCTTGGAGCAGTGCTTGGATCTGGCAACACCCCCTTTCCCGAACAAGATGCGGGGTATGTTTCGTGACGCCCTCCCCCGCAATACATGACGGATGGGAAGAAATCTGCGTCGACCATTTTCATCTCTTATCCCCCCCCCCCCCACCCCAAGAGATCCGGCGAGCATTAAACGTATCCTACAACGGTCCGCAATTGCAACTCCTAGAAGATTTAGCGCTATTGGCGTGAAAATATATTTCATGTACCTGTTTTCTGTGCAATTCGTAATTAAAGTTATGATGTTTCCTTTAGAACAGTTATAGGTAAAAATAAATAAAAAAGGGGACCCTGGCATGCCTGTAGTTCTACAGCATTTTAAGCTGAGTTGGGCATGTTTTGGGTATAACATATGTTACCGTTAAAGTATGAAATCCGTTATTTCATAGAATACCTAGTTATTCCATGAAATAACTGATCGTGTCCGTCAAAGAGTAAAACTCTCTTGTATTTCATGGTTTAACTAGTTATTTCATAGAATAACGATCTGCAGCCCGTTAAAGTGTAAAATAATCTATATCATATATCTCGCACGACAAATACATTTACCTTCCACCCCTACTGCATTTATTTTTTCACATATGAATTCAAGATGTCAGGCTGACCTCATAGATTTTCAATCACAACCTGATGGAAACTATAAATTTATTTTAGTTTATCAAGATCACCTTACAAAGTTCGTGGTTTTAAGACCTCTTCAAACAAAGAGAGCAGAAGAAGTTGCAGAACAGTTGCTTGATATATTCCTGTTGTTTGGAGCCCCATGTATATTGCAGTCGGACAATGGAAGAGAATTTTGTAACAAACTTATTGATGACTTAAAAGTAACTTGGCCAGAACTTATGAACTTAATGTTCAAAGAGAAAGAGAAAAGTCTAAAAAATGTTTAGAAATTCAAGCGAAAAAGATGAAATTAAAGTCGGATAAATCTCATTCTGAAGCCTCTGTGGGGTTTACCGTCCGTATCCCAGTGCCTGAAGTTGACAGAGGAAAAGGTGATGCCAAATCTATTTTAGCTATCATCATAAAAATAACCGAAAAAGGATTTTTTCAATTGGGCCCAAGAAACGGCCTCATAAAACAATTATATTCCCGATCCCAGTTCAGTGTCTGCGAACAAAAATTAATTAAAATCGAAGAAGTACCGGATGTAGAAATATCGCTCCGGTCGGTTGCTACAGCTCATAGTTTAGGTACTGGTCAGGGATTTAAAAAATGTTCGTGTAAAACCTAGTGTGTCAACAAAAATTGTTTTTGTTTTAGAAATAATGTTCTTTATAATTCCAAGTGTCATTTTAGTAATACTTGTTGTAACAAATGATTTTATGGTACGTTTCCATAAATACCATTTATACGCTGCATAAATTAGATAAATTGCTTCTTTTTCATTTTAATTGTCTATCATTAGTTTAATTTCATTTTAGATAAATTGTTTATTTTACACTTTAACTGTCTCTCATTAGTTAATTTATAGAATACCTAGTTATTTCATAGAATAACTAGTTCAAGTGTCAAATTAATAACATATTACACACTTTAACGGACACGATCAGTTATTTCATGGAATAACTAGGTATTCTATGAAATAACTGATTATATACTTTAACGGTAACATATGTATAAAAAAAATAACAAGGGCGCCATACGTGGTTCTTCGGCTGGAAAGGGACATTTAACGGAGGCAGGGTTTGTTGGAGGACTTTCTGTGTCATAAGTCTCGATGACAGGACATATCTTTAGTTCAGCATACGTATGGGAACTGAATGGAAAAACATAATACATTAAGGGAAGTCGATGTGTTGGGTTTTACGCAATTTGAAATACCAAGACAGAATTTAGCGAGGATCCAGGAAAAATAAAGGAAAAAAGGATTCAAAACCACACGGCATACCTTGAGTGGCTTCACGAGAACGAGTGTTTCCTCTCTTTCCCTGACGCTCATGGACGTGACAGCACACGCCCAGGAATCCCATAATTGGCTATCCGGATAACTGGGGGTCCGGATTATTGGAGTTCTACTATGCACTATTTTACAGTATTATTTTTAATTTAAAGGTGTGAGGTACAAGTGGCAAGCTATCTCATTAGCTAATGGAAAAATTATCTAAATACAATACCTCAGCAGAGTAAACTAAAGGAAAATTGCAAAAATCGCGGGAACCTCAAGTCACGTCCAAGAGGAATCCCCCAAATAACTCGAATAGGAGTTCTTTTGTGCGTTTCATCGTGAGATGTTTCACAAAAAAAATAATTATACGAAATTTTCTGTTTTCTCTACAGAACGCTGAGCAAAATTTAAAAAAAATAATAAAACAAAGAAAAAAATTTTGGCAACAACCTTTCTCCCGAATTCCCGAATTTTTTTTTCCTTCTCTTGCCTGTCAGTGTAACAAGCACAATGAAAAGAATCGTCCAAAACAAAAGTAAATGGAAGCAGGGAACATCCATCCATCTCGTTAGACATTCCTTTTCACCCTGGAACCGATTTCCATTCCAATGGGACTTTTCTTCTTCCAACTTCTTCTTCTTCTGAAGGACACTCCACCCTCGGAAAACATTCGCTTCAAATACAATATTTGGTATTGGAACCAAACCGGCAGAACGGAAGCATGGCAATGGAGTCTTTACTCGCACATTTCCACCCCCAAACATTGGTATTTTCTCGTACTTGATACTCTTTCAGTGCCAAATAAAATAGATGGACACCTTCTGATGCTGGTAGTGCGAAAAAAAAATGCCATTGTCCGAGAGAAGGGGTTACAATCATATTTACCCATTGTTTTTTATAATAGTTATTTAATAAATATCATTATTTAAAATATATTATCATTATTATTAAAACGAATATCGGGGTAAAAAAACATGTATTTGATATGAAACTAGTCGAACACATTTCAATGAAAATGCGCGAGCAGGCCTCGATAGAGAGCATGTCAGATCAATTTCGCTCTAAGAAGGTTAATAATGATTGAATCATCCGATGTATCATGATTGAATACTGACCGTGTGTATGATACAGACATTCGGAAATCGTTTGTTTTCTTTTAAGGACGACAGAGTCAATTTTTTTATTTACATTTAGGCACTTGGCACGTTCTGTATTTGCGAGTTTTGTTTTAATTTGATTGAATAATTTCTAATTTACGGCATGCATAAAACGTTTAATGTTAGAAAAATTAAACCAAAGAAAAATAATTAAAAAAAACTTGATAAAATAATCGAATTAAAACAATTGATAAAAATGTTCCGCGGTATTTTTTGTGTTCCATTACAGAAAAATTCCATAATTTTCTGTAAATCCTAAAAATATAAATTAAATTATTTTCTGTGTTTTATATTAAAAAAAATCGATATTTTTCTATATCGCATGATGAACGGACACTTCGCCACTGAGTGTGCAATGTTTCTATACAAACTAACCGGGCATCCATTTTTCAGGTTTCAAGTGTCTACCCTTGGCAGCGTCGACAGAGGCTCCCCCTACCTCCCTCTCCGTGCGTGTGGGGGAGGGGGTGCGCATCCCGTGCCCCCTGGCCGGCCCCGGGGCCTCCGTGCAGTGGCTGCAGAACGGGGCGCCCGTGGTGCTGGAGCGGGGAAGTGGAGGACGCCGCGAGTGGGCGGTGTCCGCAGAGGGGGCAGCCTCACTGGCCATTGGAACCGCCCGGATGTCGGACGCTGGGGAGTGGGGGTGCAGGGAGATGTCGGCCGACGGGGGCGTCAGGAGGACGGCTGCCATCCTCAGTCTGGAAGTCGGAAGTAAGACGAAGCATTCAACTCTTAACATGTGGTGCACTCTAAGCATGCGTTGTCAGAATTTTGTATTTTATTATTTTTCGGGATTCGTCGATCGTCAAGGTTACTTTCGTCCATTATGCCAATCGTTTCGTCATCGAATCCCTTGACTTTTAATGAAACGTTAATTTTTAATGAAAGCTATTTACTCCTATTTCTTTACGACTACGAGGCTACGCCACCTGCTCCGATGAAGCTCCGCCAACCCCCGGAGGATTGCTACTCAATTCTCATAGGTTTGCTTCGCAAACCACTTCACGCTTCGCTTGCTAAAAGGTAGGCCACAATAACAATGTGTAATAGTAAAAATACTTTTTTAATTATTTTACTAAAAACTCTAAAAGTTTAAATAGTAAATTTAAATTAATATTCATCTTGGCATCAATAATTTTTTTCACGATGTAAATCAATATAAAATCTTTTAAACTAATTTCTTTTTAACTACAAATGAAAACAATGGTACCACTGGCAAGCCTACCTTTATTTATTATTTTCACACTTTTCTTGAGTTTTAGTTAAGTTTCTAACATTATTGATAGTTTGTTTTGGCCATAATTGACGTTAAGCTTACCGTAATCTTGTCTACCAAAAGGGTGTAATTTACTGAGTCATTACGTCATAAAAGTGAAGCTCATAGAAAGCTAGTTTTAAAAATTGTCAACAGATGGCGCCACCTCAATTTTCCGCTTTAAGTTTGGAAAAGCGTTTTTCAAAACTTCTATTTTTTTAATTTAATAAGGCTTATATTCTTCCTGATTTAAGCTGACATCATCAAAATAATTATTTACCAATGAATTGAAAGGGTTAATCGTCAAAATGGCTTACATAATGGCAAAATAAAAATGCGAGCGCAACCTAATTTTGTAAACAATCTAACTGTTGCCATTCCGCGTAGAGAAAAACAGCGTTTTTCAATCATCGCGTAAGAGAATTATATATAAAGATGGTAACAGCTCAATTTCGGTTCTTATATCTGTTACTCAGAAGTATATTGTATACTGTGTCCATTTTTTCGTTTTGTAGGTTAAAATTACGATATTAAGTATTTTCACACTCCTCGCAGAAGTATAAAACACTAACTAATTCTATATGGATTACCACGGAGGTTTTAATTAAAAAAAAATTCTATGTCCATTGAAACCTACAGGCATTGTATAAAAGTTGGATGAGTTCTCTGTAAAATAGTAAAAATGGACATAATGTCGTATACCTCCAAGCTATAGATATTTACTTTAGCACAATTCAACAGAGTTTTTCTGCCACGGTCTGTAAAGTGCCTGTCTTTAGACCAAGTGGCCGGTAGTTCTACCCGGCGATATTTATGTGAAATCTTTCCTATTTTCGGCAAAATAATTTTCGTGAAAAAAATGACAAAATGATTTTTTTCTTTCAGATTAACGTAATATTTAATCGGAGCATTTAGCAGACGTCGGATTTGTCAAAAGTTTCTGTTTTGTCAGACGAAAATTTCTTCAAAAAAGGCATTTTTTAAACAGTGCAGTTAGACGGCGGTTGCAGATTCTTGTCCACAAAAGAGGCACTTCCAATGCATCCCCCCTTTTATCCTTTTCGAATTGAAGACGCGGGTGCGGGGGAGTACAGGGCGGCTCCAGTTTTCACCATTGTTCAGGAAGGACGAAAAACGCCGAAAGCGTTTCTTGCATTGCGTAACTCAAAAGTACAGAGCCTTATTTATGAATACAATGCACATGCATATATACTTCATGTAGGTTTTCATGTTATAACAAAATTAAATTAAAATAAAATTAATTAAAAATTTATAGCATAAGCATTCAATGTGTATTTGTGTATAGTTCATGTTTAAGAATAAGTTGATTTCTTTTCGTATGAACACCACGTGAGACAACTTCCTCCTAGGTGTCCCCTCCGCCCCCCACCTGGAGATGGAGGGTCGTCGACTGTTGCACCAGGCCACGGTCACCGTGAAGGAGCCCCATAGCCTCTCCCTCCACTGCATCGTGACGGGAGCCTCGCCCCCCGTCCGACGCATCCACTGGTTCGTGGGTGAGCGCCGCCCTTCATTCCTTCTTCCTCCCCACAGACTGATTTACGGCAGGGCATTCGGGGCACTTGCCCAGGGCCCCCATTTTAAGGGGGCCCCAAAAAAATAATTATGAAGCTAACAAAATGTGAAAAAGTTAAAAATAAATTTAAAAACTAATTATTTTTTAAATCAATTTAATTTAATCAAAAAAATTTAATTTAACTATTAACTGGTATACGTCTACTATTTTATCCAATTGATTTAACTTTTTCTGCACGTTGGAACACTTGCAAAGTTTAATTCACGGCCAGGACCGTAGACAAACGGTTTACGAATATTGGATTTACGTAGATTTGTCGTTTACTGATACTTTCAACCAATTCCAAATTTTCTAATATTATAATCGTTAGGGATTTGCTAGCTATAAAATGGGTAGAACATACGAATCTGGCTCAACTAAAAAAAAAGCTAAAAAGGAAGAAAGCACAGAACCAGAAACATATGAAGAAACTGTTGAAGTATTGAGAGAGACCATATATTAACGTTAGTTCGAATCTCAGGGTTTAAAAAAAAAAAGTTTTTTGCAGTATTTACGTTTTCATTAAAGCTGATTATGTTATTTTGCCATGTGTACTTATACGTAAATTTAGCAATTTTATTTTGAGGTACGTCGAGGGGCCCCCTAATGTTCTTTTGCCCTGGGCCCCTAAGCTTGTAAGTCGGTCCCTGCTTCTCCCTCCCTTCCTTTTCACGTGGGCTGCTTCACAACAAGATCCCCCCCCCCCCCCCCCAACGACATAGTATATGCAATCTGTCGAAGAAGGGGGGAGTGGGGCATTTCACCATGGGCGATTGGGAACAAACACTAGCGCTAGGAACGACGAGGATATTCAATTGGAATCACCAGAGTCAATTTCTGGATTGTGGCAGATAGACAAGAAATGGAACGGAGTTACGAATACAATGGCTATGAATTTAGGGTGGCCGCTTAACTGGCAACTATATCGGACATGCAACTCAACTGTTCAATTGCATGCCACTGGAAAACTCAAATTGTATCAGCTCATTGAGCAAACATTTTAACTGTACAAAATATCCTTTCACTCGCTGCAGCTGTAACAGCTTTGGCAAATAATTGACCATTTTTCGATTTTGTTCGGAGTAGAGTAATACGAGTTTGGGTGATTTTTCATCTCTTTGGCTATTGCTAAATCTGAGATCTGGCTGCCTTGAGTTGGATGCAATTTAAATAATCTGAATCAGTTGGTGTGATTTTGAAGTTAATGAATCTCTCCTTTTTGTTAAGGGTACATAATTGCACGGAATCGCTTAGTGGAAAAGGACATTTGTAAAATCCTTATAACTCCACGCGGAATCAGGCTATGGGGGTAAATATCATGTCATTGTGTAGACTGTAGAGGAAGATGAGACGTTTCGACCAGACCGAATATTAGTCCGTTCCGCCCTCTGATATGTGTATCACGTGTGTGTGGGAGGGTGGGGTGTGTCGCCCTTGGCTGCATAGTAGCTTTTGCTCACATAACTTAAAATGGAACAACCCCCTTCCTCCTATGTGAATAAATGACACACCATCCCGCAGAAGAAGGTGAACCGCGTCAATCAGGTTTTCCCTTTATCCTCTGACCGACGTACCGCGCGTGGCCTAAAAGTATTCAGGAGTCAAAACTTGCGGAACAGGTGCGGCCTTTACCAATCCGAATTCTTCAGCTGATTAAAAATTGCATTGCGGTTGTTGCGAGGGCGCTGCTAGTCTTACCATCAGAAGAGGATGTCTTTGACAGGGTGTATTTTAGGGATGAGTTCAAAAGTTTCACTGACAGAACTGCAGCTGTTATGATATTACTTTGAGCTGATATTTAGGTTATTTACTGCTATTAGGTAATTTATTTATTATTATTTTTGAAAAATGTATTTCTTTTTTAAGGGCAGGGTGTTCTTTTATTAAACTGTTCATTTTGTCGAGTTTTTGTGATTATGGTTAAATGAAACATCGCCATTGTAAGTTTGAAGAACTTATTTCATTCGATTTTGAAAAATCACTTTTATTGAGCGTTTAAAAAACTATTATTTCTCAAAAGTAATATTTTTAATTATCCGAAATTAAAATAGTGATACATTTTAACTGTTATTCAAATATCGCTCATTCCTAGTGTGTCTTTGTCTCTCGCAGGCGAGTCGAATGCCACTTCTTCGAGCGAACTGTTTGTCGAGTTTTCCGGCGAGGAAGGGGCGTACACCAGCCGCAGTGTCCTCCCCCTCAACGCCACTAGAGCCCTGCACGGGAGGGAGGTGGTGTGTCGTGCGCACCATGCCACTTGGATGCAAGGGGCGGCGGTCTCTGTGTCTCTCAACGTCCTGTGTGAGAGACAAGTTTATTGTTAAATTATATTATATTGTTATAATTTTATGTTAAATTTTTTATTTGTATAATTAAACCCATAGTAATATGATGTAAAAAGGTATTTTTAAGTGCATTTATTTTAAATACAGATTCAACTTTTTTTTTTATTATTTATTTATTTTATTTGGCATTTGATTCGCAAATTCTCATTTAAAACTAGTTTGTATAATTACGTCTATTTCATGCATTTTTTAAAAACATTTACACTTAATTATAATAATGAAAATTATTACTGATTATCATTATTTTATATGAGTCCTGTTAATGCTAAACCCCGTTAAATACACTTTGACAAATTTTGGAGGACATATAGCAGAAAAAAAAACGGAATTAAGCACAACACACCAACTTTGAAACCCCCTTTTTCAAGTAGATCTAACGCATTTTGAACTATAACGTTTTACCTATCGATTTCGTGCACCTCAGATTTGATTTTGAGTGAAAACGCATTTCCAGAGATAACTGGATTGAGTAAACCTTTAGATAGCGGGTGTTCGGTCCCCGTCCTGTAGCGGAGTAGCAACCACCCGTCCTGTAGCGGAGTACAGTTGAAGTGTGGTGAGGATCAACTGCAAAACGTTTCGATTATGTGATAGTAACTAAGATATGTCAGTGGACACTGAGTCCAAACTCAGTGATAGTGAGTATAAATGGACTGGAGGACAGAACAGAGTGATGACTATAGCCGAAATGGGCGCAATTTCAAAATGTTATTGTATAACTGATAATTCATAATAACATATTACTTAATTTTTGATAATGAAATTGCTTTTCAAAAATTTAAACGAATATTTTTATAAACGCAATAAATTAACCGATGGCAATGTAATGACGAAGTATTCTTTGTTTTTGCCTGGATCACGTCATTGCAGAAGAACTTGCATTTTCGGCATTCTGTGTCTCACCTCGTCGATCCTGGCTCTCATTGAAGTTACCAATAGCTCTTATTCTATTCCTTGTAGCTCAGTGGTTCATCAGATAAATGAGCGCAGAACAAGCCTCGAGACAGTGTACTTCCATACCCTTCAAATAACACACAATCTCATTTATACCTACTTCATTTGCACAAAAAAATAATTAGGTGAAAATAAGACCAAATAAATTTCACTACGTTTCATGATTTCATTTTTGATAAATACCACAAATACAAAACAGGTTTTGGTCTCTCTTGTTCTTAAGAGATCACTGTTCGCCCGCATGTCTGATAACTTCATAAAATCAACTACTTTTTATAATCGGTTATTTCGTGAAATAATGGGCTACACAAGTAAGTTATTTTCATGAAATGATCACAGGAACTTCATTTCAGAGCACATTATTTGGCCGAAAGTATGGCAGATGCCATACTGTTTTTGGCGTCACTGGAAATAAATCCTTCTATCTCAATTCCGTCTCAATTGACATGGTATTTTCCCACACAATTTTGTTTTTCAACTCCTTGCGGTCGGGGAACTTGTTTGGTATATACATTCTTTTTCTGGAATAGATGCATCCCCGTTCCTGTTCCCCCCCCCCCCCCCCCCACAAGTGATGTCAAACTTTGACATATATTTAAATAAAGAACGAAGTAATAAAAGAAAACAGTTCCTTATGTTCAAGCTCCGTGCAGTTCTCGTTTTTATTTGAAGACCAGGGAACCAAAGAACAGGTCGTTATTTGGTGACTGAGAGAGTGAGAGTCACCTCTCGAACGCAAAGGGTTAAAGTATTGCTAAAAAATCCGGTTCTCCGCAGTGGATGCCATACCGGATAATCGAATGTCTTTTTTTTTTCTTTCAGACGAGCCCTCCTTTTCCATCAGTCGGGACCCCGGCTTCGGGCTCCCCCTGGTGGAGGGGATGCGCGTCTCACTGCTGTGCCAGGTGGACGCCAATCCCGCCTCCCTGCCCCTGTGGGTGAGGGACGACGCCCCTGACTCTTCGGCGGCGGAGGAGGAGGAGGCGGGGACCCTCTCCTTCGACCCCATCGACCGCGATCGCCACTCCGGGTGGTACAGGTGCACCACGCGCAACGAGGCGTTCGGCTTCTTCGCCTCCTTCGGCTACTTCCTCAACGTCAGGGGTGAGTGACGTCACAAGAGAGCTGCCGTCTGGGGCTACTGGGGGGGGATGATTTTTCGGTTGGCTAATGAACCCGGGACCACCCCTATAGAGGGTGTTTACGGAAAGTGATTGCACAAATTAAAAAAATGTCGTTCATTCAAAAGGGGCCAAACCCAGTGTAGCTGGTTTCAAGATAGCCTTTAAATAGTAGTCACGCTTATTTTGTAAATTCTTACCTCCAATTCAGCAGAATTTGTATCCTTGGGGTTTGTGCATCCTCTTCTATTTTTTTCCTACTTCTGTCGCCTCATTTGATTTGCAAGAGGGGGCGATGAGATTCGTAATTTTTAGCAAAATGATGTGTTTAGAGTAAGAAATATGCATATTTTAATTGTAAAAGTTCTATTTCTTCGAAGAAATTAAATATTGAGGTGTGCGACATCCCCTTGCAAGCTCCCGTGTTCGTCTGAGTAGCGCGAGTGATTCCGGGTTAACTTAGCACTAGAGTGTAACAGTAACAGTGGGCTATTGGCGACAGTCCCGGGTCTATCTCGAAGGAAAGTGTTCCCGGGTCTTTCCTTCGAGATAGACCCGGGAACACTGCCTTGTATTTTCGAATCATGTTCAGATGTCAATATCTTAGCTGGCACGCTGCCCACCTGACATAAGCGCGAGAACGTTAACGATCAGATTTTGAAGTGCACCAGTCCGCTATGCACGGCGGATGTTTTTTTTTTTTTTGTTTGTTTGGATGACGATGAGGAAAGAAACTGGCGACAATACATCCCGAACTTTCTACCCCATCAAATTCAACCTCCAGTTATCAGTACTTTATACTCTATCTGCACCACACGCCGGCTGTATGCCTCCTTACGCGCATCGAGTATTCCAATTTTCACTGTGAATTAGAGAATGTGGCGAGATCGTGATAGGAGAGTTGGCAGTTTCGTTCCGTTGCTTGTTCTCCGTAAAAAAACATCAGCCGTTCACAGCGGACCGGTACGCATAAAATCTGTCGTAATCCAAACGTCCTCAAGCCTATGTCAGGTGCTTGGGGTGCCTGCTCAGGTGCTCTTCTCGTCATCCTACTACAATTAAAAATGACGAGACAGTGTCGATTGGTTGGTTAACAATAAGGTGAGACTCGAGAACACTCTCATGTATTTTTGAACCATAATCAGATGATGAGGTTCACTCACCTGAGATGGTAGGTGAGTTACCTGAGATGGCACAAGACGCAACTTTAATAGACTTGAAGACGTTTAGACCACGATCAGATTTAACGTGAATAAGACCCGTACAGACGTATGTAGAACTTGTGGATATTTTTAGATAACTTTTGTAATTTAGGAACGAAGCTGGTAACACCCCGAATAATTGCGAACTAAACAAATAAATATTTCCGCGAACATATATATGCAAACAAATTTTTAAAAAATACTGCATATACTTTATAACTTGCAGCGCCACATTTTAGGCAGTTCGGATGATTTGTGAAAAAAATATTGGCTTTCTGAAAAATAAGCAGATCATCTTTCCAAATAATGCTCATACAATGCGAAAATCGCACGAAGAAAATTGCTTCAAATATTGAGTTGAAAGAACTTCAAACCAAACGAACTAGTAAATTTTACATGCACCACATCGCTATACACAGAAGCTGTTTTTTGAGGACGATGAGTAACGAAACTGCAAACCCTCCGATCACGAGCTCGCTGTACTCTCGACATCCCAGAGTCTCGAATTCCAGAGTGCAGGTAGCACGTATAATCAGAGGGTGGCCAGTTTCCTTTCTCGTCGTCCTCCAAAAAAAAAAAAAAAAAAAAAAACCGGCCGTGTATAGCGGATTGGTGCACATAAAATCTGTCGTTGTCGAAATGGCCTCACGCCTGTGTCAGATGCGTAAGATTACATCTCAGGTGTCCATCCGACCGTAGGCCAAATTGAAGAGAGCGTGTTACCGGGTCATCTGATCATGGTTTCAAAAATTCGTGGCACTTTCCCGAGTCTTTCCTTCGAGATAGACCCTAAACCGTCACGAAAAACTAGCTGTGCAGCTGTAGTGCGTCGTTAAGTCAATCAATCCATTTCTTTTTTGCCAGTAAAAAAGTCTTTTTATTTTTAAGTCGAGCTGTACATCGATTTTTACCGGGTGCATGAAGTAGTAATCCCTTCACATTTTGGTGTCGCCATCTCTAGGTTCAAATACGAAGTAAAAAGGGTTTGTTTAATGACCGTGTGTTTTGGTGTCATGGCTTTGCAATAACTACAGCCGCATTTAAAAGCTTATATTTTAATTTTTTTTTAAATACTTTCTATATTAATACAAGCAAGCATATAAAAGTTGAAAGTGGGTAAAAGTGGGAAAGTTGTGTTTCGTTTAAGGAAACTTGGAAAGACAATTTCCTCAAAAAATCTTTTTTTAATATTATTATAATTTTTAAACGTCTGAAAACTTTTCTTTCGTACAAACTTTAAATTTTATTCCTACAATAATTAAAACTGTTTAAAAAGATATTTTTATCAACTAAAAGTGGCATAGCTAACGATAGAGATAATTTTTGTTTATGTTATATCTCAGAACGATGTTTTTTTTTTTTTAAATCGACGTACCTTTCCTCAGCAACAACTGTAGTTAACTACAGTACAACTAGAACAACCACTGTTCCTCTAGTATGACCAGAACAATTGCAACATATGTGAATTTACTTTAAGACTTGCATTTTGCAATATAACAAGAATTTAATTAGTTACGCTACTTTTAAGATTTAAAAAAAAATGCTATTTTTGTGAATATCTGGAATTTGAAAAGTTAATATATTGTTATTAAATTTTAAAATATTTCAATTGATAAATCCGAGCCTCATTGTATGTAAAAATGTTCCGCAAGTACAATAAAATTTATATCTTTTCAAACTTTTGAGAAAATGAGAAATAGAAAAGTTCATTTTAAAATGGGGCTTTCTACGACTTTCCGTGTCCCCCTAAACAAATAAACTTTTATTCCCTATTTAGAAAAAATTATAAAAATTAAAAAATGGCCTTCTAAATTTAAATCTTAGATATTTTGATGAATAGACAATAGCTCCGCGGATTGGGAACCACTGTTCCTCTAGTATGACTTTTAAAGTTTCTAATGGCATTCTTTTCCAGCCGCCGATCCCTCCGAGGCAAGTCCTCCGCCGGGCAGTGGACCTCTTTCCGCAGTCGGATGCATTCCCGACGGTGAGTCCCTCCTCCTCCCTCCTCCCTCCTCTCCACCACGCACCCAATGAGAAGAACACATAATTACATTTTAAAAGGGCTTTCAATTTTTCCAAATTAAACAAAAAAAACTCGTGCTCATCACCTGTGCATGGTTAAAAAAAAAATACGAGGCGGTGTTCCTCTGTTATTCCTTCGAGATAGGCCCCAAACCGTCGCCAATAGCCCACTGTGCAGCTCTAGTGCGACGTTAATAACCCAAACCAAACCAAACCGGGTCGTCGCCAATAGATAACTAAAAAAAAGTATAAAGTTTGGTTTGGTTTGGTTTATTACTTTACGTCGCACTAGAGCTGCACAGTGGGCTATTGATGACTGTTCGGGTCCTATCTCGAAGGAAAAACCCGGGAATGATGCCTCGTATTTTTGAACCATGGTCAGATGACGAGGACAACACCTCAGCTGGCCCCTAATACCTTTAATAGACGTCTTGACTTTAAACCCCGAACAGATGTATCGTGCACCATTCAAGTATACACGTCGATCATTTTTGTGAATGTTTTGGGCGACTTTTTTAGTATTTTGTCGCGAAGTTGGTAACCCTCCGATCACAAGATCACTACTTTTTACTTTTCCTTGTCAAGTCCGTCACACAGTATCGAACCAGGAAGCCACTGATTCCCAGCTGACGCCTTTTATCCACTGGGCCACGGAGGCCCCTTATGAAGTTTGATGAATCTATTTTGTAATTTCTTTTTTTCTTCCATCTTTTGATTAAATATTTTAGTATTTGAATTTGTCATGTTTGTCCAGTATAAAAAATGCAGGGCAGCTACCGGATAATTCACTGGACACGTCCTCTTTCGTCGTGATCACGTGAATGGGTTGCGGGAGAACGGGGAGGGAGGGACGGAAGATCGGAATTTTGTTCCTCGGACAAACAGTCGTTTGGGGTTTCACCAGGAAACTCAAATGATTGGTCACTTTTTTCCACGCCCATTATCCGGTTTATTATATGCCGGGTAAACGAAATTATATTATAGTTATTTACAACAATGAAATTCCAACCCTATCTGACATTAAAAATATTTTGTAATCGGAGAATTTAAAAAGTTTTTGCCAAAGTGGATTTTTCTCTATTTAATTGAGATTTCCAGATAATTAAATGCCGAGTAACCGGATATTTTGTTACCAAAGGTTCCCAAGTGAGATGTCCCCTGTCCAACAAAACAAAAGTTACCCAAATATCGGAATTAGAACAGAAATCTCATTTAAAAAAAATACATAACAGTCAAACTGACTGATAACATCTCTCCTTTGGCGCTTGGCTCCTTTAGGTATGGATTGGCACGCTTTAAGTCGGTTAAAAAAATCATTGGTTACTTATCAGTGCAGTGCAAAAGTGGCTCTAAGTGTCACAACAGCTTTTCCTTTGTCAACGATGCGAGAGGGAATCGTTGGAATCGGAAGATGTAAAAGGCGGATTGATTACGAATCTGAAATAAAATGGCGGAAATCTGTCGTCTGTACCAAAAAAAAAAAACGAAAAAAAAAAAAAAAAACGAACGGTCTTCTGGCAATCAATGTATTTCGGGCAGCTTCTTTTTATCTGGGAAAAAAATGGTCTTCAAGTGTCCCGAAGAAGTGAAATGTCCTCCTGTAATCTAGAAGATAAGATATTTCTATGAGGCATATTTGTTCGGCAGTATAGTTTTTGGTGATATATTCGAGTTCTATTCCTTGAGATAATTCAAGAATGTAACAATAGTCTACTTCAAATAGCAGAATAAATGACGTACAGTGTACACGAGTTCAGATGTCTGATGCTGCTGACATGAAGTGATTTCGACATTTTTTTAGAAAGATACCTTAGGTCGATTTTTCATACACCGGGAAAACCGGTGCCGGTGACGGCAGAGGCTCTGGATACAATGTTACTATATACATTGCAGGATCGAACTACGCGAAAAAGTTCTAATTGGATAACATTGCCTCTTGCTGCCAGTGTCGTTACCTGCCCCTTTTCCTAGTGTGCGAAAATGAGACTTTAAGCAGCGGCCACTTTATGGAAAGCCGTATGGTACGTGCTTTTTACGTCACATACTGACGGGCAATTTCAGTTTCTGAGCGCGTCGTGACCAACAGGAGTTACGATTTTTACGACCAACAGGAGTTCGACCTGCGGTTCATGACGTGAAAAGCATGTGCCGTGCTTCTTCTTTTCATGGGATGGGCGCTGCTTTAGGCTGCTTTTTTTATAAGCATATCATGCGGGGCGGGCGTCTGCTTCGTCGGAAGTGAAGAAAGTGTCTTCAAAAATGAGCATGCACTTCCCACAGTGTGCTCTGCGGAGTGTGTCCCTGTGGAGATGAACATGGGCAGAAGCGGCGTGCAGAGAGAGCTATCTCAGGAAGGGGGTCGTTGTGCAGAGATAATCTCTACTTTCGCGCTCTTCTTCGTCTCGTGTTCTTGGGATCGAAAAGCAGAGACATCCGGCGTCGAATCTCGAACGTATTTACTGTTGATAAGACGAAGCTAAAAATGCATTTATCACTTCTCCCAAATCATCCAACGGGTACAGTTTTTTTGGGAAATGGTGTCAACAAGGAAATGGTTGAGACCGTGATGAAGGTCTAAGAGCATGCTCGAATGTCTTTTTTTTTTGTGACATGAAGCACCTTGTTATAAACACTTTTTCATTTCTTTGTTTTACTGCGGAGAGGTGTTCGACTAAATTTTCTAAAATTTCTTATCGACGTCTCGATAAGAAAACAATGATTTGTTTGTATTTCAAGATATTCGATTGAAAACGGTCGACCGTGAAGGAGTGATGTAAAAAAATGATATAAATGCACTAAAACGATATGGTACTTGAATGTACAACAATAATAATATACAAGAAAAAATACATTTGATACAAACTTATTCGGAAAACGATATGGTATTAGACTTATTTGCGACGATGTGAAACAAAATATTGCATGAAACAAATGTGCGGTAACATAAAAGGGAAGTATTGGATTACTGAATGTGTTGTGGACACAATAGTTCTTATTTTTTTATAAAACGTTTCCAAGTTCTTTAAAAACAAATTTAATTTTAATATTGATATGATTTTTAACTAAGTACTATGAAATTTAAATTAATTATTGACATTGCCGTCAATACATCTTAAATTTTCTAAATAAAGTCCCCATAACTGTTAGCTCAAAATAAAATATTTTTTAACTATTTCTGAAAAAATAACACATAATTAAATTTTAAAAATGCTTTAAATTTTTCCAAATTGAACCAAAAAAACTCGTGCTCGTCACCTGTGCATGGTTAAAAAAATACGAGGCGGTGTTCCTCTGTTATTCCTTTGAGATGGATCCCGAACCGTCACAACATTCCCATATGCAGCTCTAGTGCCACGTGAATTCAACTCCCCTTGATATATAGTGGGTTGGTTGAATTAACATTGTATGGAGCTACACAATGGGCTATTAGCGAATGTTTTGAAAGTATAAAGATAGTATTGCATGAGATGAATTTTTAAATAACATTGAATAGATGATGCGAAGCTATACCAAACAAATGCATGAAGATCTATATTTGTTTGCTCATATTTTGTATAACAATGATACGATTAGGATGATCCTTGGTTGGTTGAAATAGCGACATCTGTAATTTAGGAGCGAATCTGGTAAGTGAGTGAAAACTCCATGTGCTAATGTTGTGTTATGCAAACTGACACACAGCGCTGCGTGACGTGGCAAAGTTCCTTCTTCGCAACAATGCGAACGAGGAAGTACACAATGAAGTCGATTTCTTTCATTTTCAAGAATGAAGAGAAGCGGGAAGCAACCTTCAAACCGTCGTTCCAGGATATTATTCGAAAACTCGGTAAACTGGCGATTTTTAAACGTTTCAAGCTTCTGATAAGATTGATTCTAGAGTCAAAATCGAAAATGTGTGTTGAATCGAATTAAAATCCAACTTTTTTTATGTAATATAAATCCAACTTTTTTTTATGTAATATAAATCTAACTTTTGAATTGAACTAAATATTTGAATGGATTTTGACCATTTTTATTTTTCTCGCGTTTCGGGTTCTTTTCTCGAGCCGTGTGAGTTCGAAGGTCTCTCTGCAGGAAAAAAAAGTATTTTCTGCCTCGAACGAAAGGGAATTTTGCCTCCTCTCTCCTTCTCGTGCGCGACTCGACAGAAGAAGCAGAAGACGAATGCCCAAAGTACCACAAGGGAATTTCAGCTCTTCCTACATTTGAGACGGACCACCCAATTACACCACTTTCTCATAAACAAAATTCCCGTAACAAATATTATTTGTTCTATAAATACATGATGTTTAAGTATTATTATCTTTACAACTGTGACACAAAATAAACCTAAAAGAAATGAGATGGCTAACACATGAAGCTTTATTTGAAAGCAATTTTTTCCAAAACCATTAACGAATTTAAAACCATGGACACACCAATCAGCCTTCGACGCTTTCTCCTGACGGGGCGGGGTTCAGAGATGCGAATCCCATTCCCCCCCCCCCCCCCCCCCCCACGAATGACACGCAATAAAACCTAAAGGAAATAGTTTTCTCTTCTTTTTGACACGAAGAAAGGCGACTGCGGCCATTCTGAGCCAAGCACAAGGTGTATCTTTTAGAACATTAAAAAATTAAAATTGTGATAACATTAGTATAAACATTATTAAGTAAAAGTCCCTAAATTAGGATATAAACTTTAAGAAAATGTAATAAATTAGGATGTGAGTAGTGTAAAAAGGCCGCTACGGAGCCGCGGAGTACGGCGGAGTAATGAGGAGTAATTGAGGAATACGAGGATTTGTGAGGATCTGAGTGGTGGTGCTGTGAGAATCAGGGCGGATCTCGTCTGTCAAGCCGAGGGGGCGTGGCCTAATGGAGATGACCTCAACCAATCAGGTGTAAGTAAGTGACGTCACATGCAGGGGACATGGGAACAGGTGTTGATCACTCATCGCCGCCGATGGGCATGTCTCAACGTGTCTCAACGTGTCACACCGTGTTTGTACAGGAATGGACCAATCAGGTTCTTGTGTGTTAAATGTAAAAGATTAACCATCATAAGTTTTTTACCCGAATCGACCCAAAGCCATATGGTGTTACGGAACGTACTAGCCCCATATAGGCACAGATGCCCGTGGTGAGTTCTGTGAATGGTCTACCCACTAATCAAACGACAAGTACCACAATTACATTAAATAATTAGCAACAAAAAAAAAGCAGGAAATACTACTATAGATATAAAAAATATTAACAAAGTATCGAAAATAGAACCAAAGGTAACTAATAAATCTGTATAGAATGAGTGTCTATAAATGTATAAGAGAAACCAATGTATATATTTCTACTAAAATGTTGACACATATACTAAATTTTTAACAAATTAAGTCAAATATTTGCGAAATAGAGAAAATAATACATACTTTTTAAAATTGTATCAAATAGTCTATGAATGGATAAAAAAAAATATCATGACATGTATTAAAAAAAAAATTAAAATAATGGACTTACGTGTAACACATTAAGTTAAGAAATTTATACTTATCAAAGAAAGTAACGTAAGTCATATAAAAAAAAAAAAAAAAACTGTAGTTAAGTACAATTGTTAATTGAATATGCTACAAAATATTGTCAAATTACACCATTTTTAGTGATAGGACAAGCAAACTTGTTAAAATGTCATATAATTATCAAAAATATTATACAAAGTACGAATTTAAAAAAAAAAAGTAAATGCAAAAAGAAAAAAAAGTTTAAGTGTAAAATAAAATGTAAAAAAAAATAAATGTAAAAAATAAAAAAAAGTTTAATAAAAAAAAAGTTAAAAGATAATAAAAAAAAAATTTAAGTGTAAAATACAATTTAAAAAAAAAAATGTAAAAAGAAAAAAGTTTAATAAAAATTACATGTAAAAAAAAAAAAGTAAAAAAAAAAAAAAAAAAAAAAAAAAAAGTTAAAAAAGAAAAAAAAAATTAAAAAAGAAAAAAAAATTAAAAAAAAAAAATTAAAAAAGAAAAAAAAATTAAAAAAAAGAAAAAAAATTAAAAAAAAAAAAAGTTAAAAAAGAAAAAAAAAAAGAAGAAAAAAGTTTAAAAAAAATAGTTAAAGTGTAAAATACAATTTAAAAAAAAAATGAAAACATAAAAAATTAAAAAAAAAAATGTAAGTGTAAAATTACATTTTAAAAGAAAATGTGAAAATAGAAAAAAAAATAAAAAGAAAATTGCTAAAAGTAAAAAAAAATAAAGGTGTAAAATGTTAAATAAAAAGACCTTAAGTGTAAAAAATAGAAGAAAAAAGTTTAAGTGTAAAATATTACTCATCATAAGCTTTTTTACTCGTATCCACCCAAAGTTATATGGCGTTACGGAGCGTACTAGCCCCATATAGGCACAGATGCCCGTGGTGAGTTCTGTGAATGGTCTACCCACTAATCAAACGACAAGTACCACAATTATATTAAAATATTAGCAAAAAAAAAAGCAGAAAATACTAATATAGATATAAAAAATATTATCAAAGTATAGAAAATAGAACCAAGAATAACTAATAAATCTGTATAGAATGAGTGTCTATAAATGTATAAGAGAAACCAATGTATATATTTCTACTAAAATGTTGACACATATACTAAATTTTTAACAAATTAAGTCAAATATTTGCGAAATAGAGAAAATAATACATACTTTTTAAAATTGTATCAAATAGTCTATGAATGGATAAAATAAAATATCATGACATGTATTAAAAAAAAATTAAAATAATGGACTTACGTGTAACACATTAAGTTAAGAAATTTATACTTATCAAAGAAAGTAACGTAAGTCATATAAAAAAAAAAAACCTGTAGTTAAGTACAATTGTTAATTGAATATGCTACAAAATATTGTCAAATTACACCATTTTTAGTGATAGGACAAGCAAACTTGTTAAAATGTCATATAATTATCAAAAATATTATACAAAGTACGAATTTAAAAAAAAAAAGTAAATGCAAAAAGAAAAAAAAGTTTAAGTGTAAAATAAAATGTAAAAAAAATAAATGTAAAAAATAAAAAAAAGTTTAATAAAAAAAAAGTTAAAAGATAATAAAAAGTATTAAAATAATGGACTTACGCGTGACAGTTTAAGTTAAAAAATTTATATTTACCAAAGAAATTAACATAAGTTATTATAAAAAAAAAACTGTAATTAAGTATAATTGTTAATTGAATATGCTACAAAATATTGCCAAGTTATTCCATGGTAGCGATTTAACAACCAAACACTTTGTCTTTAAAGATTACGATAACGCAGTTTTAGAAACTAACATAGGGGCAAATGTGTATAATTATCATAAAATACTTCACATTACTGTTAAAATGTCATATAATTATCAAATATATTATACAAAGTAAGAAAAATATTACTTAATATGTTAAAATATTACCAATAGTACATGCCCAACAGATCAAAATGACCTTCAGCACCCTACGACACATGAAAACTTACGGAGATTAACAGCAATCTTGCCTCAAAAAATAAAACCAATAGTGTGCTGCTAAGGATAAAATGTCAAGTACACACCCAGTGTAGGAGATGTATACAAATAATATTGTTGAATTATTAACAAAGTGATTTCATTAATACTAAAATAAGGTCTTTGTTACAATAATATATATATATATATGGAAATTAAGTTCTTATTAGTGAAATTTATGTAATATTTTTAGACTGCTTTGTTCAATTTATAATATGTAGGTAGAATTTTTACATAAAAAAAAAACCCCTTTGTGTTTATCAAAAATATTTCACAAATTAAGAAGAAGAATACCTAAGGAAGGTCTTTGCACATGATTATAGTACAAAACCATGTGGATTTACATCAATTTTACCAGGAACAAGGGGGTCAGTATACGGCTATGAGTCAAATAGTCAATTTTTCACCACATTCAGGCATTAATAACACAAATGCCTGAATGTGGTGAAAAATTGACTATTTGACTCATAGCCGTATACTGACCCCCTTGTTCCTGGTAAAATTGATGTAAATCCACATGGTTTTGTACTATAATCATGTGCAAAGACCTTCCTTAGGTATTCTTCTTCTTAATTTGTGAAATATTTTTGATAAACACAAAGGGGTTTTTTTTTTATGTAAAAATTCTACCTACATATTATAAATTGAACAAAGCAGTCTAAAAATATTACATAAATTTCACTAATAAGAACTTAATTTCCATATATATATATATATTATTGTAACAAAGACCTTATTTTAGTATTAATGAAATCACTTTGTTAATAATTCAACAATATTATTTGTATACATCTCCTACACTGGGTGTGTACTTGACATTTTATCCTTAGCAGCACACTATTGGTTTTATTTTTTGAGGCAAGATTGCTGTTAATCTCCGTAAGTTTTCATGTGTCGTAGGGTGCTGAAGGTCATTTTGATCTGTTGGGCATGTACTATTGGTAATATTTTAACATATTAAGTAATATTTTTCTTACTTTGTATAATATATTTGATAATTATATGACATTTTAACAGTAATGTGAAGTATTTTATGATAATTATACACATTTGCCTCTATGTTAGTTTCTAAAACTGCGTTATCGTAATCTTTAAAGACAAAGTGTTTGGTTGTTAAATCGCTACCATGGAATAACTTGGCAATATTTTGTAGCATATTCAATTAACAATTATACTTAATTACAGTTTTTTTTTTATAATAACTTATGTTAATTTCTTTGGTAAATATAAATTTTTTAACTTAAACTGTCACGCGTAAGTCCATTATTTTAATACTTTTTATTATCTTTTAACTTTTTTTTTATTAAACTTTTTTTTATTTTTTACATTTATTTTTTTTACATTTTATTTTACACTTAAACTTTTTTTTCTTTTTGCATTTACTTTTTTTTTTTAAATTCTTACTTTGTATAATATTTTTGATAATTATATGACATTTTAACAAGTTTGCTTGTCCTATCACTAAAAATGGTGTAATTTGACAATATTTTGTAGCATATTCAATTAACAATTGTACTTAACTACAGGTTTTTTTTTTTTTATGACTTACGTTACTTTCTTTGATAAGTATAAATTTCTTAACTTAATGTGTTACACGTAAGTCCATTATTTTAATTTTTTTTTTAATACATGTCATGATATTTTATTTTATCCATTCATAGACTATTTGATACAATTTTAAAAAGTATGTATTATTTTCTCTATTTCGCAAATATTTGACTTAATTTGTTAAAAATTTAGTATATGTGTCAACATTTTAGTAGAAATATATACATTGGTTTCTCTTATACATTTATAGACACTCGTTCTATACAGATTTATTAGTTATTCTTGGTTCTATTTTCTATACTTTGATAATATTTTTTATATCTATATTAGTATTTTCTGCTTTTTTTTTTGCTAATATTTTAATATAATTATTGTACTTATCGTTTGATTAGTGGGTAGACCATTCACAGAACTCACCAAGGAATCTGCGCCTATATGGGGCTAGTACGCTCCGTAACGCCATATAACTTTGGGTGGATACGAGTAAAAAAGCTTATGATGAGTAATATTTTACACTTAAACTTTTTTCTTCTATTTTTTACACTTAAGGTCTTTTTATTTAACATTTTACACCTTTATTTTTTTTTACTTTTAGCAATTTTCTTTTTATTTTTTTTTCTATTTTCACATTTTCTTTTAAAATGTAATTTTACACTTACATTTTTTTTTTTAATTTTTTATGTTTTCATTTTTTTTTTAAATTGTATTTTACACTTTAACTATTTTTTTTAAACTTTTTTCTTCTTTTTTTTTTCTTTTTTAACTTTTTTTTTTTTTTAAATTTTTTTTCTTTTTTTTAAATTTTTTTTTCTTTTTTAATTTTTTTTTTTTTAATTTTTTTTTCTTTTTTAATTTTTTTTTTCTTTTTAAACTTTTTTTTTCTTTTTAAACTTTTTTTTTTCTTTTTAAACTTTTTTTTTTTCTTTTTTAACTTTTTTTTCTTTTTTAACTTTTTTTTCTTTTATTTTTTTTTTTTTACTTTTTTTTTTTTACATGTAATTTTTATTAAACTTTTTTCTTTTTACATTTTTTTTTTTAAATTGTATTTTACACTTAAATTTTTTTTTTATTATTTTTTAACTTTTTTTTTATTAAACTTTTTTTTATTTTTTACATTTATTTTTTTTTACATTTTATTTTACACTTAAACTTTTTTTTCTTTTTGCATTTACTTTTTTTTTTAAAATTCGTACTTTGTATAATATTTTTGATAATTATATGACATTTTAACAAGTTTGCTTGTCCTATCACTAAAAATGGTGTAATTTGACAATATTTTGTAGCATATTCAATTAACAATTGTACTTAACTACAGGTTTTTTTTTTTTTTATATGACTTACGTTACTTTCTTTGATAAGTATAAATTTCTTAACTTAATGTGTTACACGTAAGTCCATTATTTTAATTTTTTTTTTAATACATGTCATGATATTTTTTTTTATCCATTCATAGACTATTTGATACAATTTTAAAAAGTATGTATTATTTTCTCTATTTCGCAAATATTTGACTTAATTTGTTAAAAATTTAGTATATGTGTCAACATTTTAGTAGAAATATATACATTGGTTTCTCTTATACATTTATAGACACTCATTCTATACAGATTTATTAGTTACCTTTGGTTCTATTTTCGATACTTTGTTAATATTTTTTATATCTATAGTAGTATTTCCTGCTTTTTTTTTGTTGCTAATTATTTAATGTAATTGTGGTACTTGTCGTTTGATTAGTGGGTAGACCATTCACAGAACTCACCACGGGCATCTGTGCCTATATGGGGCTAGTACGTTCCGTAACACCATATGGCTTTGGGTCGATTCGGGTAAAAAACTTATGATGGTTAATCTTTTACATTTAACACACAAGAACCTGATTGGTCCATTCCTGTACAAACACGGTGTGACACGTTGAGACACGTTGAGACATGCCCATCGGCGGCGATGAGTGATCAACACCTGTTCCCATGTCCCCTGCATGTGACGTCACTTACTTACACCTGATTGGTTGAGGTCATCTCCATTAGGCCACGCCCCCTCGGCTTGACAGACGAGATCCGCCCTGATTCTCACAGCACCACCACTCAGATCCTCACAAATCCTCGTATTCCTCAATTACTCCTCATTACTCCGCCGTACTCCGCGGCTCCGTAGCGGCCTTTTTACACTACTGATGTGTTAGCCTAATTAAAATATCATCAATTGTTTTATTCAAAATTCCACAGTGTAAAAATATATACCTACAGGAAATAAGGTGGGCAAGTTATGTTGCTTGGGCATGTAACACCACATAAAATTTTATTTATAAATTTTTGTTTGAATGAAATGAAATTGCAACATACTGAATAGCTATCTTATTTCTATTAAGTTTTACTGGGTGTCAAAGTTGAAAATCTTAAACACCCTGATGCATCTATCATTCAAGTATTGAATATCCAATCCACCACTCAAGCGGACGAAAAATGGTGTGTTCCGTTGCATGTAAATGTATTTTGTTTAAACAAATAAATGTTGATCGCTTGTTTAGATTTTTTTTATATAAAAGTTATATAGTTTTTATATTTCAATAAAAGGAAAAATGGGTTTCTTTATAAAAAATATTTTTAAAAAAAAAGATGTTAGCAATTGGACAGAGTAGCACCACGGACCACTCACACACTCTCACACACCACCAGTGGTCCGCGGACTGCGGGTCACGGATTTATTTCTTGCGACGAAGAAGTCCATTCATATTTTGAGACGAGCGGTGGGAATCGGACATTTTCGTTTTGACAGTTCTTTCTACGGAACAGTTATTTCTCTGTAGGGTCATTTCACCACGTTTTTTAATGAGGATCAACGCGGGAAAAAAATCGCAATCTGTTTTGGATTTGCAAAATGACAAGCTGAAATATCCATGTTTTTTTAAACACATGATCATGCTGACCTCGCTTATTTTAAAGAACAGGGGGGCAAAAAGGACGGGTCGTTATGTTGTCGTCTGAGGAAACAGTGGAGTGCAAAGGGTTCAAATCAGCTGCATTGGAGTGACAGGAGAAAAAAAAACACAAGTCACTATCACTTCGAAACAAATAGTACGATCTACCTGAATGGGATCCTCGTTCGATAAGAAATAAAGCTCCCATGCATGCCAATATCTTGAAATAAAGTGACTAATAAGTCGAGTGGACGTGTGGAGTCTGACAGTTTGCGTATTTTCCTCATCTTTATTTCTAAAATCGGCTGCAATGACGTAAAACTCTTCTGTCCGACACAAGCCACATCCCATTTTTTCACCTTCATGACGAATCATTTTGTCGAAAATTAAAAATTGTTTGCCAGATTTAAAAATGTAAATGTCGTTTGTCATTAACGTAGTAAATACATTTGTTAGTCATTAAGTTATTTTAGTATTAATCCATTGATTCGTTCATTGAATTTGATTCATTAAGTCCATTTTCAATTCAAAAATCTATTTTAGAAGTTGAACTTCAGTGATTTTTTTTTTAATAATGTTAACACGGACTGGAAGAAATTTCAAGAGAACATCAACCAAATCTCCGTCTTCCAACCAATCATTCGTAACAAAGAAGACATTGATGAAAGCATCACTAACCTTACAGATAATATCCTCAAATGTCACACTGATTCATCAAGAGAAATCCCATTCAACTTCAAAAGATTTATCCCAAAATACATCAAAAAACCTATTAGTGACAAAAATCAACTCAGAAGGGAATGGCAGTTCAATAGAAACCCTGCCATTAAAGTGCAATTAAACAGAGCAGGTGCCATTCTCAGAAGGGTAATGAAGAAAATCACTCAAAGAGAATGGGAAAATCAACTTAAAAGCTTGGGAACGGATGACAACTCCATTTTCAAAAAAACCTCAGCGCTTAAAAGGACTTTTGAGGAAATCCCGCCACTCATCAAAAAAGTTAACTCAGGCAAAACCAAAAATACAAAGGAAATTGCTGAAACGTTGGCTGATAGCCTTCATCAACAATTCACTTGTCACAGCATAAGAAACTGAGAAAATTGTGCTGGAAAGCACCACAAACTTCAGTAGCAAACTCAAAGACAAAAATTATGATAAAATCTCAGCCACTGAAATTGTCAAGTACATCCGTAAAATCAAGATCAAAAAAGCGCCGGATTATGATGGCATTACAAATAAGATGGCGAAAAACTTCACATCCAATATCATTATTATCCTCACAGAAATCATGAACAAAATTCTCGAGATCGGACATTTCCCGACTCAATGGAAAGTGGCAAAAGTTGTACCAGTCCGTAAGTCGGGAAAGGAAAAGAACTTGCCTGAAAGTTATAGGCCGATTTCGCTCTTGCCGATTCTCAGCAAAATAATGGAATCAATCATTTTATCAAGAACTAGAAACTTCCTAAACCAAGAAAAAATTATAATACCACAGCAATTTGGCTTTATGCCCGGAACTTCTACTACCCATCAACTCCTCAGAGTTGTTGAGTACATTACTAGTAACTACAATAGGAAAATCCATGTTGGGGCAATCTTCCTGGACATTGCCAAGGCCTTCGACCGAGTTTGGATCCAAGGCCTTATCCATAAATTAATAACCAACAAACTTCCAGATTATCTCATCCTTATCCTCATTTCATACCTTAACGACAGGCAATTCACTGTACAAGTTAAAGAAGAAAAAGCCACACCAAGAAAAATAGAGAGTGAAGTCCCCCAGGGTTCCCTGATTGGGCCTGTTCTTTTTCCTTCTCTATGTTAACGACATCCCGCAGACAAACTATCATTAGTCTTCATGCAGACGACACAGCAATTTTGGCCAAAGGAACTATGCGAAGAATCTCAAAAAGCTTACAATTGCATATAGATCTAATCGAAAAGTGGATGACAAACTGGAAAATTAAGGTCAATGCGGATAAAACAGAGGCTATCATGTTCACAAGGAAAAAACAACTTAGCAGAAAAGTTAGGGTTTCAAATCAGTAAATCAAATGGTCAGACGAGGTGAAATACCTCGGTATCATCCTCGACAAAGGACTAACTTGGCAAGCACATATCAGCTACATTTCGAAAAAATTTATCAATGTTAGAAGAAAGTTGTATTCACTCATTTGTAGAAACAGTAAATTATCAAGAAAAAATAAACTTATTATCTATCAATACTATCTTCGACCAATTATAAGCTATGCCGCTCCCGTCTGGGGTTACGCGGCCAAGTCAAATTTCCAAAAGCTCCAAACCCTTCAAAACAGCGTGATCAAACCAATAGCAAAGCACAGATGGTTTTTTACTATTGAAAACATTCGAAAAGCACTCAGAATCTTTAGCTTCAAAGTTTTCAATCAGAAAATCGCAAATAAAATGTTTAACCAGCTACAATTCCATGAAAATCCCGAAGTCCGGAATATCCCGAACTATGATCCAATGTTACGAATCAATAGGAAAGGCCTAGAGCCTTTGTTACTTGAAGTTTTCTTTTAAAACTTCTTCAACTCTCCAATTTCTGAGCTGTTGGAGGGGGTCTTCTGGCGCCCTTCTCTCCTTAGCATGGGGAAATTATGATATTTCTTATTTTACTGTCTTTTAAAACCTTCAAGTTACAAATATTGTCCCTGGGTTGCTGCCTTCCTGGGAACTGACAGGTGTTTTTGCAAATCATTTGTTGATCTACTCTTACGGCTGCTTCTTGGCACCGACTCCTGGCAGTTCTGACCTCCCCTTTTAGTCTGACAAGTTATTGGGAATTTTGAGATTAAGTGAACCTGTTTGAGACCGTAGTTCAGTCTGTTTTCGTCCGTCCTGTGTACCGTCCTTTTTCCTTCAAGTTTTAAAATTTAAGTGTAAATTCCATGCGTCGTAATTCAAATTTTGGGTCTTCGGCTCTAGGAAACCATCATAAACAAATTAGGTTTCAATTAGGTGATTTTTTTTTACTACAATTCAGTTGCCATAACCAAAATAACTCGTACAGTAGAATTCCAAATATCCGAATCAATTAGGAGCAGACCTCATCCGGGGACGCGATACACGGAAAAAGGTTATTTCTTGGTAGTAAATAATAATAAAAAAACTTTTTTCCCTTCGGCATGTGTGTGGGCGTGTGGCATATTATAATTCGATATGTATTGCAACTTTTTTTTTATCATTCACTGATAAGAAACTTATAAAATGCGGATTTTGCTCATGTTTTTTTTTCTCAAACCGATTCGGATGACTGGCGTCCGAATAATTGGAATTCTACTACACTATCAGGTTTCGCTTTCAGAAATAACACTCTCATTTTTCAGCCATCATCAAAGCTTGTTTCGTCCATTTTGACACTCGTTTCGCCATTGAATTCCTTGACTTTTGACGAAACAAGAATCTTCACATTTTCAAGAAAGTTATTTACTTCGTTTCTTTGCCAGTGACATCAGCTCAAGCGCGTATCCAGGTGGGGGGTAAAGGGGAAATTACCCCCCCCCCCCTAACATCTAAGATTATATTTTCAAAAGTCACCTTAGGCAATGAAAAATTTCAAACTAAGGGGGCAAATTGATGTTCATGATAACAATATACTGTATTACCCCCCCTAACAATAATCTCTGGATCCGCCCTTGCGATCAGCTCAATGTCGGTCCTTCTATGCATATTTTGCCATCATTCAGAAGAGCTTTTCCCTGGAGCTGTTGTTAACGCGTATGACTTCAGACCACGATGTCCATGGTTCCAGTCGAAATGTTGATATTTATTTGAAATCATCCTCATTTTTGATGAAAAAAAATTCGTGAGAAATACGACAAAATTATTTTTTTCAGCTTGACGAACTATTGAATTGAAACATTTAGCAGGCGCCCTGTTTCGTCGAAAATGTCGAAAGTCTCTTCGGAATTGAGCACACTTTTTTTATTTTTAACACTGCAGAGAGAGTGAGACCCGAAGTCCAGTTTGTGTTTAAAAAGCTGATTTCCGCAACATTTTGCTCAGCGGGATTATTCTGTTTTCTGCAACAAAAGAAAAAATATTTTTGATAACAGAAATACTACGAAAAGTTATTTTCTCACGTTTATTTTTAATTCTAAGCATCCGTGGACAGAACGTGCGTGTAACAGAACATTTCCGTTGTTGCAGGTCGCCCGGAGGTGACGGCCGTCAACCGGTCTCTGGCCGGACTGTCCGGCCACTCGGCCCTTCTCTCCGGCCAGCTGTGTTCCTCTCCGCGCCCCCACCGTATCTTCTGGCTGCTGCGACACCTGGTGCTGAGGCCGGGCGACACCAGACACCCGTACGTCGCGCACAACCTCACGGCAAGTACCCCCTCCCCCCCCCCCTTTCTCCCTCATTCATTCATCCTTTTTATTCTCTTTTCATTATCTATCCTTCATATTGTATATCCTCAATATGTATCTTTCTCATCTATCCTCATTATCTATACTCATTATCTATTGTCATTATCTATCTTTATTATATATCCTCATTGTATATGTATATCCTCCTTATTATTTTCCATATATCCTCATTGTATATGTATATCCTCCTTATTATTTTCCATATATCCTCATTGTATATGTATATCCTCCTTATTATTTTCCATATATCCTCATTGTATATGTATATCCTCCTTATTATTTTCCATATATCCTCATTGTATATGTATATCCTCCTTATTATTTTCCATATATCCTCATTGTATATGTATATCCTCCTTATTGTTTTCCATATATCCTCATTGTATATGTATATCCTCCTTATTATTTTCCATATATCCTCATTGTATATGTATATCCTCCTTATTATTTTCCATATATCCTCATTGTATATGTATATCCTCCTTATTATTTTCCATATATCCTCATTGTATATGTATATCCTCCTTATTATTTTCCATATATCCTCATTGTATATGTATATCCTCCTTATTATTTTCCATATATCCTCATTGTATATGTATATCCTCCTTATTATTTTCCATATATATATCCTCATTATTTCCCTCCTTTCTTATCCTCATTATTATCTACCTTATTTCCTTAGTATTATCCTTTTATACCATCATAATTATATTCCTTATATATCCTCATTATCTGTACGCATTATCTCCTCAACGTGAACTTCCTCGTCAGCGGGGGACACACACACACCCCGGGGGGAGCGTCACAGACTCCTCGTGCTTTGCGAAATGCCTCCGATGGAGGGAGGAAGAACTTCAATATTTGAACGCCTCGATCGTGGGTGGTGTCCACACCCATGTTTGTTCTACAATTCCATTGAGTTGTTTTTTAATAATTCTAGAAATATTTCATAAAGAACTTGAGAACTCTTTAAAAAGGTATTGCCAAGGTCTTAGAACGTGCCTTTGTATCTTAGTTGATAGCACGCGGGACTTCGGAACGATAGGTGAGGAGTTTGAGTCCCGACGAGGGCCACCCAATTTTTATTTAATGTTTTAATGCCTTAACGGGTTTTCCAGCAGCGCGGGGCCAAACATCCGCAGTCCCTCTCTGAAGAAAGAAGAGCACCTGTGGCTGTACTTTTTTATACAAATTTACAGTTTTATTCCGAGCTTGATGACATTTTGCATGATTGACCTTCTAAACAAGAGGAAGGTCACTGTTTACATGAGATTTCAAAAATCCAACCCCTTAACGCTGAAATGACTTCTTACTAACACCTCCAGATGACGGCACCGTGAAGAAATCGGCCAACACTCAACGTGTTAAGTGTGCGTGCGTGTGTGACGCCGGGGTACACTTCAGTGAGTCATGAATGAACATTTCGATCTCTCTGCAGGAGACCGAGGTCCCTGGCTGCTGGATGGTGGTCCTGGAGGTGGTCCGTCTCTCCCTCGACGACTCCGGTGAGGTGGTCCTGATCGCCACCAATCCCAGGGGAGCGGCCGACGCCACCTTCCTCCTCAACGTCACCGCCTCCTCCTCCCGCACCAGCGACGCCCCCCCGCCTCCCACGGGTGAGTCTCTTTGTCTCTCTTTGGACCCTTCACGGAACACGGTTTCATATTCACGTTCTTCGTTGCTCCACCACATCATGGTCTTTAAGAAACATTGTAAACGATTTGTAATGTGCAGTCTGCATGTCACGGCAAAACCTCTTACTCTTACAAAGTTTGTAAAGGTTTGAAATAATCGTTCGACTGAGGGGGGTTGCCGTTGTTGAGACTGAGTCACATTAAGACACCTGTGTATCCTTCGGGAGTGGACAGGTTACTTAATAAATACTTACTTAATAAATGGACATTCTTCTTATGGGACGTCTCGTTCCTGTTCTTTTTAGAAAGGTATTATTTAGCTTGTTCTTTTTACGTTTAGCGGGGATAATTATAGCAATAAAAAGTGATGCGGAAAACGGATGTTTCATGTATGTATACCAAATATATATATTTAATGATTTATCACATTTGTCAAAAGTTTAAAAAAAACATGTGTATGTTTCAATTTTGTTTGAACATGAAAGTTAAGGTAAATAAATATTCTCAAATTATTGTGTTTTCTTTGTGACTCCGCGGATCTCCTAACATCGATTCCCGAACCCCTGGGGCCAGTGAACCACTTCTTGGAAATCATTTTCCTAGATGATAATTTTTTTTTATTATTAAAGTTTGTGAGGGACACATTTTTTAAACACAAGAATTGGTGTTCTTTTTCATTTTGAAGAATAGAGTAAAAAAATAACACGTCTTTATTTTGAGGACTTTCAGGCGAGTGCAAAGGATTCATTAAATGTCCCAAGTGATGACGTCATACTTTTAAATTGAAAATAAAGATGAACGAGCTCACGAAAGAAAGGCGTTTCTCTTCTTGTGGTAAAGAAACAGGGCAGTTCTCGTTCAGATTGGTGAATAGAGGAAAAGAGGTCGTTATTTTGGTGACTCATAATCTCCTCTCGACTCCGAAGGGTTCCTACAACAGCCGAGCCTAATCCACGCACTGTCCTACCGCCAACAGAAAGCTCCCTGTCATAATTTTATTGTCTGCCATGCACCAAAATTACCCATTTAGCTGCAAACAATATTTGGTACTTAGTTTCACCAATATTACCACAACAATATTTGGTGCTACCGCGGATACCATATATTGATGAAACGAGAGAGAGAGTAAAACTACAAATTGGGCTATTTGAAATGATTTGAGTTGGTTGGTTGGTAATATTACGGTCTCACTAAAGCTTTCTTTTCTAAGATAAAGATATCTTTTTTTTCGTTACTTACGTATGATCGAAAAGAGATAAAATATTTTTTATTAAAATTGTTATGACAATGTTTTATTCTTAGATATTCTCAATATATTCATACCAATATAAATTAATCAAAAAGTAAAAAAAAAAAATTGGATGTATTACTTTTTAACAATGTAATATGCCAGGTTAATGGAACGATTAACAAAATCTCCAACTATCTTACATAAAAAGCCATTCGATAACACATTCAAATTCTGGGACAGTAAGTCTAAGTCTCGCCACCAAATCTTTCATTGGATATTTATTTCGCAGGTTCAGCGTAAAGTTTTCAAAAGTATTTGCGGAGGGGGGACTCGAGCCCGTGGCCCGATACAAGCTTAGGTTTATGCGCAGGTTATATGAAATATATGAGTATGTGAGAAATGAAAAAGTGTCTGAAAGTTTGATTTAACAAAATAAATTACTTCAAAACAATGCAAAAAAAAAAATAGTCAAAACTTTTGTAAATGTTATTCAATACTAATTTTTTTATTCAACTACTTATCTTAGATTTTTATTTAGCTGCGATGGAAACGGCAATGCTTCCAATACTTTTCTTTTTAATAATTCTATTATAAATCTCAAATAACTCTGATTCACAATAAACTTCTATTTCCCCACCAGAATAATTTATTTGTTTTAATCTTGAAAAAGAATTACTCAATATTTTCAAAAAATGTGGGCTTTAAGGGAAGTGGAGTTTGAAAGAGGAGTTCCATTCATGTAATTTTAACTCTTGGACGCACCACATTTCATCCAAGTGGAAAGGGCAATTTCCTGCTACAACATTGTCGATGTCAGAACATAGGCAGTCAGATAATCTCGAAATAATGAATAAGAGACTCGTCACAGTCTTAAGTGGTAAAGGAACAGCATTTTTCAATCACCGCCCTTCAGTGCTAAAATTTCTGCAGCTGAAGGAACGGCGACAAAAGTTGTCGGAGCAGCAATTTACAAAAGCAGAGATCATATCAAAACATATTTCAAAAATAAAACAAGTTTTAAGAAAATATTATGTTTTTTAAAAATTTAAAACTATTTATTTTTCTACATATTTGTGCTGTAACATAAAATATTTTTCGAATACAAATAAATAGAATATGATTGTTAATCTTATAAAGTAAATGCTACTTATTAATGTCATGTTATTAGTGCCCATTTTGTCTGTAATATGCTCGGGTACATCGTCTGAAATGTACCTAAGTGTACGGATTCAGATGTACATATACTGTAGATAAAACTTTACATTTGTGTGAAGTAAAATGGCGGAAATGTAGGAAATATACGTTTTAATATACAAAACGTTAGGTTTTTAAAAAAATATATTAAAAAAACATTTTAATAACATTTTGCATTATGAAAACAAATAAAACATACTTTTATGAATCGTTGAAAAATTTCATGAATTCGATCATTTGTTTTAAATAAACTTTTTAATTAACTTTTTATAGAACATATATTTATAAAATAAGTTTATTAAATTAGTTTGAAATTTGCTATTTTAAGTACGAAGTTTTCATTAACTTCTGGGGTTCTGCTTTCTGCAGAATTTAATTCGCCCCACCAGTTAAAATTCCTTAAAATATGCTCTGAGATAGGGTGCATCCGTTGAACTGGAATTTTGAAGAGTGTGGAAACGGACGATTTTTCACAATGAGGGGATGGATGTGGACGGGAGGGTGCGTGCGATTCCAGTTGGCTGATAAAGGAAATCCTTACTTCATTTGAAGCTAACAACCCTTCTTAGATTCTGTCTCCTGACGATAGGACAGTAACTCCAAACCACGGATTCAGCAGCCATAACGAAAGCTGCTTGGCGACGAAATTCAAACTCTGAAATCACGTGACCCTTTAAGAGCGTTCATCACACAATTCGAAACTAAGAATCGCGATCAGCGCCAGGACCATAGAATAGTGAGATAAGGGCTAGTTCACGGAGAGCGAAAGACGCTCATGTGGGGAAACGAGTGATGACGTACCTCTCGGCACACTTCCCCTCGTACCGCGACACGGAACACTGGAAATCCTACCATTACTCGCGCTTTATTCATCAGAATTCCAAAATTGTTTAAATAATTAACATCACAATAATATTATCAAGAAGTCAATATACTTCATAGTTTGATCTCTTACATTTTTAATTATTGAAATAATTTTCCTGATATCTGGAAGGCCCATATCAGTGTGTCGAGACTCTACTTTTCGTCTATATAAATCAGTGGTTTCCTACCCTTGGTCCGCGGACCATTGGTGGTCCACAATCGGGTCAAGTGGTCAATGTAGTAATTGGCTAAACGACAATATTATTTTTTTAAAATTTTTATTTTAAAAACAGGTTTTTTAGATATATTCTTTCTCTACAAAAAATATGAAATCAACATTTATGAGCTATAAAGAAACAAACTTTTCTGCTATTTAAAAAAAAAATTGTACTCTTTCAAGCTTGCTTTGTTATTTAGTGCTATGAGACATAAAGTAATTTTCTATATTTTATTGAAGAAAGAATAATTTATTTGTAAAAATATTTAAGATGGTAGTGACACGTGCTATCTCATATCAACTGTTTTATTTAAAAGTAGATTGATACACACATTTTAACTTATTTTAAATACTACTGGGATGTAATAGCATGATTAAAAATAAATCGAGTGGGTTTTTATTTGAAGGCGATCCGACAAAACACAACCATATAAATACAGTAAGTAGACAACTAGGATTTCATATCACAACGTACACAAACTTCTTTAGTTGTTCCGACAATTTCAAAAGTTCAAAACACAGCACACAGACTGGATTCGCTACAAAGCATGAGCCCCTGTTTTATTACTTAGTCGGACACAGCTCGTGTCGCGAGTTCTATATTACGGATGCAGCTGTCTTCGAGATGTCAGCTGTCATCTAATCGATTTATACTAATTTAAATAATTTAGGTTAAAAACAGTAAAAAATTTTAATAACTTTATTTACAAAATACTTTATTTAGAAGGTGGTGGTCCGCGTTTTGTGTTACTTTCGACTCGGTGCTCCGTGGGAACCACTGATGTCAGTAAAAATTATATTTAAAATAGTTGTAAATAAAACAACTGTTTCTTTACATTTAAAAAATCCAAGTTTAAAGTCGAAAAGAAATTAAGTAAATTAACTTAGTCGAATGAAAGCAGCACAACAAAAGATAATGGTTTAAAATTAGTCAGAATGTTTACATTTGGACAAAATATCTCAAGAGCATTAAACATGTCTACAAAGTATACAAGAAAGGTATACCTTGTAAATGGGATGTGCCAGCAATGTTCATGTCAAAATCAAAATGAAACGAAAACAGCTGTAGCAATTATCTTCAGGAATGTATCCGTACGAATAACATGACTAAGTTACGTCAAACATGAAGTTATTATAAAATACCTATTGACACGAACGAAATTGTTTTTTGTTTTGCAATAATTTCAGCATATACATGCGAAACTGCTTAGTATTTATGCTTTTGAAGTACTATTCAACGAAATATTAGCCGTGAAACACAAGTGTTTTTCTTCTTTTTTTCCCGAAACTTCAGGGTTACTTAATGCATATATATCATATTTTTTCTAATTAATGTTATACTAATTTATTTTAAATCTATTCTCTATTTTATTAAAGCTTTAGTTTCCAAACTTGTAAAACGAATTTTTCCATCCTTATGGAATTTCAAGGGAAAAAATTTGTGCAACTGATCTATACAAATAAACTGATTTTTTTAATGGTTTGAGAATTAAATTTAATTTCGAAATTAATATATATATATATTCTATCTTCACTTAAAGATTGCGCTCTTAGTTCCTGCATATAATGCAACCTGGTTATATATATATTTTAAATACAGCTATCAAAAATTAAATCTGTTGCATTTGTCCTATGAATGTCATATAAAAAAATGTAATGTTCATGCAATGTAAAACATCCAACACCTTATTTTGTTTGCTGATTCTAGGCTGCAGTATAACTGATTGAAAATTTATAAAATGCGGATAAAATTGCATATATCGGCATATTTAATTTTTCACAGATGGAAAGCCAGATAGACCTTGCAGTCGCCAAACCATTGTATATAAAACCATTGTATATCAAAATTAAAAGCATTTTAAATTATCAATCTTTATAAACCAATAATAATTGGCCCTGGTAATTAAATTATGTATTTAATTGTTTAATGCATAAAGTCTTTAGCTTATAAATCAAATACTTCTCGTTCATTTCTGGGATACAACGCATTCGCCAAGTGTGGGCAAATACGTCACAAGCCGGTTTCTCCCCCCCTCATTCGGTGCCGTCGGCTTTACGATAGATCAAAGGGGGTGAACTAGCCCTTGTATCTATTCTATGGTCCTGGATCAGCGCCCTCTACATACTCGTTTCAGAAGGCGGGGCGACAAACCGAATAACTGAGGAGGAAAAAATTCTCCTCCGCGTTACAACAAATAGTTCCGACTTGAAAATAAAATTATTTACTAATTCTTTCAAATATCCTCTTTAAACTATCGACTCTAGACATTTTAAACAGGCTATTCTATTTTTCGTGTAATTATAAAGTATCTTTTTGCTTTATTTGATACATGTTAAGGTAGAAAGACCACGCCTTTACCACACCCCAATGTCTCTTTCAAACCAATACTGGATAACCAAATCTCCCCTCACAGTAAACGCGGAGGTAATTACTCGTAAATGAACTCTGCTATACTTGTCACTGCAAAGAGTCCTTTCTTCCCCTGTCGTCTTGCCTGAAGGGGAGGGGTAGAAGGACAATGGCATTGTATGAGGTAGTTCCAGTACCCCCAACTATCCCGAAGGCTATAAGACGCGCAAAGAAGGTCTCCGCGATGCTTCTTAGATCTGTAGCCCTGAGAACAGGTCTGTCAGGGGCTAGAAGATTTCTATACGATGTCGATATTCGAATCCACAACCCTCTAACTATGAGCTGAAAGCTTACCTCGGATCACCAACTAGCCCTCACAGATGAAAATGTTGAGGATTTAATTAAAAAAGTTCGAAATCAGCCTGCACTTTTTTCAAAACAATTAAAAAAAATTATTGAGATTTGCACAGGACAAATGTCTAATAATCTGAATTTGAGAAATTTTGGACTAAACACGTTTTGAATGTTTGTTCACTAATTATTTTTAAAAAAATAAGAACTATAACGTATCTAAAATTGTTTTTTACGATATTGCCAAATTGATCCATTTGTAAGGTAAAAATAAAATAAAATCCATGTTCGATTTTTATCATCATTATTTATTATTACTTTTATTAACTCGGTGATAACAAATTCTGATTTAAAAGCCTAATAAATAAGTTTTCCTATACGACCATAAACTTTACCCTTATAAAACCTGGATTTTATTTCGCTTTAAATGCACGTTAAAAGAATATGATATTTAATTTACATACGAATTAAAAACCTAAAGTATCTAAATATGAGAAAAATTAAGTAATGATTTTATAAATTCTTGACAAAACTAGCAGTTTCATAATTTAGTACAATTATAGAACACTGCCTCGTAATATTAAGCGATGGACAAATGACGAAGAACTTCACGCACCAGATATTAGGGTGAGAACATTGAACCAGTACAGATTTAATGTGCGTAGTACACCTTCTACATGGCGAATGTTTGTTTTTTTGCTGACGACAAGGAATGAAACTTACAATCCTTCGATTTTGAGCTCGCTGCAATGTCAATGTTGATATTCGAATCCACGACCCTCGAATTATGAACCATTAGTTTTACCGCTAGCCCTGACGAAAAAAACAGATTATCCTGGTATATTGTATTCATCCTGGTTTTCTTTTCAATACTTTTAGTTTTGTAGATTTTTATATTTCTAGAGTAGTACAGCGAATAGTACATATGAAGGGTCCAGGGGCACTTACTAATTAAATTTTGTGAAAAAAAATTTATAAACGAATCTGACAACCTTCCGATCAAGAGATCGCTACAACTTGTCAAGTCCACGTAGATATTGGAGACCTCGTAGCCTCGAGGTCATCATCCGGCTATCAATCAAAGGATTGCGAGTTCGAGATCAGTGGTTCGAATTGGCATGATGACTGGATGAGGAAAAGATGAAGTGATCTCGTGGGCGGAAGATTGCCAGATTAGCTACATAATTACAAAAGTCGTCTGAAAACACCCTCAATCTCCACCGGCGTGAATATAAGACTGGTACACGTTAAATATAATTGTGGTTGCCAGCTTCGCTAATAAAATACTAGAAAGTCGTCTAAAAATATCCAAAAAATTATACTGGTGTGTCTACTGAACTGGTGTATGGTAAATCTGATCGGGATCCAACGCCCTAACGCCTATTGAGGCCGGCGCCGTCGGGTGCCAACTCAGATGTCGTCTACGTCATCTGACCGTGGTTCAAAATTATAAAGCAGTGTCCACAGCGAAGAGAAAGACAGAAGTACACTGCCTCGTAAATTTGAACCATAACGAGGTCATCAATTGAACTGGCACGCAAAGCCCCTGTGTAGGCGTGAGGACATTTAGACCATGAAAGATTTAACGTGCATCCGTCCGCTCTGTGCCCGGTGGAAGGACAACAAGATATGTGCTCTCTGCATTGTCGCATTCGGTGTTCGAATCCACATTCCTTTGATTATAATAATAAGGCCGCTATGCATATAAGTTCATTTTCTCCAAATCAGTTACGTTTCAGCTACCTCTTTCCAGTCTTATAGAGATTCTAGTAGTAATCAGTATAATAGGATTCAATTTGTTTTCCTCATTGTGAACATTTGTGCGGACTGGGGAGAGATATATAACAAAAGGAGGTTATCACGTCAATCACACCCTAGAAAAACCGCCTGCCTCCCCTCCCCAAACAGGTTACAGGTTTTCTTAGCAAGAATGGTGACAAAGAATCTTCTCACCAAGTCTACAACCTTCTGTTCTCGGAAACGCTCTCTAAAATGTAAATGTCTCATTTCCTTCCTTTTTTTTGCATTTGAATAGAAGTTTTCGCGGGGCAGCTTTTACAAGCGCATCGGCCCGCGGCCGCAAGCTGGGCCTAATTCGACTAGGGTGCCTCATTTAATAAGATTACACTTTACAAAAAAAATCAAACACAAAAGAATTCATTTTTGAGAAAAATGCTGTGAAGTAGTTTTACCCTTATACCCTTTATATGTAGACAACAAAGATTTGTTATTAAATCTTTGTTGCTAAATGTACGCTGATTTTACACAGTTTGCGTTTATTACCTCTGGGGACGTTCATTTAATACGTCATGCATGAGGGGGTAACCACGTTTTTTTTTTTTTTTTTTTAGAAAAATGTCGAAATTTCATTCACATAGTGGTTATCATGTGAAACTATGTCCTGACATAAGGGAGATATTTAACGTATTATTTTTTAATATTTATATTCACGACTTTACATGCTATCGCGTATAAACTGATGTTTTTTTAAATACATATATTTTGCAATATAAAAATCCGTAAAAATTAATAATTAAAAACGCTTTTCGTAATATTATCCTGTAATGTGATGTCGATAAAAATACTGCATTTTGCAGAAAATGAAAATAAAACACTTGGCAATGTTGTTTGAATGCCAAACGGAGTTGAAAGCTTATATTATTTAAAAAGTTGTATATATATTTTTAATAGAAATTAACTCCAGTAACAAAAAAATGCACTTCTTAAACTTCACATTCATTATTTTTAATACTAACAATGCAATAACACATCAATCAAAGTTTAAAAAAATTCTATTCTTCCAATTGGAAATAATTTATCGTATTCGGCAAAGTGTTTTGGGTGCCAATTGGCAACCGGAGTTTTGGAATGGAAAAAGTTCTATAACTATTGAACGTTTGCAGATACCCACATGAAACAAAGTGCAGATTTTAAACTGAGAAACTATTGTTCAAATGGTGCAAGTTTTATAAAAATCCGTGTAGTAGTTTTTGAGTTAAATCCGGACAAACAGACAGACAAAAAAAATTAATGAGATTTTCTGAATCAGTGTATTCTAATTCGTGAAGAAAACTCAAAATGAGGGGTTTTGTTCGATTCCACTGACAGACACTCCATTCTTATATATAAGTATAGCTGTTTGGTTCTTTAACTAGTAATAAAGTAATTTTTTTTAATGATATGTTTGTTTTAAATATACAGAATGGAAATTTTAATTATTAATAATTTTTTTTTAAAAAATTGAAGTTAATCACGCTAAGTATATTTTAAAGTTTTTTTTTGCTGATCTTTTAGCTGGATTTTCTAAATAGAATAAATTACATAATTGTATTTTTATAAGAGGAAAAATTACATTCATACTAATTTATCTCTATCAAACTTAAACATTTATTATTATTATTATTTAATACATAGTTTAACACTTCAAGTAGAATATTAGTAACATGTGATCGTGATCATATATATTGTTATTATGAAAATGTAAACTAATCAAATAAAAATTGTATGAATTTAAAGTAGGAAACAAATAAAAGTTTGATAAATATTTAGAATTTAACATACATAAATATGAAACAAATATAAAAATATACATAAAGTACTCATAGATGAGATTAAAAAAATGAAAAGAGATTACAAATATTCAATAAATTGTACATAATAAATTTAACTGCATGATTGTTAATAAAGTGCATAGCCAATAGAAGAAACGCAAGAAAACACCAGACCAGGTCGTTTTTCAAATATGCTAGAGATATGGGAGCCTCATTCGTAAAACAATTTATAATAAAAAGATTAAAATATGCGACATTTTATTGCTTACTAATAAAAACACCTACTTATCCGGTAGATGACTTTTTTAATATTTTAATTCATAATTAATTATATAATTACAAGAAAAAATAATTTTCTTATATCTAATTACCTAAAGATTGCAATTATTTTGGTAGGAAAGCGAGAAACTGCCAACAAAATATATCAAAAGCAAATATTATTTTACCGATAAATTTAGATTTAAAATATAGACAAAAATTGAAATATTTCAAATAGTTTCCAAACAAATTCAAATTTAATTCATTAGTACCAAATTACATTAGCAAGCCTTGAGGAAAATAAGCTAATGTTAAAAACAATTTTTTTTTTAAATAAATCTTTCATAACCTATTAAAATTGAAGAATTAGAAGTTAATTCATATGAATAATAACTTTTGCTTTAGTGAATGTAAAATTATTCTATGTAAATTCATATGAAATTATAAAGTCATACATTGAGATTTTTTTTAAATCTTATAAGTAATTTATATTTAGGCAGTATTTTTTCTTATTACATGCCGTGTGTATGACGCAATACCTACAGGGAGAAAAACATGGCCTTGGTGCCAATTTTCAGAATCACGACAAATTGAAAATTTTCTCGATGAGAGTCCCAAAAGTTATTAATTAAACATAAATCCATGCTGGACGAAAATATCTTCCCCTTATGTTCATTTTGCAATATGAACAACCCCTCGCACGATCCGGCCAAATTTACTTACATTCAGACACTCTGTACAACTTCGGAGATTACGACTGGACATACTATTTGCGGTCCGCTATGGTATTTTTTGGTTCATGTCAAGAGCCATAAAATTATTTGCGTTTGCTCGTAATTAATTATACTGTTTGTTTTACTGAAACATGTTTCAAGGTAGGGACATTTCATGTAAGTGTTATTTAAATGCAAAAGAAGATGAAAAATGTTGGGGGTCCATAATTTAAATGCAAAAGAAGATGAAAAATGTTGGGGGTCCATAATGAAAAAGTGCTGTAGTCGAAGGTTATTCAGGTTATCCTATATAAACTAATAAAATTACAGAAGGGCAATATGTGTTTGTATTTATTTAATCCCATCTAAAAAACTAATAATCCGATTTCGATGACACAGTTCGAAGTTAGAATTCAGATTCCGATGGTTAAACTAAATTTCCCAAATATAAGCTATTCTAAATTTAACTAATTATTTTTACGATTATATTTACTTGTTGTTAATAAAAAGTATTTGAAAATTGTGAAAACTAAAAAAAATATTTGTTTAATTTTTAAAACTCAAAAGCCGGCTATGCATACAAGCTCGTTTCTTCGAAATCAGTAGTGTAAAATAAATATGTATTAAAATAAACTTACAGTATACAATTTACAATTTGGTAAAATCAAAATATGTGTTATATTAACAAAATAATAATCTTACTGTTTACAAGCCTGGAAAAACGAAACCTTAAATAAGTAGAAATGTTATATTTCTATTTGGCAATATTTTATTTAAAACAAGTCAAATGTAATCACTGTAATATATTTGCTAATTTTCATATGTCTAAAACAAATGTATTAATTTGAATCAAAATGTTATTTATAAAAATTGACATAAAAGTAAAAAAAAAAAATACAAATTAAATATGAACTTTTTAAAAGAAATAGCCGCACGTGAAACCTGAAAACGAAATATTTCATGAATGTCCTTTATATTCAAAAACACTGACGCTAAACGAAAACATTTCTTTCTAGTATAAAAATCGAACAACACAGCTCTTGTCCCAATGTGGAATTTAAAATTAAACCAAGGTGAACACGCCGATTTCCTTATCTAATATCCCAGGACTTCTCACCGTTTTTCGACTACACACACAATGCAATTCGCCACAAAAGAAAGAGCCCCCCGTCCCCCCCGCCTCACTGAGGTCCATTCATTGGGAATCATCAATCAAGCTGTCGAAGGGAGGAGTCTCGAACTACGATGTATTCCTACATTAGAAGACGGACAATCGTTTTTTTTAAATGCTTTTTTTTCTCCAATATTTCTAATAATTACATTTCTATAACTTTCAAAAATGCAAAAGTGGTACCAACGGAAAGAGAATAAAAATATCTAGGCTTCGGCTTTTTTTTATTTTTCATTGTGATAATTTAAAAGGTATTTATTAGCGTCTAAATATAAACATTCGAGGAAAAGGATTTTTGTAAAATAAATTAAAAATACTTCCAATCAAATTATCAAAAATCTAAAAACGCCATTTCACAGAAAACATTTCAAACTTTTATATGTTAAAAAAATAACTTGAATATTTTTAAAACTCTTTGAGATAAAAGAAAAATAGGAATGTCCTATACTTTAACATTGAGAATTCGAAATGTAGGTGGCGTGTTGCGAACAGCCTTAAGCCAATCCCTCACCTACAATCTAAGATCCGGTATTCCGATCACATTTTGTTTTTAAAACAATTCCACGTTTAGAAGTGAATCGCTAGGATTTTTGTGAGATACGTGGCTTATGAATTAAGCCAACGATGTAAAGTGACATCATTTTTGTATTTCTATGTCCTTTTCGTTGGAAAATTGTGTGTTAAATGGAAAAAACTTTATGTGTTGATATTTTGACATTGAAATGCAATTAATACGTACTTCATTATATTGTTTAAAACTACGCTTAAGATATTTAAATTTTTTAAAAGTGTACTTAATGTTTTAAAAATCGGCAATCAATTATTCTGGCCGGCGTTTTTCTTAATTTGCTAAAAAAAAAAACATTTTCTTTTTTTTATGAAATATGGCCATTACTTAGGAACATTACTTAGGATTACGTTAAAAAAATAGGCCAAAGGTATGAAGGGAAAATAAATTTCGGATACTACTAGTCATTGTGAATGAAAATATTTTTCTCAAAAATATAAGCTAAATAAAAAAAGAATTGAGTATATTTTTAAGCATAATGTAAATCTAAAATATTTAAATAATATCGTCGGTTTAAAAATAAAACCACGTATATTCAAACCACATATTTAGCTAATGTAGTGAAAACTGGTTGGGGACGAAATACAAGCGATTCACTTCTAAATGTGAATGACTTTGGTGCCGCGCTCTGGAAAGGAAAAACATTGTCAGTGAATTTCGCCCTCAACCAGTTTCCGCTACGGCTGCTAAATCTGTACTTTAAATATACGTGGTTTTACTTCTATGTCGTCGATAATATATATCAAAATTAGCCTAAGAAACAAAGACTTCATTTTCTGTAAGTCCAACTTCAGAAAAATCCAAGAAAACTCTAATTATTCAACACTATTGCAGGCATTTTTGAAAGTGCGTTGTTATCATCTGCAGTGTAGTGTTAATGAAAAGAGCATTGTGTGATTTTTTTTGTCTTCCCCCCAGGTGTGTTCGGCGCATGCGCTCTGCTGATTCTTCTCTTCCCGACGTGGTTGCGGTGGACTCTCGACAACAGATAACCCGAAACAAGTAAAAATCACGCCTTTTGTACAATTTACACCCTAACTACAATAAGAATGGGTCATTTCATAGGTGTGCATTACATAATTTTAAATACCAATTAATTACAAAAGCAAATTATTAGTTTTTTTAGTTAAAAGATTTTAAAACTTGCAAGAAAGATATGGCATCTAACCCTCCAATATTAGAAAAATTTTCACCCCTGTGATTTCCCTTAACGAGAAATAATCTCCTATCTAACGACCGCCCTTTCGACGGTGAGCTGCAATCCACATGAAAGAACGTTCGGTATTTTTAAGCCGCGGAATCGAATTCGTACTTTTGGTCAATATTTTGAGCCCCGCGTCGATGCTTCTTTTCCAGCTGATCGCACAACTCCTTCTTCTCTTCCGGGTATTTTTAGGTCAAAGAAAATAATATACGTGAAGAAATGCCTTTTCTTTACTTTATTCAATAAGTTTTTCCACAACACTCAAATTTCGAAAAAATAATTTCCAAAAATTGGGGTCTGCAAACAACACGACATACTTTTACTGAGATAGAGTTAGAGAGTTTTCAACTCTCGCTTTTTTTTTTCTCTTAGAGTTTTCAACATTCCATTTCTTCCGATTCAAAAACCACCATTTCGTGTAGATTTACTCGGCCGTAGTTCTTAAGTATGTTTTAGGTAATTGTTGTAATGATTCCCTCTCCCACCTTCAAATAGCCGTAGCAAAAGATGCCTGACGATGAAATCTTAGCTCAGGTTTTCCGATAACTCCTTGTTTTTAAAACATTCCACATTTTGAAGTGAATCGCTTGGATTTCGTCGCATTTCGCTACGTCTGCTAAATCTGTGATTTGAAGATACGAGGTAATCATTCCAAGCCGTCACCACACCATGAGGTGGTGCAAGGCTATGGGTGACAATTTGTATCCCAATTTTGACAAGAAAAGTTCCAATTCTCTGTGCAGAGTTTACTGATTTTTATTTTACGAATGCCTTAAGAGGTAAACAAAAAATATAGCAATTCTTCAGAATATGTTTTCAAAAATGAATTAAGGCCGTGTCTGTTAAAGCGGTAGGAGGGTGGTTTAAGGCGTGTCACGTCAAACTCAACAGTGGGTTCGGGTGCAAAAATTTGTTGAGTCAAGTATTTACAAATATCCGAATATTTCGTTAATATGAATTAGGTTACGGAATTGAATTCGCTGATATCCTTTAAGCGGATGGCGTTCACTTTTCTTTGAAAACGTGTTTTTGTTGATAGTTTTCTAGCTTAATTTTTCTTCTTGAGGTGCCAAGGACAACTCTGCCTAATTTCACCTTCCTGGATATATGAGAAGTAGTATAATTAAAGAGTAATTCTTTATTCTAACCCCGTGCGCATAATGAGTATTTCAGAAAGAAGTTCCGAATAGCTCAGTTTTTCTATTTAAGGTATAATGAACCACTCTGCTAAATTTCATTTTCCTGAGTATATGAGAAGTAGAATAATTTGCGTGGAAATATTTAGTGTTTTTTTTAATTGTTTTTGTAACCATTTTCCGTTTCATTTTTTTTTTTCTTGCCGACATGCCCCCTCTCTCTCTCTTCTTTGACCTGTTTTACAGACACTAAACGTCAACTCTTTTTTTTTTGCAATTAGCTTAAAACCGAACGTCGGTCTGTAGCATAACAGCGAGTAGTAGACACACGAGCTGTTTATGAGCATTCTCGATTCATTGCCTAACTCTGTTTCTTAAGACAATGGAAACACGAGGAGGAAAACCGTTTCTCAAGGTTCAGAAGAGTCGACGCGACCTTCGGGGAACGTTTTCGTTGTCGAAACGCTCTTTTCCTGGTTCGGCGTGTGACTCAGAGGGAGGACATCCATTCGGGAATGCGTGCCATTTGCGCCCACGACAAAAAGTAGTACGACCCAACTTGAGGGTGATTGGAAAACCACGTGGAACACTTGTTGTCATGTAAAGTCGTCTTGTGGCCTATCACTGTACACACCATTCGTTTTTTTTTATCGGTCATTAGTCTGGAAATGCAAATCACATTATTTTTAATTTAAAATACCTAGGAAAGCGGTCCCCTGTGATGTCAAAAGTTTCATCATTTTAACAAAAAGTTTTAGTGCAGAAGATTTCAGTTTAAAAAAATTCAATTCTGCCTCTTCCACATGGCGGCGCCAACCCCCTTTTTAATCGAGAGTTTTGAAAAGGATTTTCTGAATCTGCTGCTTTTTGGTAGCAACCCCCCCCCCCCCCCCCCTCTACCCTCCCCCCATAAATTGTCAACATTCCCAGTGGCGGCGATAGGATGGTAAAAGTGGAAGGGGGGGGGGGCAAGATGAAACAGGTGTGTGTGTGGAGAGGGGGGGGGGTAGTAATAAGCCCACCAAAACAATAAATATTGCTATTGCATACTTACCTTTACTCTTTATTTTGAGTAATTTGAAGGAAAGGATACGAACTTAAATTAAGTACGAGACTCCCAGGTCGATTATTAACCCTTTTCCGATTATGTTCCCCTTTTTTTTTAGAAGGATACGGACTGTTGCAAAGAATCTAATTAATATACTTATTGACCGACCTCCAAAGGGATAGGTATCCTTTCCATTTGTGTCAGTTTTGAAAAAAAAAATGAGGGAAATTTTATCTACTCACCCTTCTAATTTCCAGAAATCTACCTGCAGCATTTACAATTCTACATTTGTGGTGTGACTTTTGGGACCCTGAGAAAAATACTTACATTTTCAAACTGTATAATAGTGCAGGCACGTAGGTATAGATTTTATGGGGGTTCAATGACTGATTATTTCATGGGGGTTCAGTGACTGAGCAACGAATTTCCTTAGGTATCTATCCTCCCTCACCTAGAGGGGGAATTCTTAATCCCACAAAAATCAAGAAACATTTCACCCAACCCACCACCAATTTTTTTTTCTTAAAAAAATTATTAATTTCCGTTCAAGTAAACAGGAATACGTTGGCAGATAAACAACAGCAACAATTATCATTGCCATTAACTATATTTAACAGTTATCAATAACTATTTTTAAAATTAATAAATCACTCCATAGTTATGAAATAAATTTAGAGAAAAAAATTAAAGTTTGAGATTCCTTATAATATATGTGTGGTAACGATTAAGAAATTTCCCAACTTAACGATTCAAAATTTCCGTTTTAACGCTCCCGGGTGCCAGCTCGGGTGCTGTCCTCGTTATCTGACCATTCATAGTTTAAAATGTGAACCAGGGGAGGTTTTCCTTAGAGATGGGACCCGAACCCGAACCGTCGGCAATAGCTCAATATGCAGCTCTAGTGCAATGTTATTTAACCAAATCAAACTTAACGATCGAAGTTCCCAATTCAACAGTGATAAAAATTCCCAGTCCCAGTTTTTCAACTTTTTTATAAATTAGGTAATATTAAACAGTTCTCTCAACAGTATGGACTTGTTGCACGCATGTGTTCCAATGCAGAGTCCGTGCAGAGGTCTCATTTAAATTTAATCTTACATTTTGTGCAATTTCTAATCTTTCCTCGCAACCATTTGCTAATAATATTAATTTTTTTCGGGCATAATATTTTCCAACTCGAATTTGTAAAACTATAAACCAAAATCATAATAACAATCGCAGGGTCTCATTGTCCGATAATTATTACTATTCTTTTTAAATGGATATTTTGGGAAAAGCAAGAACATGTTATTGAGTTATTCATATGTATGAATAACTCAATCCTTAAACTAAAGTTTTCAAAATATATCTATTCACGGTTAAATTAAACTGTACCTTTGTTACACATTTTATGAAGTGCAATAATAGTCGAAATTTACGAATATCAATAATTACTGAAATACGAATGAATTTTCCAATCATAATTTGAAATTAAATTATAAATTGAGCAATAAATGCTAAATTAAATTGAAGAACAATCGCTTAATATGAATGATGTAAAAGATTTCGAAATATGATATATAAATGTTAAAAATCAGGATAATGGTATCTTTAAACGTATACTTGCTCGATGTTGAAAATTCTGTGGCGTAGATTGCGAACAAACAGACAAATTTTCTTGAATGGAAACAGTAGTAGTGCATGTGCTACTGTCATGTTCAACTTCCCATTTGTTTTTTTTATTAAATTAATTTAAAACTGAATTTTCCACAATTCGCTTCGTGTTGCTAAAAAGCAGAGCAGACGAAGATGAAAACAAAGACGTTAATGTCAACTTCATGACCTCCCCTTCCCACCTATCTACAGGCCTATAGATTACGCAATTGTTCGGCGGCAATAGATTACACTATACTACATTTGAACGCTTTTTAGGAGGACCGGAGACTGTTTTAACGTAAAAAGTTTTAGATAGACATATATAAAAGAAGGGAGTTAGATCGATTTTTAGAATTGAAGGTCATAACAGTTGCATTTTTCTATGTAAAGATATGATATTTCTTTTTCCAAAAATAAAAACAGAATGAGTAGATCTGAGTCGCCAATGGATTATGTTAGCAGCTGTCTGTCTGGAAATCTGAAAATAATGATCCTCAATTTAGATATAGATATTATTTTATTTTTAAAATGTGGAATTTTTATTAAGGAATAACGATACCACATTCGTTCAAATGTTTTTTCACTTGTTTTCAAAGGGAGGGGTTTGAACCTCCTGAATCGCCCCCCCCCCCCCCCCCCCCACACACACACTACTTATGTGCCTGCCTGTGGTAGTGGGAGGAATTTGGGGTTCACAATATTTTCTTTGTTCGTGGAATTTGCTTTCTGATTAACTGGGGCGTCAGCGAAGGGAACTTCTACCGTATTGAAGAACGCGTGGACGCCGCGACGAGAAACTGTTTAAAGTTGGAATGTTGAGGGTGATTGCTAAATATTAAAATCAACTTCATTCTATAGTATTCTTCGATAGAATTAAAAATTATAAAGAAAAAGTTTGAAAAAGTTGTTTCGTCAGCAATATATGATAAAGTTTCAAAGTTAAATAAAATGTAATTAGCGTAATTAAATTATAGTTAATTGTTTATTTTAAGCAGTTCTTACCCTCTTTCATCAGTTAAGAATTAAATAGGTTTTCATGAAAATGAACACATTAATGAGACATGGCTTCTACGCCTCCACCATACTGACCGGGGGGCTATCCCGGTCGGCTTTCGGAATTTCTGGTAGCCCTAGGTTAGAGGCAAATGTGAAAATCAAACATGAATTTTTCTCAATTTTTATCAGCACATCGATTGCTAATATTTAGAATTAAAAAAAATTTCTTCTTCATCTCTTCTTTACGGTCTTTTTAAAAAGATCAACTTTTTTTTTATAAAAACTGCCACCTCGGAGTTGCCAGCTGCCTGAGATTGAGGAGGTTAATTTCGTCGTCATGTAAAAAGCTCTTACGGGTGCACTGGTCCTTCACGTTCGATTGACTAACACGCAATCCTTTCGAAGGTAAGCCACAATAGCAAAACATTACAATTTGGTTTCAAAATGATTTCATATTGTGGTGTGTCCCGTCTTTAAAACTGATTATACGAGAATTTATTCGATAAAACAACAACTAGATTATAACTTGTTAAATTGGAACTGTGTGGCGATTACGAACCCGCACTGATGACTCAAATGAAACTCTGGCCATTTGGATAACAACCGACGTGGATAACAAAACGTATCAGAGATATATTAATAAAATAAGTCAACATTGATAGCAAGAAAAGTGCTGATAAAATTTCCTCAGTCTGAAGATCAGCTCCTCGTGCAAAGAATTATCAAACGATCATTTTTTCGATGCTTTTCTAAATTAAAAAAGTGTTTGGAGAAAAATCGTGTGCAATGTGATTGAAAAGGGAAATGGATCGTCGACGTAAAACCTCACGCTTCAAGAAACAAAGCCCCCCCCCCCCCCCCCCCCCCGCTGTTTCTTTGATGCCCTCGCATTACAAATACAATTTGCTTTAAAGGCTTGAAAGATAAAGCAATCGTGAATTAGATTATATTTTTCGCTTTTCATGTTTTTGTATAAGAAATTGGAGAGCGTTTTATTTGAATCCCATTTCTTTTTTGTGCTTTTGCATAGAAGGCCTCATTAAAATAATTGTGAACAGAGATGGGTTTGTTTTCAATTTAATTCACATTGGAGGCTTTCATATGATGTCTTATATTGTTTCGAACTTTGTGTTTGTAGTGTTACTCTAGCTTTCATGATGAATATTTATTTTCGAAACGGGCATTGACCACGCTTCTCGACGAAGGGCAAGATGGGCAGCGAGGTCCCACGTGAGTGGTTGAGCGGAAGCGAGTAGGGGGGCGAATAACTAAAACAATCCTAAATATTGAATATTTTCTTAACCGGAAGGTGACGTCAGTAGATGTTCCGCCTGGTGCTTACAAATCCGACAGCTCGTTTTCGTGTTATCCCGAAGGAGTCTCTCCGTGAGGGGTGCACCCCCATTCCTATCGAACACTTCCCATAATAGACGCGAAAGGGTTACAGTGACGATTATTTATATCGATTCAATGGATGACGTTTTTATCTTTTTCCCTTTGTGATTGCGGAAAGATGGAAATAAGAGAATTCCGGTTTCCAATGCAGGAAGTGAAGTGACCGGCGAGTGATCAGAGCGAGCTTCCTGCCGTTTGTTAAATGCGAGAACTGCCGCCGCATCTGGCGAGCGTCACATGTACGAAAGGCGAAGAGTATCTCGTAACATCGAGGTCCTTACTAAAAAATTTCGATAGTTTTTAGTTCACAACTCTAAGGGGCGGATCCAGGATGTGATTTCGGGAGGGGCAATCAGTGGATTTTTTTTTTTAATTATACTTATTTTTTATTAATAATATCATTTATAAGATTTTAGAATTAATTCATATTTACTATTAATTAGGCAAACCTATTAAATTATTCATATAATTATAGTTAAGTAGTCCAAAAGGAGTGATTTTATACCACTCTCCAATAAAATAATTTTTAGATAGTTTTCAAAAATATCTTTACAGAAGCGAGATGTTAAGAAGAACAGAATAAAGAATGAGCATAACCAGACTTTTACATGGATAAATTTGACTGTGTAGAGTTAATGGCGAATGGGCGCACATTTAATCTTTCGTGGTTATTTGTACTCAAGTTATTTTTGGCGCGGAAGTTTGTAGAACCGGTTGACAGATCTGGTATTACCCCTATTATCTGTCCGTAGCTCTAAATTGGGAGGCAGTATTTTCAAATATTCCAATTGCAAAAATAAAGTTTGTTATAATAGAGATTATGTATTAAATTATTATATTAAAAAAAAACTCATTCCGAAACGAAAAATATCCATTTTAGGTAGTGTAAGTTTCAAATTCTCGGAGGGGCAATTGCCCTATTGCTATCGGGGCTACCAGAAATTCCGAAAGACAACCCGGCGGCACAACCGCCCGGTCAGTGCGGTCGGGGCGGGGAAGCCATGTCTCATGACTATGCTAATTTTCATGAAAACCTATTTAAAACCTATTATTAATTCTTAGCTGATGAAAAAGGGTAAGAACTGCTTATAATAAACAATTAACTATAATTTTATTATGCTAATTACACTTTATTTAATTTTTTACACTTTTTACGCCATCTTTTTTTAGTTCATTTAGCGTTTGCCTTACTAAGGAAGGTACGAATTTTTCTTTTTTGTTCTTCTTATTTGGAAATTACGTCTAAATAAACTAGTCAAGCCTCTGGAGCGCTGATATTATAGGATTCCAGCTTCAAAATTGCAGTCTGATATCTGTAGCATTCCATGTACAAATACTAAGTACAGTTCATTCATACAATTATCGAAAAAATCTTCAAGAAGTTTTGGGCAGCACAATTTTGTTAGAAAGAAAAACTTCCATGGTTCGAATAGTCGCAGTATTCATTCAATCTATGCCACCAGAAAAACAATTCTGGTGTTTCCATGTGAAAGCAGCCGTCTGAATTCGGTGCCAGCATGTTCACAGAATTATTTTAATTGTGCAACTCGAACTATATGAATACGGAAATATTTGTATATTTGGACAACAACAGCTTCAACGTCAAATGAAAGGATATCGAATGAAGTCTGCACCGTATTTTGTACCATGTGAGCTGAACAACCAATGCCCAGAATTGGACGCTCAAGAGTGCTTTGGAGTTTCCAAAGCACGCTGTTTGCTCTTGTCAGTACTCATACAAACCATTTTCGTCGCCAACTCGTACTTGCGAAGGGCCTTTAAAATGAGATCTACCAGTGTTCGAAGTTCCACCAACACTTAATGAAAACGCAAACATTTTATCAGCGGTTCACATAGAAGTACCATATCAGAATCCGGCATAATTTTGATGTCTTTCTTATTTAAACTGTCCACAGTTATGGTCACAAAATTAAAAGTGGCCAGGCCCCCCATCAATGCAACACTATGAATTAAAAGAGCAATGACGTCCACGACCAAAGCCTCAGTTGTGGTGTGAGCGCATGGAAATTTCGCTTCATACAACTTTTTTTACAAGTTTTGAGTGACAATCCGAGATGTTCAAGCTCAGTTAGTGCATTATTATGTGACACATAAAAGTGACTTCTTTAGCACCACATTGCAAATTATTGGGCTGGCAACTAAGTTCCCTCCGTTTATTAAAAAAAAAAAATTAAAAAGTTTATTTTTCAATAAAAGTTAACAACTAATTAATCAATAATGTATTCTACCTTGTTGTTTACAACTTCTTCCCAACTTTAAACAAGATTTTCAATACCTCGTCGGTAGAAATCCCCCGGGCTGTTCACCGAGGCTAAGCAACACCTGTGTTGGGCTAAGCCATTCGTTGCACTGCTTCATATTAATGTACAGCCGGGGGAAAAAAAAGAACCACCAATGATTATTTCGTTATTTTTATAGTAGAGCTAAACTTAATATAACATTTTGTAGGGAATAAAGTCTACTACACATTGATATACAAAAAATTTGCATAGGGGACTATCTTCATAATAAAATCCGCACCAACTTTAAAATTTCCAATAGCAACACCCAATTTTGATTCAATATTTAGAATATACGACAAAATTTATCGTCGAATATCAATTTGCAAGTCATTTGGTTAAGTAGTTTTTTAATTATGAATATCAAAAGTTTAGAACTCGTAATGTTAAATGAATTTTTTAAACTTTTAATCATATCTTTCGAAATAATAATTTTATTAAGCTGATATTTTTATCTGTGTTACTTCTAAACAACTCAAATAAAATACACTAACTTTCATTACTTGTATATATATTTTTTAATTTTATTTAAATTAGGATATTAATATTCATAAAATTTATGAATAGTAACCATGCTATATTTTGATAGTGATGGATTCAGAAAAACGTTTTATATGCATATCTAAAATTTCATGATTTTCCTCTTTGTAGTTTTTTGGCTATATTAAAATGTATATCAAATGATCATTTAAGGGTTCATACACAAATTTAAAATCTGCAGAACTTAACAGAAATCTACTAATTTTGATAATTAAAAACGCTGTGATCGCGTTGGCATAAAATTCTAAATTCTTATGTAAAGGCGAGGGGTATACCGGAGTGGGGGAATGAATGACCACGGAAAAAGAAAAACCACGGCTAACGCCAAAACTCTTTCTACCAGCGTACTTCATTTCGAAGTCTCACTAATACTTTGTCCAATGTGGAAGTAGCCCCTCAAATAAGATAGATACATATCGTCTAATATCTCTGCAAATAAATGTAGGAAATTAACGAAAATTTATATATTTAGATTATTTTGAGGGCGGGTAACATTTCTGCGCTATCAAAAGTAGGTGTTGCTATTGAAAATTTTAAAGTTGGTGCAGATTGGAGTATGAAGATTGTCCCCTATGCAATTTTTTTGTATATCAATGTATAGTAGACTTTATTCCCTACAAAATAGTATATTAAGTGTAGTTCTACTATAAAAACTAACGAAATAATCATCGGTGGTTCTTTTTTTTTTCCGCGGCTGTACATGTACCATTTTTCGTCGCCAGTAACGATTCAGTAAAGAAATCGTTGCTTACGTCCATGAGTTGAGCGGTGACAAGCAAGCAAACCAGCAGAGATTGTGGCTCGTTGATTTTTGTTGTTGTCACTTAAAACATGCGGAACCCATGCTCCACACTGCTGAATCTTTCCCATCGAGTGAAGATGCTTCAGTGTGGGAGCATTCCCTTTTCTCTGCCTTGTTGTTTGTCGCGAATTTTCGTACAAAAGTTGGTTTAATCACTCTTCATCGAACTCAACTGAACGGCCAGAACGAGGTGCATGGTTGAGGTAAACATTTCGATTTTTAAACTTGGTATACCAATCACGAGTGATTCTTTCAGCTATGGCACCCTCTCCATACACAGCACAAATGTTACGAGCAGCTTCTGCGGCATTGAAACTTTTATTAAAAGCTAAAAGAAGGAGGTGTCGAAAATGCACATTTTTCTCAACTTGACATTCCATTTTAGTGGTCTGAAATTTCGGTAGAACAAAACATCCTCTTTCGAATGATCTAAAACATTATGCCAAAAACATTTAATGACATGCGTAACGTTAAAATTTAAAAAAAAAACGACGGGAACTTAGTTGCCTAATACTATCTGAGATTTCAGTTGTTTTCTATTAATTGAAGAACTTGATTCCGCAAAACCGGGTTAAGCGGCATTTCATTGTCTAAACTTGTCTTTATTTCTTCAAACCTTATCCATGAGCATACTGTGCCAGCCGTGATGTTCATTGAAAATTCACACGCAAAAGGTATGCTGTACATTTCTTCTACAATTTTAAGCTTCGGGAGGAAAAAGTTGGTGCCCAAGCAGGGGTTGGATTGAAAATAAACCTTTTCCTAACAAAGTAAAGATATCAAACTGGAATGATTCTGAAGTACTTAAAAAAATACACAAAGGAAGAGAAATCAAACACACAGACAAAGAAAGAGAAAGAAAAAAAAACTTTGAACTACTCCTCAACAGATATATTACTATTGACGACAGTTTTTTCCAAATGTTTTCGTATATTTTAATACCAGTTTATACACGCGTCTCATTCCCCTTATTAGATAAAAGCATATTGAAGCCATTGGTTGAGAGAGAACACCACACCTAGGAGTACACCTAGACAGTAAACTTAGCTTTAAAGGACACATTAAACAAACTCTCGCAAAAGCGACTGGTGCAAATATAAGCTTAAATCCCCTCATTGGGAAGAACTCAAAAATGACACTTAGAAACAAAGTAATACTTTACAAAACCATGATTAGACCAGTTCTACTGTATGCCTGTCCGGTTTGGGCTGCAATCCGTAGAACACACAGAAACAAACTACAAACATTTCAGAACAAAGCCGTTATAAGGCTAACAGATGCACCAAGGTATGTCAGGAATACAATCTTACACAGGGACCTTAAAATGGACACTATTGACACAGCAATACTGACTATCTCACACAACTAGGGTTGGAGGGAAAGTTCTGTCGTATTTTAAATAGGCAGGTGATTTTTCTTGTAAATAAAAAGAACATCTGGCTAGTGAGTCAATCGGATTTGTTTTTGTTTTTTTAGCTGTTGTATAATATAAAAGGTGCCCTTTTTTACTGTTCATCATTTACTTGTGATATTTAAAGTGAAAAACATGTCAGTAGATAAATTGCATTTACGACACTGCATTTTATATGAATTCCAAAAAGGAAGCAATGCATCGGTTGCATGTAAAAATTTATGTGCTAAAAGATATTGTAAATGTTCGTACTTGTCAAAGATGGTTTAGCAAATTTCGTTCCGAGGATCTGAGCCTCAAAGAAAGTGATCGATTTGGACGACCATCCAAGATCGATAATGATGTTTTGCGATCCATGTTAGGAAAAAATCCACTTTTAACAAGTCGAGAAATTGCAGAAGAGTTTGGCATTCATCATACAACTGTTGGAGATCACATTAAATCTCTTTGTGTTAAAGCAAAGTGTTTGGGTTCCACATGAATTAACGGAAAAGAATTTGTCTGTTGAATACTGCAATGGTGACACAACATAAACTGAATGCGTTAGGATGGGAAGTCCTTAGTCAACCACCGTATTCACCTGACATTGCACCATCTGATTATTACCTGTTCAGATCTCTGCAAAATTATCTAACGGGAAAAAAATTCACGTCTTTTGAAAGTGTTTCTAAGGCAGTTGCTGACTATTTTAACTCCAAGGATGAAAACTTCTACAAAACAGGAATTCACAGGTTACCTAAAAGATGGCAACAGGTTGTAACAAATAACGGAGCATTTATAATTTATTAATATTAAACACACATTTTTATAAATGAATTCAAATATTTTCTTTAAAATACGACAGAAATTTTCCTCTATAATTGATTAATATTAAACACATATTTTTATAAATGAATTCAAATATTTTCTTTAAAATACGACAGACTTTCCCTCCAACCCAATAAAACACGGCAATCGACAACTCAGACTTTCAACACCTGAAGAAAATCACACAGTATGATCACGGAGTGAACCAGAAACATAAAAGACCAAGAACCGTCCACCACGACCCCCACTTGGTAGGCTTCTTCTAGACTTGCTTGTCACATAGACATGTCAATTTTCCGACAGCTGCTCTTTAGCAAGTAGCCAGGTTTTGTAAATGTCCAATTTGTTGTGCATCACATAATAATAAAATATGTAACAAAATTGTTGTCTCCAATTATTTCTAACACACACCTAATCCTGTAGTTATTTTTCAGGTCAATATTACAACGAGTTTACACTTAGCTTTAGGGCCCCCTCCCCCATCATTTAATTTAGTAACTTAAAAGTTAATACCGAAACCTCACTAAAGACATCCTATTTATTAGACTTAATTCGATGAAGGTGTAAGGACCTCCGGTCGACACACCGTAAGTTAATATCCGATTTCCGAAGCCATAGGTTGGTTTTTAATGTGAAATAAAGCTGTATACTGGCAGTCGAAACTGTATTGGTCAGAGTCGCTCATCTCAGCCCATCAGATACATTCTTCAAATCTTATAACCGTAAATCTATTTAAATATGCGAAGGACCCTGGCCAATGATAAAAAATATTATATATCTGTTAGTATTTGAAAAATTGTGGTGGTTTCTTAATTAAAGTTGCAAGCCATTCTACTTTTGTTTGATCCTGTCCAATTTTTATTCCGTTTTATTAATGTATAGTCTTTTGAAAGTCTTTTTATTATTATGAATGGTTTTTTGAATGAATTCTCGTTTCATTTCAGTTGGATCCTACAAGAGAATTTAAGAAGAGGAAAGCGGGAAAAATAACGATGTCCGCCTCAGAGAGAGAGAGAGACGGGGTTTCGGGGCGGTCCCGACACACCATGTGAGGACGTCCCCCGACGCCAAAACACTACTACTTCTACTACCACTAGCGCCACACTCGGAAAGGGGTGGGGGAGGAAAAGCAAACTTAGTAGGACCAGTAAAAGTTCATACATGAGATTTTTTTAATGTATTACTATTAGACAATTTCCAGGGAAAAGATGCGGAGAGAAGGGGGGTGGGGGGGGGGGGAAGACGTCAAAATCTATAAAAATTCTAAAGTCTAAAAATCTAAGAGGGGGAGGAGCAATTTTTTTCTAGGACAGGCATTGACCCCTCGCTCCCACCTAGCTACAGGCCTGATCCGCACTACACAGACATTTTCCCCATCTGTCATTCTGTCATAACGAACACACAAATTATCCTAAATAGTCGCATAAAAAGCACACTAGAAACATTATATGAAATCCCCTCTAAAAATTACGGATATTCCTCACCTGAAATCCTTCATCGGAAAATGCGAAGAGGCAATGATTAAAACCACACAATTAAATCAATCGCAATTAATGTCATTCGCCCAACACCCCACTTTGCCGAAGAAAAGCAAAAACGAATACTTACCCATCCGAAAACTGAATCTCGAAAAAATGTATTTTTGACTCAATGAGTTCTGACACTCAAATAATTTTTATCGTAGAAATGGTTTGGGTCGTTGTCAATCGTTCATTAAATTTGGACATGTGCCAATAATGAAGAAAATAATATTTCATACAGCCCCGTTATTGTGATATGAGAGGTATCGAAGAGCCAGTTTGTTTCAACCAAGGCCGTCTTGAAAGTGGGAGCAAATCGTTCTTCTATTCCGGTTCCTTTTTAGTAAGATATTAATATTTTTTTACCTGATAATTTTTTTAACCTGTTCTTGTCTTTAACTTGCTCTTTTTTTTGTCGGTTTTTGCGTTTCTGATCAAATTAAACAGAGCATCTATTATTTTTTTTTTTGAATAACTTGTTGTATTCAATATATATATTTTCGATTTTGAAATACTACTTTTTTGAGGAAATAAATAAATACTACTTTTTTGAGGAAATAAATAACTATAAGTTTTTAAAAATAATATCTTTAATTATCTTATATTTTAACTGTTATTCTAATATCACTCATCCCTAATTTGAATGACAATAGGTCGCGGGTTCGAGTCAACATGGGGTAACTCATTTGTTTTTAAATGTATTTGTCTTAGCGGGTTCCTGGAAACGTGGGGCCAAACAACGCGTAACATCTAGGAACATCTACAGTTGGATTGGTTGTTCCGAGTCTTGGAAGTTGTGCTTTTCTCCTCTCCCGAAGTGTGTAAGTTGACTTCTTCGTTCGTGATGATACCGCACCCAAAGTAGAACTGTATCGGATACTTTCTGTCGCCAAAAGGACAGCCAACTCAGAAGCTGTGCTGAAAAGAGATTTCACGCAAGTTTCGTGCAAGTCAAAACAGCCACAAGGGAATCACTCGAGTGATTCGAAATGTCTCATGTATACAGATATGTGTAAATTAAAAGAAAAAAAATACTCTTATGAAACAGGTAAAAGCTTGATTATTTTCATGTTCACCCATTTTAAATGTGTGTTTAACGCAGGTTCTTTCCACACAAAAAAAATCGGTTATCCGGCTGTTATATATACAGAAATATCGATTAACCGAAGTTTTTTTGAACAATTTATCCGATTTCAAAATATTTTCGTTGTTGAATAAATACTTAAAGATTGTACAACATTGCCATTTCATTCACCCAGCATTCAAATTACGCTGCTATTTACTGAATATTTTGGACAACTATCTATATTGGTAATAAACAAAATGGTAATAGACCTGACATTTTTCACGGACAAAATAAAAATATTCACATTCACTAAAAAACAATAATATAAATTTTAAAGATATTTATAGATTTATTACATTACATTTTTTTAAATACACAGGTTTCTGAAAGTTATATTTAATTTAAAATAAGTTAAATTTGACGGTATCGTTTCAGACAGCCCATTTTCTAAGTTTTCTCTTGGTTAAAAATTAATATATTAAAACAAATAATTAAGGAATATTCTTACAGTAACATACATAAATAACACTTAACAGTATGAACTTTTGGGGAAAACCATCATTTGATCACTCAGGTTATTTAATTTGAAAATAAAAAATATTCATGTCTTTAATTTGAAAATGACCCTATTAGCAAAAACCCTTCCGCCCACATACCAGTAATTTTCTACAAAATCCGACCTAATTTAGGTATTTTTAGTCGACGAGGTTAAAACATTACAATATTCAAATCTATGACACAAGTTGCCGAATTGCCTACAACATTCTGTTTTGTACAAAAGGGCGTCGAAATGATGTGTCGCAAGTGCCCATTGCATCGTCCCTGCAGATAGAGTTGGCAGAGTGCGTGTTATTTTTCAGCAGTGGCCATTTTGACAGTCCGAAGCGAGAGAAGCAGTCGAAGAAGAATGTCTACAAATCCGTGATTTTAATCAAATGTCTTTTATCTTGTGTAAGGGAATAATCCTTATTCGAGCATATTCTTGATCCTTTCGCTCCCGGAGGTCTCTCGATGAAACCACCTGTTTGCACATGTGTAGGATGAAAGATAGTGGTTTTGGCGCATAACGAATATTTCAGATTTATTAGTAAAGAACAGTGACAAATTCAAGAGTCCCTCTCACAGAGAATTGTGCAAAGACTTAAGTGCTATTGTGATTGTTGTTCAAATCTGTCAATTTGTAAGTAGCTTTTTGCTAATAAAGTCGATATGTTTAGTATCTTAACTAAGCCTGATGGTTCAAAATGGAATTCGGATGCTTTAAAGATTGCATCTTTATGACCATGAATTCCATGCATGCTTTAAACTTTCTAAATGAGTGAATCCAATATTCTGTAAAAAAATTAAATGTCCTATTTAAATGAGTAGAAAATACAATTTAAAAAGAAAGAAATGTTTTTTACTATACGACAAAAAGGTGGGAGCCCAGGTGAATAAAAGGTGGGTGAATAAAAAATGTCGCCAAACGATTAAAATGTTGCCAAAAGAACTAAAATATGATCATATGTGTAAAAGTAATATAAAAATGACGAAATTAGTGTCCAAAAATTATAAAATATATGTCAAAATGGTGAAAATATGATTGGAAAAGGGATATTCCGTACTACAACAACTACTGAATTAGAATAACTTTGTCTTAATATATCATTACCCCCAAAAAAACTTTAGAAAAGTAAAAAACGCTAAGCGCCCCTCCCCCTAAAAAAAATCTTCGAAAATTTTATGTGTGTATAAAATTTTAACCAAGCTAAGAAAAGAAATCGCAGCTGTTTTCCGGGAGAAGGCTAGTGAGAGGGTGTGCAGGGTTGATCCCCCTAGTGCAATTGGCTTGTTTGTTTTTTATATCACAACTTTTTTAGCCACAGTTTCGAAGATTTTTTTAGGAGGAGAGGCGCTTAGCGTTTTTTACTTTTCTAAAGTTTTTTTGGAGGATGTCAGTCCTTTTTTTCATACCCACTTTACAGAGAATGTCAAACCAATCACCATTTAAACTTTTTAAAAATTACTATTTGTTTTTCCATGTGATTAGTTTAATCCGATAGTTCAAGGAATAATTTATCTCACACGCTGTATTAAAAATTCAGGATTAAATTAATACAATACATTCGCTCTACGAGATATCTCGTAGTTTTTATTTCACAGTTAAAGCAGTAACCCCCCCCCCCCCCCTACGGCCCGGCGAAAAGTGAATGACAGTGGGAGAATTTTTTTAATTTTGTTAGTTATTTGAAATGCTTAACTATCTTTATTAATAATTGTCTAAGTGAAATGAATTTTTGTTGCATCGAGTAATAGGATTTTTTATCTTTCCGAAGGTACAATTTTTATTTTGTAGAGCGTATAACTTACCGATAATTTTAACTTTTATTAAGCCGTCCTAAAACGCAATTTGCTTTGGCGACGGGACAGTGGAAGGACTTCATATTTGGGTATTAATTGCCTTGAGTCATAGAGTTTCGGCTCTTAGGATTTAATTACTTTTTTAGCTAATTAAACTTATAAATAATTAATATTATAAAATAAAAGTAACAAAAGGCACTTCTGATGACATAAACCTATCATTTAAGCTATTAATCAAAAGAATCGGTTGAAAAATGTAGAGTCTAGCTTGACTTACAAATTTGGGCTTCATAATTTGAAAAAGTGACAAATCAACTAATTGCGCAAATTAAAAAACTTAGTATCTCAGTTGATTTTCAATAAAAAAAATATTCTTGTATTAAATTAAAGGTTTTACAAATACGGTTTCACCAATACTGGTTTTATTTTTTTACGAAATGTAGTTTGGATTTTGGAATTATTTTACGGACGCGACTTAACATTAAGAGTCTTGCACAGTACATAAGCTAAAGTCCTATCGGGCGTTCATTCACAGTTTTATGTTATATACTAGCTATTTTTTACCCGCAGTTTTGCATACTTAAAAAATGGTCCCTCATCGGTTCTTCCCCCTCCCCCCTTCCGTTGTATTCCTTCCCTTTTTTTTCCCCTTCAACGGCAAAAAAATAGAGTAGGTACAGCTGCGGAAAAAAAAAACCGAACCACCAATGATTATTTCGTTAGTTTTCATAGTAGAGCTAAACTTAATATACCATTTTGTAGGGAATAAAGTCTACTATACAACGATATACAAAAAATTTGCATAGGGGACTATCTTCATACTCAAGTCCGTACCAACTTTAAAATTTTCAATAGCAACACCTACTTTTGATAGCGCAAAAATGTTCCCCGCCCTCAAAATAATCTAAATATAAGTTTTCGTTAATTTCCTACCATTATATGCAGAGATATTTTACAATATGTATCGATCTTATTTGAGGGGCTACCTCCACATTGAACAAAGTTGAACTAAGAAATGAATGAAGCGGGTAGAAAATGTTTTGGTGTTAGCCGTGGTTCTTCTTTTCGTGGTCAGATCAGAGATAAGATAAGGCCAGCATATAAATTGTTCAAATAATATAATGCAGTATGTATTATTCTTACAGATATGTTACTACTTCAATGTGATTGTATATAGTATTTTTGATGACGACAAATTTCATCATTTGTATTCTTAAGATGTTCTGAAATCATATAGGCAAATGATAAAATTAATATTGTAAGAAAAATTTTAAATTTTAGAATATATCTTTAAAAAATTATTTATTCAAATTTTAAAATACATATACCAATGATTTACTTTTAAAATTCATATAATTTTTTTTTAAATTCTGTATTTAAATGAAATATTGCAAATGTTATATTACAAACTCAGTTTAATTGAGGTTATGTAATTCCGCATTCTCCATAAGATTGTGCTTGTCTTAAGTTATGCAGGGTGGTCCAAAATTATTTTAATGCTTTTAAAAATCCTTTAAAAAACAAAAATATGCACATAAGGTTTTTTGTATTTAATAAAGAAAGCATTGCAGTTTCTTAACCAGCATTTAGACCACTTCAATGTGCACACAATTTTTGCATCTTTTAAAAAAATAGTATAATAATATAATCACATATGGTGTGCCCAATCCGGCTGTGTGAAATATTGGAAAATTTGTAATTTTCAATTCAATTCGGCTTTTCAATTAGTCAGTGACACTGATTGTGTTTTAAACTCTGTTTTTCACGTTACCGTCATGGGGGGTTACTTTACACCTTGCAGGGTAACTTTACTCCACCTCTTAAAAAAAAGTTTCATATTTGAAAAAGGGCCCTTCAGCGAAAGAAGTCAGTAATATATTTTTCACGTGAGGATTAGCAATTCTGCTGTCCAACAGTTGGCCTTTTTTCCCCTCTCTTTCTTTAGGGAACGTTACAGCTAAAAGCGTTTTGTAGGTATTACCAACACACCGGTGTTGGTATAACACAGGTTTTCTTCCAGTGGAAAAAGTTGTATTTTTTACATAACCACGTGTAACCTGTATAAGGTTAGGGCCCAATTCTGTTATGAAAGAATTTAAAAGTATAAAATCTATTTTCTTCTTCTAGATCAGGTTACAAATCTTTTGGTTCACTAACCTCATTCCAGTCCAACGTTCGGGGTTACTTTACTCCACCAGTTAATTTAAGTAAACCTTATAATAGTAAAGTAAACCTTAGTAGAGATAAACCTTGTTATTATGTAGCGGTTGCTAAGGATGAATCGTTTTGTTGTCCTTTTCATTTAAAATTTGATTTTCACTCTAGGAATCTGATTTTCACTTTTACGAATTATATTGTTAACTTAAAGCCATTCCTCTAAAAAAAATGCATCTCTAGTTATTTTTAATGCATTTATTTAAAATAGTTCAGAATTATCCATAATACATATATTAATTACTACCTATTTTTTTTTATTTACAAAATGTAGCGGCGGCTTATATAGTGGTGTGGTTTTCTTTAAAAGACATGGGACAACGGACATAATTATTATATAAAAAAGTTTAAGTATAATGGTCTAAGATATTCACATTCTTTAAATATTTACATTTAGTATTATCAACTTAAATCAATGATTCTCAATTTTTCAATGGTCAAAAATATGAGGCATCGTTCTCGGATCTTTACTTCGAGATATTCCCCGAACCGTCGCCAACAGCACACTGTGCAGGTCTAGTACAACGTTTATTAACCAAGTTCATATTTTTTAACCATGGTCAGATGACGAAAACAACGTATGAATTGACACCCAACGCAACTTCAGTAGGCGATAGAACATTGGACTTGGATCATATTTAACGTGCACCACTCCCGTACACCCCTCGCCTTTATATAAGAAATTAGAATTTTATGCCAACGCGATCACAGCGCTTTTTATTCTCAAAATTAGTGAAGATTTCTGTTAAGTTCTGCTAATTTTAAATTTGTGTGTGACCCCTGAAATGATAATTTTTTACACATTTTAATATAGCAAAAAAACTACAAAGATGAAAATCATGAAATTTTAGATATGGATATAAAGCGTTTTTCTGAATCCATCACTATCAAAATATAGCATGGTTGCTATTCATAAATTTTATGAATATTAATATCCTAATTTAAATAAAATTAAAAAATATACATATAAGTAATGAAAGTTAGTGTATTTTATTTGGGTCGTTTAGAAGTAACACGGATAAAATTTTCAGCTTAATAAAATTATTATTTCGAAAGATATGATTAAAAGTTTAAGAAATTCATTTAACATTACGAGTTCTAAACTTTCGAAATTCATAATTAAAAAACTACTTAACCAAATGACTTGCAAATTGATTTTCAGCGATGAATTTTGTCGTAGATTCTAAATATTTAATCAAAATTGGGTGTTGCTATTGGAAATTTTAAAGTTGGTGCGGATTTTAATATGAAGATAGTCCCCTATGCAAATTTTTTGTATAGCAATGTGTAGTAGACTTTATTCCATACAAAATGGTGTATTAAGTTTAGCTCTACTATAAAAATTAACGAAATAATCAGTGGTGGTTCGCTTTTTTTTCCCGCAGCTGTACCTCAATGTATAGTACGATTTTATTCGTGTAAACGTTTGGGCCCCACGCGGTACATTTTTCAGAAGGGGAGTGGGTAAATAGCCAACTTGGTTGGTGTGGCCTATCATTCTCTACACGATGGTAGATAATTTATACCTTAAAGGTCGATTCTCCATGGAGTAATGGGGGCTGAAGCATATACTGCAGCAAGGTTGATCCCCCTACCACGTGGTTCAAAGGTCAAAAGAGGGAATGAGTTAACAATCGCCATGGTCGACGTGTTTCATCTTCCTTTACACGACGGTATGTCATTTATGCACATAAGCTAATTGCACATGGAGTTATGGGGGTTGTATTGTATATTTCAACAATTACGTGCAACACCCCTTTCCAATGCGGTACAAAGGTCAGAGGGGGAATAGGTTAAAAATACACCGGTTCGAAAAGTTACTTTCCAGCACACGATCGTACATTATTTATCCCAATAGGCTGATTCTAAGTGAAGTTATATGGATTTTACACATGTCATTTTTTAGGTTGTAACTGTGACACTGACCGAAAGTATAAACTATATAGTCAAAAACTTGTATAGTGTTCAGAAATAGCTTACACCAGCGATTCTCAACCTGTGGGGCGCGCCCCCCAAGGGGGGCGCGAGCACACTAGAGGGGAGGCGTGAGATTATGTAAGAGAAAATATTTATTTAAAAAAATTGATTAACTGACTGAAAGGAAAGCACGCATACACATAGAAAACAAAATACATTTCGACATATTTAACAAATAAAGTAAAATAACTTACTAAATCAAAACTTACTTAATCAAAACATACTAAATTGAAAACAAATTTAATAATTATTAGTGACTTCCTTGGGCCTGTCTTGCAGAGCAAAGTTTTGCGAAGGAAGGCTTAATATTAGAAATAGCCACTCTCAGTTCTGTTTCTATATTTAGCCGAGATCTATATTTTGTCTTCAAAGAAGCCACAGCAGAAAATCCAGTTTCACAAAGGTAGGATGTTGAAAATGGTAATAGAATGCGAAATGCCCTTCTTTTTAGTGCAGAAAAATCATCCTCTACTCCTGCTCAAAATTTTAATAGTGATTTATTACTAAATTGTCTTTTGGTTTCGCCACTTGTCGTGAAGTCTATGAATTTTTCTTACTCATCAATTGAGAGTCCTTTGGGAGCCTTATGAAATGGATCCCTAACCCACTCGTAACTTGCTATCAGTTTGTGGTCAGCAAGAAAATACTTTTTAAAAATGATTTTCAATGGTTACAAAAACAACTTTTACATGTTCTTCTTCAGCCTTGTAAGTTTTAGTACAATCATCCACATTTGCAAACACTGTTAGGTTTTTTTTGCATTAAATTTCTGCTCCGCAATTCCAGTTTTCTACAAAAGCATTAACTTTATCACTCGTATCCAACATATGTGTATTTGCTCCCCTTGGAGTTGAAGATTCAAGTTATTTAATTTCTCGAATATGTCGACCAAGTAGCTCAATTTCATCACCAAATAAACCATCGCGAAAATTCTCGGCTTCCGGTCTGTTTTCTTCTTCTAGGAAAATGGCGATTTCTTCTCTTAATTCAACGTTGCAAAAATTTCCCCCGTGATAACCATCTTGCTTCGTAATAAAATAGTAACGCTGAATGTACTGAACCCATGTCTCTACAAAGTGCGGAAAAGATTCTCGATTTCAGGGGTCTCATTTTTATATAATTTACTACGGTTACAACCGTAGTTAACACAATATTCAGACCATGACACATTTCTTTCGAAGCCAAAGCATCTCTGTGGATCATGCAATGTGTCCAGACGCACTGAGGCGATTTTTGTTTTACAAGTGCTTGTATACTTTGGAATCTTCCGGACATTGAATGAGCACCATCGGTGCATACCGACACAATTTTTCCATTCTATGTTTGCCTCGTTCATAAAATCATCTAAAATAGCAAATAATGCGAGCGTTGTTGTTTTGAGTTCTATTGATTTGCAGAAAAGTAGTTTTTCTACTACTGACATATTATCACAAAATCAAACATAGGCAATTAAATGAGCATCTTTATTACTATATGTTGCTTCATCAAGCTATATTGAAAACAATTTGTCACGCAACTTTGAGAAAATCTGACACTGTACATCTTCAGCTATATCACCAATTCGACGAGCAACAATATCATTTGAAAGAGGTATGGACTGCAATTTTTTTTAAAAATTATCTCCAAACATAGTTTCTACAATCTCAATTGCTGCTGAAAAATAAGCTCTTCACCAATGGTGTGAGGTTTTTTACATCTGGATATTTTATATGAAACTTTGTAAGATGCAATTAAAGCTTTTTTATTCACAGACAAAGTTTCTTTAAAAACTGATTTTTGCTTTTATATGATTTGATTTTAATTTTAATTCGAAGAATTCTCTGGGTTTGTTGACGTACTCACTAAGAAGCGTTTCGAAATGTCGTTTAACTTTATTAGGCTTCATGCTGTCTGCGGCCAATATTTTTGATCAAATGATACACAAGGGCCTTTCTTCTTCATTTACTTCAGTACTGGTAAGCCCAAAATTTAAGTATTCTTGAGAACATAGGCGTAAACTTGTATTGGGCCCATGGGCCCGAGCCCCCCCAATATTTTGAAAACCCGGCTGAGCCCCCCCAATAATTTCGAAGTTCTTATTTACATTATGCAAAAAAAAAATTCCCTCTATTTTTATTTAAATTTTCTTTTTTATTTATTCAACATGTAAGGAACATTTAGCAACTATGGTAATCTCCATCAACTAAAGCATTTATTTGACAAAGACCTCTACCATCTCTCCCCCCCCCCCTTTTCCAGCTGTTGGGCAGTTGTTTTGGGGTGGCGTCTCGCCTCTTCTTCCCTTCTCCCCCCCCCCTAGTGTCCTTCCCCTACCCTGTCCGCTGGGGACCTATCGTAGGGCTTAGCCGAAAGGCATTCAGCAGAAAAATTTCCCACATATATACTTTTCAGAAAAGAGCAACAAAATACGCCGACTTTCAGGAACACACCTTTGTTCCATGAAATGTACATTGAGTGAGCGACAGTTCTTCACACAAACAAACGCAATCCCTGTCCCCAGTTAATTTAACACCCGCTGCGATAACCCGAGCAAGGCGTGACTGGATTGTGTTGCAGGTGTGCAGACCTCGACCAAAGCCCTCCAGGTCTTGTCCTGAGGGTTCCCAACACTGAAGCAGTACTGGTTCCGACGAAACCCGAAGACTCGAGCCATCAACAAGTAAAGGAATGTAACAATCACAATAAGGCAGCATGTGTCCCACCCCCCACCGCATTTGGGTTATAGGTTTTCGAGGATGATGGCAAAGTAATTCTATGAGCTGATAAGTTCTAGTTCTAGTCTAAAGTGCCCTTGCGCTTGTATAATTTTGTTAAGCGTATATATTTGAGAGGTGAAAAATGTATATGAGAAGAAAAGTTCACAACTTACGGGTTGAAAACAAACTTAAAGTAAGAATCTTTTCATTTATATTATAGTTTTTAATGCTAATAGTTGGTGGTAATTGAAGAAATTAACTTTTTCAAACTTTTATATATTGTAACATTGTTTAATCATATAGACTCCTATATGTTACTTGTTTTTGTCCCAGGAAAAATCCTTTCTTCATTGCGTCATTTTATATTTTAACTATAGAAATCTTTGTGGCATATAATAATGCGTGAAGAATATTTTTAAAAAAATGTCAAAAATGTTTTAAAAATAAAAACTATTTCTGTATTGAAAGTATTGTATTATTTAACAGAAAATCAAATTATCGAAAGTTAATTAAACGAAGTATAAATTTTGTAAACAATTTTTAACATTAATTAAAGTACTTTAAATACATTTTGCATTCAAAGATCTTGTAAACATTTAAAGTGATTGACAAAATCAAACCGCGGACCTTTTTGAAATGGCGCTCTCACTCTAGGAGAAATTCGAATAATATTTTTAGAGTTTTTTCGTGTGATACATTTAATTGGATAATTTGTTTTGTCTATATTTCGGTTAAAACTCGTTTTATAGCTGCAATGATGAAGGAAGGGAGAAAAAATTAACAGCTAGCAATTTGAAATGTTTTTTGAGAATTCAATGCATTAAACGTACTATTTTGAAGAAACAAAGCTACTATTTAAAATTTATTTTAATTTATTTTTAAATTATTTGGTCAAACAAATGTTAAAATTAATGTGAATAATGTATGTTTTTGAATCAAAAACATATTTAAAACATTTATTTCGTAAAATTGTAAATCATAGATAAAGTTAACCAATCTTATAAAATCATTTATATGTGATAATTTTGAATGTAGGAAAATTTGGCAAATTTGGTGTGATATTGCAGAATGCGCATGTAGGGAAAGAGATTTTTGTCCTGCATGTATTTATGTTTAATTTCTAAGTTATGGTGTCCCTTGTTTCGATTATTTTATGTAGCAATTTTATCGCGCTTCTCAAAATTTGCGCCAAGGCCATGATTTTCTTCCTGTAGCAATGGCGGTTTGTGGACTACAGCAAGTACAGACGGGTTGTACCTAAATTTTTAGTGTATTTTAAAACTCAGATATTTTCCTAATTTTCTTAAATGAAGATTAGAATTGAAAATGAAATTTCTGCGGAAAGTAAACAAAATCTCCGATGTTGCCGTAATCCACAATTCAGGAGGGGAAAAGCTCCATTCAATCGAAACTGCAGCCAAAAAGCGAAGTTCGAAATTGGCTGCATCGTTGCCATGGTAACCTTACGTAGTATGACTTCCCCTATTAGCTAAATTGAGGGTTGTGACGACACAAACACAGCCCAAAAGGATTTTCTCAACTCGGGCTGCACTTGGTATTCGATAAACTGATTGGCTCGTGCATGAATCTCGAGGATGGGTGGGAAAACCGAGAACCTCTCCAAACGGAAATAGTTTTCGTCATAAATTTATTGTTTGCTGTTGTTTTGTTATTTAAGTTAATATTAAAATTGACCGTTTCGTATGTTTAAAAGAAAGGAGGATAGCTTTATTTTTCAAAAAATAAGTAAGTGTGTTCAATTTTTTTCGTATGTAATCATTTCGTAAAAATTTAAATGAAACTTTGATTTCAGTAGTAAATAATAAAGAATTTCCGTTCATGTATGGTTGTGGAAAATGGGGGGGGGGGGAGATTCACATGATTTCGGCTGCATTAACATTTTCGACCACGTAAGTATTGTCATACGCAGTAACATAAACAATTTTAAGCACACGCACGTATCGTGTGATAATGTCACATGCTCTTAACGTCGATTTATGGCACCGGGCAATTGTGATCTACGGATTTCGACTAAACAGGATAGCAGTTGGTACTCCGTTCGAGAAGTCAATTATGGTGCTTATAGGCAAACCTTGGAGCAGTCGATTATGACACCTCGCACTCAAATGCTTTGGTATGTAAAGAACAATATGTGTCAAACTACTGGTTCGCACACGCTAGAGTAATTAGTATAATTTCTTACTTAAGTTCAACTGTAGCTTAAATTATATTTTTTTGGGAAAGAACCTATAATACAACATAAATTCATGCAGGACAGAAAATCTCTTTTCCTACATGTGCGTTAGGCAATATATGGACAACCCCTCGCACCATCCGGGCAAATTTCCTCCTCCCGGTAATTTTGAAAGCTTTTGGGGTGCTTCCCAATATAAGTTTTTATTTAACACTTATTATTCAATATCAAAACATCATTATACGTTAAAAAGAAATTTACAAAACATTTTCTATTTTGTAAAGCTATCAATTAAAAAAAGGGAAAATTGTATTGCACTAGAAGGAAATTTTTTTAAGCTGATTGATATGGCATAGAATTTTATACATAGTTTTATAATGCAAGAGGTATTGAAAATAAATAACAAAACTATTTTCTTTCTTTTGCCTATGCACATTCTGAAAATATTTTTAGGCACCAGGAAATATTTTCAGCTACAGGCCTGCCTTGAGGTTAAACGATGTTGCGGCCCTTTTTGAACATTTTAAAACAATTTAGCACCCCCCAAAAATTGCGCAAATGCCTTTATTTGAAACTTATAATTTTGAGCCCCCCCAATAATTTTGATAACTTTACGCCTATGCTTGAGAATATTTTCTTGATTTTATTTTCGGAACCACGCTCGTCTATGTACTTGTTGATGCTTGACTATCGTCTAATGCTCGCTTACTTCCGCTTAAAAATTTATCCATGAGTCTGCATAAATCTACTGCCGTGAATATTTAATATGGTAAATTGCAATTAACACGAAAACATATATAACATATACATTCACGTTAGATTCGATAGCGATAGAAGGATCGACTCGAATGAGACTGGCTGGAATTGAAACTTGTGTAATCGAACATTTTCCTTCTTCCTATGAGAAAACATTTGCTCTGCGCATGCTCGAGACGGATCGGTCGCGTGTGGATTCCCTTCCACAGACATTACTTATTTTCTTTCTCTTTTCTTTAGTCATGCTTCTGTTTTATTTCTGTTATTATTCGAAAAAATGTATTCCCAGTTTCTAAATTTAACTCACTCCGTCTAGGTTAACTTTCATTAACGAATTTTACTACTTTCATATTCTTTTAACGTTATCTGCCTGTTTGGCTTTCATTTCAAATATAATATTTAAATTTTCCCCACTTTTATTCGCTTCCTCTGTTCACCGCCCGCTTGGCAAAATGCCAGATGTGGTTTTTCGCCCACGTTGGCTCGATTTTACTCTTGTTTGGCAGTTAGTTAAAAATAATTTTAAAACATAATCCAAAATACTCAATATACATTATTGTTGTATACATTTTATTGTAATCGCGGGGCGCGATGAAAATTATGATTGAAAACTGGGCCGCGAATACTGAAAGGTTGAGAAACGCTGGCTTACACATATAAAATGTATCATTTCGAGCTTTTTTTCAAACGGATAGAAAATAATAATTTTTTTCTAATTTACAACTCTTTTTACTTCGTTGCTTTGTTCCTATAATTTGGTCAACATAAGGTTTAAAATATTTCTGGGATTTAACAAATTGTTTTAATAATATTAATAGTTTTACGGTGCAATATTTATAATGGTGATAGTTAACGAAAATTTAACGCAGGCTTTAATTTTGTAGGTCCCTTTTTATCCCTTTTTAAAGATATTTGGTCCCTTTTTCCCTAGGGACAAATATAAAAAGTGTTACGAGAAAGAGGATGATAATTAAAGGGTACAAACCAATTCTGTAGAGATGCATCATTTTATTATTTTTGTGAAGTGGTAGAAGATTTCATCATTCTGCTGTCGAGGTGCGGAGGTTCTTATTTTATTAGCAGAGGAGCAATCAAAACGCCAAAGTAAAAATTGACACTTATTTATATTATTATTTTTTATCGAAAGAATTATAGCGTAACAAAAAGGCGATGAGCCCCGTTTTTTCTGGGTTTGAAACAAAGCAAAATGCTGGACATGAAGAAGCCAGTTGTTACTCAACCAAAAAAAAAAAAGTTTAGCAGAAATATTCAATCCCCATGGACTCATAAAAAAAATAGCATATGTGACGTAATGACCAATCATTGCAAACCCCCGACATGATGCATAAAATATGCACTGAGAAAAAGCAACAACCAACGAGGTGCTTGGAAAAAAACAATATCTGTAAAAATAGAAAGAAGAGGGGTCGGCAAGCGTTCGTTTCTTGTTGGCTGCTTTGACGAGTTGGCGTTATTTCTTCTTTTTTGACTTAGCGTTGCGAGCCCGACCGGGTCGCTTGATCGTTTGATAATTTAGATGACGTCACAAGTAATGTGTATTGACAGTGAACAAATTTAATAAGTAATTCTGCAATATGAACTCAAATTGGGCATTTTTCTAAATGAGGACACTTTCTTTATAAATAATAATGATATCCAATAAAACACGTTAATCAATCAGAAAAAGTTTTTCTAATTTAATACACAAATGCGTCATTTGAAATACACCCTCCCGGCGCGATGGGCCTTACAACTGCAACAAACCGCAAATCACGAAGAGTAATAAAACAAGTTTTAATGTCAAAAAGGCTCAGACCTTCGGCGTCCATAGGTTACGCAAAACTACATTTTAATACAAAAAGTATTAAAGTATTGTTTGTTTTTCCAAAAATAAAAACAGAATAAGCAGATGCGAGCATTTAACTAGGCGCCAATGGATAACGGCTGTCTGTCCGGAAATCTGAAAACATTGTTTCTCAATTTAGATAAAGAATTTATTGGACAATTTCTAATTTTCCCTTGTTGTTTTCGCTTTTATTTGTTAAAAATATTAATTTTCTTCAGAGATAAATTTTCCCAACTTAGGTATTTTCAAACCTTAAAATTCCTAACTTTTAGGGTTTGCACTCCCCCCCCCCCCCCCCCCCCCCCCCCCCACCCCCTGGTGCGACGTTCCTGCTAGTTTTAAATGAAAACGTTGCGTATTTAAAATAAAAGCTAATTTGTCCAAAGGAAACAATTTCCTCATAGTACAAGAGTTATTATAAACGAGAGAGGGGTTGCTATAACAATAGAAAAGCAATTAAATGCGTAGGGATACGAAGCATTTATCGTACGTGTGACGCAGCAGCCTTACGCGAATCTGATTCGTCGGTATGCAATTTTGTAGATTTTAGCGTCCAATAAAATATCACACTCAACCAACCAAGCAAAAAAAAAAAAAAACAACAGTTGGGCTTCATGGAGGATTTTTATACTCTTTTAAATTTAGGATCTCAGAATATTAGTATTAAAACTTTGGAAGACAAAAACAATTCCAATTAATCGTACACTTCTTGTAGTTAACTTGGCCAAGGAAAAAACACTCCGTTCCTCTTAGCAGCTGAAATGAGATAACTGACCAGAAAGAAGTTATCTTAAGCTATTCTACCGACAGATAAAGACAAGAAAGAATTTCCGCGTCGTGTTTGTGACGTTCTTTTTAGTTAAGTTTGTCGAAGAGGAAAGATGCCTCTCTCACGAAATGCCGGTACATTTTAATTTATTCCATTTCATACGTAACAAAAATTAACAAGTTACAGCAAAAGCGTTTTGGTGATGAGGGGGCTGGCGTTTTCTGGTTTCTAGGGCAACCACCGGAGAACAACAACAACAACAAAAAAAATGGTCGACATCACCGCCAAGTTATTTTGGTACCGCAGTAAGGAGTGGTGTTCTGCGATGGCGGACAAGCTCACCGACATCGTGTACACGGACGAATCCAAAGAAACGATTGACGTGATTAATTTATTGCTCTTGGGATGGATACTCTTGGGACTGGTTGTCTACATCATCGGGAACGTGATAGCGACTTATTTGCGGAAACGAAAGAGCCTGGTGTCCCGCGGCAAACCCGAAACTCCGGCCGCTGCAGACGACACGGTGCCATGTGCAAACGATGTTCCGCACGAGGATGTCCACGAGCTCGTGTCCCAGACGACCACAATTCCCACCTGCGAAGAAGGGGACGACGAGGATTTCTCCAACTGGATGAATGGCGTAATTTCGTGGATTTACACGCAGCGGGTGGTCTCCCCCGTCATAGACTCCTGGTTGTCCGCGCTGAACGCGAGGACGAGATTGTCTTCCACAGAAGTGAGTTGCTTTCGTCATTTCAAATTTATTAGTTAAAATAAAAAATTCACAATGATTGAAATACAATGGACTTTCAAATTTTTGAAGAATACTATCCTTCGGCAGTTCACTGAAAATAATTTGTTATTAAAGTGTTGGTTCAAATACATTGACCAGTCACCCTGATTTTTCGCCAAAACTGGTTATTCATTTCGACAGCCCTGCAAGGGAGAAATGGAGTAGTTCTTTGATTGTGGCAACAACATTGGTTTTTTGTCGCCAAGAAGGTGTTAGCAAATATTACTTTTTAAGAAAAGTCGCAAAAGGTGACCATTCAATGGTTTTTATAAAGTTATTTTTCTCTCTCTTCGCAACTAATAAAAAAAATATTAAAAAATTTCAATTCATAAAAGCTGAATACTTAATTTAAATATTACACAACAAGCTATTTATATGTGCTGAATTTAGGGTAAGACAGCTAGCACAATAGACCTCCGGTTGCAACTGGAGCCCCCATCCACAAGGCAAGGGTAAGCGAGGACACTTCGCCAGAGCATTTTATAATTACTAACTTTGATGATAGAAAGTTAGTGACTTTTTAAATTTTAAGTTGGGCGTGCACTGGCAACTATTAGAGATGCAACTAACTGATTGAAAAACTCTAATTGTATCCACTCCCTTTGCAATTGAAAAATTTTAGATTTTGTAGGGATTGCTGTAACACAAGTTTTGCTTTTGTTCATTTTCACTTTGGTGAGTGTGAAATGTCAAACCTGGCAACACTGAGTTGTGTATGTATGATTTTTTTAGTCGATTAAAGCCATTCTACACGAAAGAGTGAAACACGCGTGAGCTTCTCGGTGACTCAACAATTCATTCAACGTGGTAAGAATTATCGAATCACGTGGTAGCTCACACGTGTTTTACAATTTCATCTAGAATAGGCCTAAAAGTTACAATGCAATTATTGTTAGTGGGCGGCTATCTTAAATCATGTAGGGTGTGATGTTTAAAAAAAGTTTGCTAACAATAATCTATTAGCGGGATGGTAAATAAACAAATTATCCCACACTATTGTGGCAAAAATTAAATATAAAATCTTCATTGCTGCTTCTGGTGATGCTATTTTGAATTATTCTACTTTACTTTTCAAAATTTAACTACCGATATTAAACTAAGTATACACAATAATAGCAAATATTCATATTGTCGGCTTGGAATTAAATCTTGTAACTTCAAACCACAGATTTAGCAGCTGTAGTGAATGCTGCTTTGTGATTAAATCATAGGTATTCCAATCACTTCTTGTTTTTAAACAATTTCACATTTAGAAGTAAATATTCTGGATTTTATACTCAATCAGTTTTTGCTACTGCTAAATCTGTGGTTTGAAGTTACGAGATTTTAATTTCAAAATAACAATATACGTTATAGAAATCTGGAAATAAGAACAGAATAATATTAAACAATTCAGAGTGGCAACATAACCTGGAAAACCTAGAAATCAGGGAATTATCATAGTATTTTTTTTATTCTACAAATGCCATAGAAAACTTCGCAAAAAAGGAAGGAAATTCTCAAATTTGGATCATTAAAACTGCACTTATCGTCTACGTTGGAATTTGGACTATAAACAACAGATTGGGGGGCTAATGGAGATGCAATTTATTTGAAGATCGAAAATGAAAATAGGAAACTTAAAAAACTTTAAATTATCTTCAAAAGACATAATTTGAAAAAAATGACTTTTTTTTTTTCAATTCTCTGTTTCTAGAGAATATGTTTAATTACTATTGTCTATTATGCCTGTGGCACTTCTGTAATTTTATGTTTTATCCATAAATTATTATTTTAACTGAATATATAAATATTGCTCAAAATTTTTCATTTACAATTGTTTCTATACTAAGCATGTATAGCAGCATTTCTTAATGTAATTGTAAAATCATGAAAATTTTTGTGACACCATCATCAGGGAAATTTTTTCCCATGATTTTGTTGCCACCCTGCAATTTATGCGAAATAAAATGATGTGCTAGGGATAAAGCTGTGGGGTTTTTTTTCAATAAAAAGTTAAATACCAATTTGTTTAATATTAAATGTTTACTAAAATGCAAAAATTAATACAAAAGTGGACGTATCACTGTGCGGGTTTTTGACTTTATTACTGAACTCTTCTAGTTTGTGATATTGCTTGTTGGCAGCAGTTTATTTTTCGTTACTAAATATGTAATTGAATATATTTAAAGGAGCTTTTCACTCATACTTTGTTAGTCATGTGTATGTATGTATTGTAGACTTTTATATATATTAAAGCATTTCTATTTTTAAAGCATATGTCATTATTAAAATAAAAAGCACTTTCATTGGACTATATGAGCTGAAAATTATTAACAGTACCCGACTTTGAACATCAAATTTAAATTATTTGTGCGCACGCAATTTATAGTATGTGCCTCTAAGTCTGACTTGATTCTAACCTTCCGAATGATTGCTCTTAAGGTGGGCCCCCCTAGGCAATGGAGTGTCGGACTCGTAACCAGAGGGTTGTAATACAAATCTTGGCATGAGAGTGATCAGTGGGATGCCAGTTAAATTCCTAGATATTCGCTAAAAAATTCAGTGTGTAGAGGGCTGGTACATCTTAAACGTGTCACGTTTCAAGTGTCCTCACAAGTGCATGGGGTGCCAGCTTGGTTGATGTCGTCGTCGTCTGACCTTGGTTTCACATTGTGTAAGGAAGTGTTCCTCGGTCATTAGGATAAGGCCTGAACAGTCGTCAAGAGCCATGTAGCTCTAGTGTGAGTTTTATTCAACAAAAGAATTCTTTTAAATGCAAAATATTACAAATACTGTAGATTGTAAGTACTGGAACTATTATTTGGAACTAACTTGAAAAACTATTCCTAAGAATATTAAAATTAAGAATAAAATGTAAAAACAAATGGAACACAGATCAGTCTTTGATCATGGGGCTTCGACTGAATCAGCACCATTATCCTGGCTTCCACACTTTTAGGCACACATTATAGAGGTAACGAGCTATGGTTACCAAACATATAACATTATTTTAGTAAGTTTGTATGTTAATTTAATTGCCGAAGTATTTACTAACTTTAAGGAAAGTTAGAAAAATTGGATTTGTAAGTAAACTTTTCATACAAAGTTATTTTTCAACTATGGAAGTTTTCCACATAATCTCGAAGCTTCTGCACAAACTTGGTTATCTGGTATACCAGGACAGGCTAGAAATTCCGATCATGTCTCTCTCATCAGCAGGGTGTGAGGAGAACTAACATGAAAAATAATTCCTAAGATTATTAAAATTAAGAATTAAATCTCTCATTTAGGGGCTTCGACCGAATTTGACATTCAGTCGGAAAATTCGGTTTTGATTCAGTCGGAAAAGGGTCTGATTGGTGCTCCATTTTTTATTCTTAATTTTAAAAATCTTAGGAATAGATTTTTACGTTAGTTTTAAATAATAGTTCCAGTACTTACAATCTATAGTACTTGTATTATTTTGCATTTAAAAGAATTGTATTGACTACTTAAACTATATCAGTTACAGTTGCTCTGCTAGTGCCGACTGTGTATATATTTTTTAATACAATTTTTATATTATTACAAATTTATTATAATATTAATGGGTATTTTTTATTCAACCAACTGAATGACTTGTTCCTGTTTTCCAGCATGGCATCCTTGTGGACTTCCAGGATCTCCTGCACACGTCCGGCCCCCCCAAGGTCACAGAGGTCAGGCAGAATGCATACTCCAGGTACGACAACACGGTAAGTAAGTCCACGACCACATAATAGCAGCTTAGATATGGGAGGAATATTCTGTTGATATTCAGCCCACATGCTGAACTTTCGGTTAGACCAAATACTTCTGATATTCCATCAGTTATCAGCCGAATAGCTGTAATTGAAGCAGAGGGCGTAAAAACAGGATTTGTAAGGAAAAAATCAAATTTGAAAACTTGTTTGTTTGTAATTAGTAAAAAAATTTTGTTGAATTAAAATAAGATTTTGTGAAATGAACTAATTTTTAATCACTTTCAGAAATATGCAGTAGTGATTAAAATTTAAAAAAAAATGTTTTGATCATGACAAAACAAGAGTTGATAATGATTGGATGACAAAAATTAACACCACCTCTCAACTTTATATGAAATAAATAATCTAATTTTTTTTTTTATAATTTAAAGATTTTCACAGAAAAAAGGTTTAGTTTAGAGTATTTAAAATTCAAATTGAATTGAATATAGATTTAATATTACTATTCTACTACAATATTACTATTCTACAAATATTTTACTACATATATATTGTATTATGATAATTTCACAATGTAAATCTTTATCTCTAGGTACTTGGGTTGTTTACCTATATAAAGAACTAGCTGAAATACCCTTTCTACGCACGGGAAGGAAATTAGTTATAAAATAAATACAAATGCAATAATTATAGGCCAAATAAATAATATTCTTAATTTGTCACTCATCAGGGGAAACGAAATAAAGCATTAAAAGTTCCAAATTGTAACGAAATTTTATTAGCAAGTTCCCACAAGAACTGGAAAGAATGGTATTATGGAGAAGTTGGCTGTACAATAATATGGATATATATATATATACGTTATTCCTGTTGAATAACATCCATACTTTAACCTTTAGTAACATCCCAGAAATTTAAAGATGAACAATTCTTATAATTGTGTAATAATAACTATTATAAGAAAGGCGAAATTTTTATTTATTTGGCGACATTTCTTATTTATTTGACGACATTTTGGCGATATTTAGTCATTAGCCAATCAGAATGCTCCTCATAGTATACATACTATTAAAATTTTCCATTGTTTCAATCTTGAAATATTGCATTGTTACATGTTCTCCATGTTAATCCTATGGAAAGGTTTTTAAAAAATTCATTATATTGGCAGTTCGAGTTCAAATTTTTAAAAATCCTTTCGTAGTGCATTTAAACGGCCCAAGATGAATCTGTGCTCTAAATTTCAGCACTCTAGGTCTTTTAGATCTGTAGATACCCAAACTAACGTCGCTAGGAACATTGAAAAAAGGGGTTTTACACCCCCTTAAATACGTTCGATCGGAACAAAAATAGCTTACTTTTCCTGACTAAGGTATAAGGAACAACTTTGCCAAATTTCTTCTCCGTAGGTATACGGGAAGTTGGAGAATTAGTGATGAGTGAATGAGTGGGGTTTTCGCATTTATAGATATCGATTTTAAAGGAAGTTGTTATTCGTCCGCTGAATATTCGGTATATAATCTCAAAGTCAACCTAATATTCAGTATTGGGCTAAATCACTATTTGTGACATCCCTAAGCTAAATAACGTTTTTCTTCATTAAGGGAAGAAGAGACTCAAGACTCAAATGATGCACTTTAGGAGGGGGACGAGGGAGTTAAGGACATTTTTTATCATAGCAGAAGGAAGGGAAAGGGTCTCAACTTGCATCACTTTATCTTTTTAAAATCTCCTTGCAAAATATATGTTTTTGCCAATACTTTGGTTATCTTAGACCAGTGATTCCCGACCTTTTTATATTTGAGTACCACCTGAGAATTTTGTTGAGTCGTATCATACCACTGATTTTGTTGTTACTTAAAAAAAATTATGAATGTGGGGGGGGGGGGGCTTAAGTAAGTGTGTACAAAATGTGCTTATAATTAAAACAAAGTACAGAAAATAAGACTAAATAAAGTTGTTTATATGTTATTAACAAATGGCAAATACAATTTCCCAACTCTAAAATGTCTATCAGGAGGCTTAATGAGAAAATTGCTGTCACCTGCATTCTGCAGAAATGAGATTCTTTGTTTTTTTTCAAAAGAATTTTTTTTAATAAAAAATAAGTATAAAAACTTGAAGTGAAGAAATCCAATATATTTTATATTTCAAGTTTTAATTGTCTTTACTTAGAGAGCTTTAAAAGGCAACCAAGAGACAAGAAAAACTTTGATATGTCTTAATTGCAATAGATTTTATACTATTTTCAGCCATAAGAGTGACAACTATTTTTTAGATAGCTCTAATTAGACAACAAACTCTCGTTTTGTTTTTTGTTATTGTTTTCTTAATATTTTTTGTAGAGATGAAATGGATATCCTGTAACTATCCGGTATCCGACTGCTTTTTAACTATCCGATATCCGGAAGTAAAGTGCCGGATGTCCGATTTACCATGCCGGTTATCTGGATGAATAAAACATCGACATTTTTTTTGTGGCGATCAATTATCTTTGTTCTTATTTTAAGCATTTTCTGGAAAATTCTACCAATGTATCACAGTGTGCAGATTCTCCCTTGAATTTTTCTCGGGCTATTCAGGTGGGTAAGATGCGGTGGGTTACAGAGAAAAGATAACAAGGAAGATATGGTGCAAACATTTGGAACACACCACTATAGCTATCATGGAGTATCTTCGAGTTTGAGCAATTCACTTGGGTGGTGGTGTGTACGGTGCATAGCTACATCTCTGTCCGTTGTGTATTAGAAAATGTTTATTCTCTAGTCTAGCAAGAACTGTTTTTAGCATTTAAATATGGTGCAATTTAGATCAGCAATTTGGAAATATTTCAAAATTATATTTTCAAACGCATTGTACAGTACAGATCTGGCTGTTTCAAAAGCAGTATAAATATGAACAGTTTATTAAAGAACTGTTTACACACTTAAATATTTTTTTTAATTATAAATTTAAAACTCTTAGTTTTTTATGTATGAAAACGCTTTAAACATCTGGATCATTCATTATAAAAAAAACCTGAAGTTGTAATTCATCTAGAAACATAATTTTTGTTGGAAATTACTTGAAGTATCTTTCTTAATGTCATGACCTCCCCAAAAAGTTTATAACAATAAAAGTATTTTTTTATTTAATTTTTTATCTCAAAAGTCCTTAAAAAACCCCATTTTTTTTCAAATTTTTAACTTTAAAATTCTATTAAAAATTCTTTTTTTAACGAATAGTTATTGTGGAGGGTCATAACATCTCACAACTAATATAAAGTTGAATTAAAAAATAAATTTCTCAAAAGTTTAAGCAAATTTGGGTTTTTACGTTTGGAACGAAAGGGCATATCACCTTAAAGATAAGGAATTGGGGAATATTATAGAAAAAAAAAATATTTTGTAATTTTTGACCGATTTCCGTTTTTTTCTAGTGTGTATGAGAAAATATTTTCATAAAAAAGAAACTGCCAGATATCTGGCTAAATCCAGTTCGAATATCCGGTATCCGACAAAACCACTATCCGGTTCATCCCTAATTTTTTGTTAATCCATGCAAATTTGGAGGTAAATTATATGAATTTGATTTTTTAAATAGTGGCAAGTATTTTTATGTAGTAATTTGTAGTTTTTGTAGTAATTTGTAGTATTAGTACTGCTGTGTTACGGGAAAATAAAATATTGCCAGTGAAGTTAAATAATAATGCAGGAAAATTTGATAACTTTAAAAAAAAAAAAAAATGATGTTTTATTGCTTTGCAATTTTTCTCAATTCTATCCGGGTGTATAAGTAAAAATTATAATTTTCTTGATTAATAATTGTTTATTTAAGTGGTTTAAGAAAGTTATTTCACTAAGAGTTAAGATTATGTAAAAATATTAGCCATTAAATTTGGTCTTAAAAAATCTTATTAACTTTTTAAAATCTTTTTTAGATGTACACAATTTGTAAATCGAAATCGAAATGGAAAGTCGTCACTTCATAGTTGGATTATGAAATCTTAAAATATAAAATGTTCACCTAAAAAAATGTCATTGTTTGTCCATTCTTCAAATCCTGTCCTTCCTTTCCAGGGCCTCACTTGTGACATGGAATTTGAGAACATTGCCTTTGAGATGGTTGTGACACAGTTCAAAGAAAAAGAGAAAATTCTTCTTCCATTTGTGCTGCAGGTGAAGAGGCTCTATGGAAAGGTGAGGTTATGCCTCAGTATTTCTTTTAATTTAGTAGTCAAGTACATTATTATTTAGAAAATTATTATTTTTGCCCAAAGGAGGCACAGTTGTAAAGTATCCGGATAGTAATGAGAGGAGACCCAATACCTCTACATGTGCAAAGCACATTAACATAATCACATTAGTATTAGTCGCATATGAAGTAAGTAGTCATCACTTAGTAATTAAGTAGCCATGCACAATAGTTAAAGCTTAAACAATCAGTGACCTTCTTTTATGTAATGAAAGTTTAATGTACTTCCATTGCTAGCAGCACCCTAGTAATTACATCCGGGAATATAGTTTAAAAGATATGTTATGATTCAGAACAACAATGCTTGCTTTGTATAAAATAATATATTTTTTAAATAATGAAAACCAACTTTAAGGGAAAAAAGCACTGAAAAGTAAAAAATAATTTTTAATTTTACGAAAAAGTTGAAACAATTTAAATATTTAATATTAATTACTTATTTCAACTTTTTGTTTTAACTTTTGAAATCAGTGCCAAAGTTAGGTATAGTTTTTGTAAATTGGAACTAACTTAAATTTTTTTTAATGAATATAAAATTAATATTAAATATTTAAATTGTTTCAGCTTGTTTTGTAAAGTCAAAGATGACTTTTTAGCACTAATTTTCATTAAGTTCATTTTTTTAAAAGATTATTTTATTTTCCCCATTTTTAGTTTTTAATTTAGCAGGAGACTTCGCCTCCTGCTGTTAATCAACAAAAAACTCAAGTTGTTGCTCACTTTTTCCATGCCCCCCCGGAAAGTATATTTTAAAATTATCCAGTTTAATAAATGCAGAGTAAATGAAATTTTATTGTTGGACAATCTTCCAAGCATGAAATAATTTTTAAATCGAAGAAAATATTTTTTTAAAAAAAGTCCAGTTAATTGATATTTTGAGATATAAAAAGCTGGATAACCAACTTGTTTTGTATTTGTTTTTGGCCAAAGTTAATTTTTCTCTATCGAACAAAGAAAGGATTTTCAAAATTGGTCATTTTTTCAAACTGTCCGGTTAATTGAGAATTCTGGATTATTAAATGTCGTATAACCGGATATTTCTTACAAAATGTGCCCAAGTTGGACATCCCCTATCCCCAAAAAAAACCCAACATATGTTATTCGACTATCTGAATTAGAACAGAAATCATGTGCAAATGTAAATGAAATACATAATAGTTCCTCTTCCTTGGTGTGCTTTTCAGTCTTGGTTGGTGGGCTGAAGTTGGTTAAAAATTGTGAGTCTTTACAAAGCTTGTATTGTGTTGACAAATAAACTAAGCAATAGATAAAGAAAATTGAAACTGTTAAATTCTCAATAAATATTTCTTTTTACCCATTTATACACAGTTGCAGAAAATAAGAGATGCGCTTCGTCCATCGCAGATTTTAGATAAAGGCTGGCGACATATTTTTGCAAAAGTCGATCATAAGTACTTTCTTATAGTTGCACTACTTTAAAAAATAATTGAAATAGAAAAAATTAATAGATTCTTTCTAGGAAACCTAATTTTTCTTGCCAGATTAAGACGTTTAAGTAAGGGTGATTAAGATTTTTTTTAAATTCATGTTTTCTGATTTTTTTATGAGTTTGATATGTTTTTACTTTATTACTTGAATATGATTAATACATGTAATATAGAAAGCAAAGGGTTGGGGACAAATATATATAAGATTGATTCTTTAGTCATATTAATTTTTTTACAAGTATACTAATATCTTAATCTATGACTTGCAGACAATTTTTACTCTCCAAAATCATATCACGGACTATTAAAAAACGTTCTGCTACTGGGCATACTGCTGAAATTTAATTGTGAATCTCTGATATTCCACTTTTGTAAAATCTAACTAAGTTTGCAAAGGGCTAGTTATAATAATTAAGACATGAGTCTAAAGTAGCGAATATTAGTTTTATTGCAAAATATATAATTGATTACCACAACTACAAACAAGTACGCGGATTGACCACTCTTACAATGGGGGAATACCTGTGGGGTCACGGGAGTCGGAGGGCCCGAGCCGTGATGGAGGGGATCTTCAGTAAAGGATGCTGAGGCTACTTCCAACAGATGTCTTCACACACACGCACCACATGGGTACACCAGCTGCACGGAGCCCGACTCCAACTGCACTCGGCGATACCGACACTATACGAGACTGCACAAGACTAAGAAACTCCACGAGACTAGAAACTCTAAGAAACTGAAATTGACGAGAGATGCGACTGATCCCGTTTATATGTATTCCGCCACGCATGCGCACCGGTTGACTGTCGTAATTAGCATATACGATCCTCTTCTTAATCGGAACCAACGCCGATTACGCCGAAACCAACCAACCAGGCCGCGCAAAACATGCAACTTGGTGATGGCAAAACGGGACCGTCACAAGTTCTTTCTCGTACCCATTTTAACAAATGAAATTGTTTCGTTTCGAAACGATCATAACCAAAAAACTTTTAAAGTAACATAATTTTTTTTAAATAAAACATTTTTGTAGTTAATAGTTTTCAAGATGCATAGAATTAAATAGTTGTTTGGCCAAAGCATTGCTGGGGGAAAATTTACAGTATTACATTAAAATTTTTTTTGACTGCCTTTTCCTTGAGGACTCGAACCTGCAACCTATTGCTCTGAAGTTGAACGTATGAATGACCAAGGTACAAAGACACATTATAGCTAGATCTTGGAAATATTTTTTAAAGATGTTTCTTTATGCAATAATTCTTTTAAACACATAAAAGAAACACGTTGATATTTATGGGATGAACATAACTGTTTGTCGGTGCTCCAGGATGTTACCTTTCTTTTGATTTGTTAAGATTTGTATGCAAGAGGCGTAAAAAGAATCTACACCATAGAAATATGATATTTATTAATTAAACCCAGCTGTATTTTCATGTATTCTTCTTATGTCAAATTCTTTGTATTTGCTGTAAAAGTTCAACTTCCATTGATTGTGTGGTCCGCCCGTCTCCTTTGCAGGTGGCCGTCGAATGCAACCCAGAGGATGTGTCATTCGTTGCCAAGTATTCCGAACCGCCCCAAATTGATTTGTACCCCGAAGCGTCTAACAACGTTGAAGTGAGTTTTTTTTTATCTGTGGTCTTTATTCAACTTACTATGACAATTTAATTCAGTTATCTATATATTTGCACATCATTTTCAAACTTGTTACTTGTTGGCCATTCCATTTTGACCTCCTCCCACTAGTGAACATTTTGTACCCGAGACGTCAATTCAGTTGAAAATCGAGCTCATCTTAACTGGTAGATTACCAGATGCGTAACAGGATGATTGTAGTTTATATCTCGGTGTTGAGACCTTGCCCGCTAGAGTTCATGGGTAGTTCCTGGGTAGTTCATGTCCAGCTAACAGGTTCTTGTTAAATACGTCTTGGCAAAACATCGGGTGCATGGTTTGGTTCAAAATGGTTCTAACGATGGTTCAAAATCACAAGACAGTATTCCTGGTTCTTTTTTTCAAGATAAATTTCGAACCATCACCAATAACCCATAGTGTGACCCTCGGAAGCAGAATATTCGTAATACGCGAAAAAAGTTCAAGGGACATTTTTACTAAGTTGAAAAACAAAAATTGCAACAAAGGTATCTACTTACATTTTTTCCCACATTCTTTTTATAATCATCAATAGGAATGATGTATTAATTTTAAACTAAATAAATAATACCCATTTCATTATGTTATTTTATAAATGCTGAAGAATGCAGTTGACTCACTCGCGTACATGCTCGGCAAGAGTACCAAGTGATGGCTTTATACTTTATAATAGGTAGTGGAATCAATTTATGGTACACAAGGATAGATTAAGAACGAATTTATTAAGAATAAATGGATGGTAAGAACTATAGCGTGCAAGCTTTAAGATGTAAACAAAAAAAGAAGAATGCAACAGGTGTTGCCAGATACAAATCAGAAAATATCACAACTCATATAAACGATTATGATTAATTACAAAAGTATAGATAATTTCAGCAGCAAGACCCCTGTCTAGCGAGAGAGGGAAAGGTCAACCCTTAAACTATTGTCGAAGAAATTTGTGGTTGGAAAAAAATATTTTAGGAGGAAATTTCAGAAGTCTCAATATTATCGAGTTCTCTGGTGGGACTCTAAATTCTATCAACCATGAATAATATTCATCGACTTCTCTTGCTCTTTCCTGCAGGTACCACAGGAGGACTACCAGCCACTGTGCGACCTGGTGTCGGAGATTGCGAGCGATGCCCTCACCCATGCCCTCGTGCCCCTCCGCCTCTCCTGCTTCCCGGACTGCCCACGCCTCCACCCCAGCACCCCTGATGATGTGGTGAGGACGATCTTCTGAGCACTAGAGACTCATATTTCAGGGTTGTGATATACCTGGAAAATAGGGAACCTGGAATTGTGATGGAAAATGAATCCTTTGTACTCCAAGAAATTTTTTGACATGCGTTCTTTCTCTTTCCTTTCCCAAGAATTTTTTGTGCTCATAAAGGAAAAAAGTCATAATCTGATTTTCTCCTGTAAGACAAAAAGTTGAAAGAAACGTTGATGTTTTTTAAACAAAAGATCATAACTGTTCTCATTTATTTTAAAAAACAGGTCGTTATATTTTCCCCTGAGAGGAGACAAAGAATTACAAAAGGTTAAAACCTAAGAAGTCGGGGTATTGTTAGAGAAAATAAACTATTTACAAAATTTTCTTGGAAATGTCAGGGCATTTTCTAACTCAGGGCATTTTTGTTGTATGTATCTTTTATCATCAACGATACAAAAATATCCTTAAGAATTCAGCCACATTTTGGTTAACCGAATCACATTATGGCTGAATTGAGTTAAAATGTTCTGCCGACACATTAAATTATAAGCAGCTGTGCCAGAACTTATTTTAAGGAGGCATATGACAGAAAGAAAATATGTTTTTACTATTTGGCATTTGAGCATTTTTTAAAAACTCTTTTTCTCAACACACTTTTTAAATAGAAGTAGGTTTGGCAACTGCCATAGCGGTTCTGGTGCCACTGATTATTATAATCTCCTTCACTATAATAATAAAAAAAAAGTTGACCTCCATCGAAATTTATAGCTTTATACTAAGATACCAGAAATGTGGTGTATATTGGTCGGATGTTTTGATACTTCACTGAGTTCATTTGAGGTCACATGGTTGAGAAAGTAGAAAATAGGTCCACAAATCACTATGTACAGGATTTTATGTTTCTAAGCATAATAGTCATACAACTTCCTTGCATGCATATATATTATTTTTGTAAACCACCTTAAGCTCAAAAACTATTTTAACAAACTTGTTTCAGATATTAAAAAAATAAGATATATTTAATTTCATTTCAACACATCCAGTTAAATATGCATATAGATATTTCATTCTTCAAAATTTGTAATGCATTTTTAATTTAATGCATAATTACATGAAGTGAAAATATTCTTGTAGTTCAATTTATATAGTTTTAAAATTGCTGCTTTTGATTCTGCATGAACTATAATATATATGTACAAGAGCGTATTGGGATTTTAAAGCAGCCCGCTGATTATCAGTATTTATCAGCTGAAAAATTATTGAAGTTGAGAATTAACACAATTTTACTTACAATTTTTACATTAAATATACTACACACATTAGTAAAAATAGATTCATATATTATACTGATTTTTTACAAATTTCGATTATAATTTCATCTGAAGGTATTTTTTTAAAATGCCTTTTTCTGCTTCTATCAACATCGAAGTTTCCAAATGTCTTGGGACAGTTTAAATAATTTAAAATAAATTTCAATTCAGAAAAGGATTATTCGCATGAAACTAGTAATATTTGCGATTTAAACAAATATTGGTGTGTTAGTGTTAGATTCGGATAACAATTGTTATACAAATTGTACTTTTTAACACTTGAAACAGTTCAGTTACACACATTTTTTATGTGAATATTTGTATCGCATTGGTATGGTAAGGGTGAAACAAGAGCATCGTAAGGGCCCTCTGATATGTATAGCTATACCCGGCACATTGATTGCACTGGACCATCCTGTGGTCAGTCCCCCCCCCCTGTATATGTTTTTAGGAGTTAATTTGAATTCCTTGAGCAAAGTTTAATGACCAAATATTTTTCTTTCATTTGACTTCCCCGAATGCTTCCAGTTTGAGGTGGCAGAGAGCGAGACCGAGAGGCGCCTCCTGGTGAAGGTCGTCAAGGCAACCAACCTGGGAGGAAGCAAAGGTGAGGAAAATGCACTTGGGTGAGGGCTCTGAAGCCCCCTTTCATCGTGCATTCATTGCTCTAGTGTAGTTGGAGTTGAAATGCCTCCACCAGACCCATAATTGTACCTAGACTAATATTGAAAGTTGGCAAAGTTTTTGCTTATTGCAGGGTGCATCTGGAAAACATGGAACACCTGGAATTGTCTGGGAAAAAGACCAAAAATGTCAGGGGAAATTCACGATTTCTCAACTTTTCTGAAAAGTTCCGAAACTTTTCCAAACATTTTGCTGAAAGCGCCTCATCATATTCCTTTCCTTACAATCAATGAAATTTTCATTTTAAATATATAAATTTGTAAAAATGAAAACATTTTCCATTTTGTTTTTAGACAGTGATTGTTTATTATTTGCAGGCACTTCATTTTTATGGGTCACTTGGGGCCTATGGAGTCTCATACCTTCCAACATATCTTCCATCGTTTAAAAAGCTGTACTATTTTAACACACAAAAAAGCCTCAAAATCCATAGATATATCAAAACCCTTCGAAAAATGTGTTGTTTAGTTATTAAATTTTCTTATTTCATTAATTTTTTTAGAATGTTTTAACTTTATTTTATTTAAAGGACCATTTGTTTTTTAAGGAAAATATAGAGAAAATTTATTAGAGAATAATTTTTATTAAAAAAAAAAGGTAATTTTTAATTTTCGGCATTAATTAAACTACCAACTTTTTCAAACTTAACCGATTAATTATCCGGATTTGTTGCAATTTTTCTTTTTTACGAATTCAATATTTGAAATGTTGGCAGGTATGCATCTTCTATTGTGTGAGGTTTGTGTTGGTGATGAACTCATAGTTTTTTTTGTAATCTTCTAAAAGGGTATTTTACTTAAACCCTTTTAATTATTTGCCAACAAAGTCAACCCTGATTTTTTTTAATATAAAAATATCTACTGTAGCAACCCCACATTTTACTTTTGAGCAATCTGCCTGTTGTCTTGATGCCTCTTCAAGTCAACTGTTGGATATGCCCTGTATAAAAACTTTTTAGTAATCGCCTGTGTCCATTTCTCTTTTGCACATGAGTGTTTTTATGTTCATTCATCTAGCTCATATTTGCAGGTATTTATAGGATACAACTGCACTGGATTTGATATTCATACTTAATTTTAACCGTCTTCAAACAGTTTCGGTATTACAACTCTTCATGAGTTGCAATGCATCGAATCAATTTAATTGAAATATATATATATATATATATACTAACTATTTCATTAAAAATAATTTTTTAGCACTTGTTTTGCGATTTTTTTTTTTAGCATTGCTAATGAGTGTCAATAAAAATTATACCATTTTTATAGAAATTGACAAAATAATTATTTGGAAGCAATTAAACTATAATAATGCATTGGTAATGTTTTGTTTTCCCATCCTTATGTCCTTTAACCCTTTTAGTCCCAAGTTCATTTTTCTAATTGAGGCGATGAAGAGAGTAAGAGTGGTGTCAGAGTGCACACCTTTTCTCAGCCGGTTGTGCCATCCACACACTCCTTGGTTACTGACGGAAAAGCGGTTTAGGCCTGGCAGCACTCTTCCTTTTTTCGTCGCCTCCATTAATTATTATTCCAAGTGGCATCACTAGTACTGAAAGGGTTAATGGCTTTGCTTTGAATGTGCAGGGTGCCTGAAGCCGTACTGCATAGTGGAGATGGACGATCCCCCCCAGCGATTCGAGACGCAGGTGGTGGAAGGGACACACAGCCCCTTCTGGGACGAGGGGTTCACTTTGTGAGTAGCCCCCGTCTTTCTATTAATGGGTCCAAAGGGGTTCGTGGAACAATTGTTCAATTGCAAAGATGTTTTTTTTTTCATTTTACTTTAAAAAAATACCAGAGTAGTTTCAAATGTATTCCTTTTATGACAACATTGAAAATTCAAATATATTTGTTATTAAAAACGTTTTTATTGTTCAATGGCATTGCTGTCAATATGTTTAATATTTTATAAAAAAGAACATTATTTCTTTAATTTGCATCTTTTCGTGCAAATATTTTTTTTAATATTAATGGAAAATGGTAGTGGTCCAAGACTTGTAATAATTTTCTCATTTAGTGATCCATTAGTCCATCCACTTGGTTGGGAACAACTGATGTATGCAGTGCTTTCTGAATTCTTACCTAATGAGAACTTTTCTCCACGATCAATAGACACACTGTGATTTGCTAATTGATTTTACTTTGATGGACATAAATCATTGCTATGTGTTTGTGAAATACAGAAAACAGAACTGTCAGAGACAATGAAATAACAAAACAATAGGAGGAAAAATTTATAGTTTAGATAATTTAAAAAATAAGTTATTTAGAATGAGCACTGTGTCATTCCTTTTTTTTTGTTATTGTTTAAATGTTCTCTTTTTGCTGTGAAAATGTAAATTGGAAAATACCATTTCTAGATTTTAATAAAAATTTATTTTGTAGGCTATTTTTTTTTTATGTTTAGCAAACATTAATGTATAAAATTATTGTTTACTTTTGCAAAATAGTTTAATTTTATTTAGTAAATAAATTTATTAAAATTGATTTCAATTTTAAAATAACGTAATTTAATATATTTAAAAAGTATCTAATTTTCTCACTTACTTCCCTTGTATGAGAACAAATTCTTGACACAATTGTTTCTTTCCCTCCTTATAGCTCCATCAAAGATCCAGCAGAGCTCCTGTTTGAGATCTATGACAAGGACAAAGGGACTTCTGGTGAGTTCCTTCTCTTAATTGAGTGTAGACCACACGTGTGTTTGTGCATGCGTGTGTGATTAGTTTATTAAAGTATAGGGATTTGTTTACTTTTTACAAAAAAGTGTTGTACTGGCTATAGGCCTTGCGCATGTTGGTAAACAAACCGGAATCTTGGCTACCCGAAAAAAATTTGAAGGCAACATGTCGGCGTTCGCAGTCAGTGTTTAGCATGTTCGCGATCGATCAATGCAATAGTAATCCATTTGAGGATTACTTGTAATCAATACTGACTAACAATGTAATTTATAAATAGAGTTTTATGTGGTTTATTACCATTTATAGGTTATATTTATTTATTTTAAAGAAATTTTAGTTATTTTTTTAAGCTTACGAAAACTGTGCGTATACGCAGTTGCCGTATAGTTTTGATTTTTATTAAGCAAAATTACTTATTTTGAATTTTATATTTATACAACTAAAAATATAAATATATATTTTTTATTCAGCATCAAATTAAATTCCAAAAACATTCAACAAACCATAAGACTTCAAAGCAAGAAATAAGCCCGGCGCTTTCAAACGGATGCTTTTTTTTTATATATTACTCTCCTTCAAATAGAACATAGAAGATTAAATCGACATTTAGTATGCACTAAAAATTTATTACAACAAATTAAAAACTGTTGAGTATTTCTACTAATCTTTAGTATAAATTTAATTTTCTCTTTCATTTACGAACAAATTAAACAACACATACATATTTATGATATTTTTTCTTACTAATTTATGTTTATGAAAGGTTTTCTTCAAAAATATTTAGTAGTAAAAAAATTACTAGTTAGGAATATAAAGTATTTTCCTGTTTAAGTGATTTGAAGGCGTGTGTAAGCCCCTAATAGAATGTAATGTATAAGCTGGTGCTTCGTGTGTAAAATATCGTAATATTAAATGCACGCATAACTAAAAGATCGGTCATGTTATGTAAATATGAACAACTTTTACAACAAAAAATATTTTAACAGTGCAGATTCAAGTGCAGTTGATTTTTAATACATTTTCTTTTTCTTGTTTATTCATCTGAAAAGACTATATATCTCCAAAACATACTTTACTTTCTTTTTATTATTAATCACAATTAAAATTATATCCATAATGACCTGTTAGAAGCAGAAAAGACCTGTATAATATTGTTTATGCTTAAAGTTTTTATGCATATTTCTTGGATTAGTAAACAAGCAATGCACTTTTAGTAAAACAAAGTTCCCGGTGGATTTCGAAAAATCGTTTAAAGATTAATTAGTTGTATATTATGGTTAGGTTCGATTATTCGTGTTTCGGGAACACAATAAGACTCATAAACAAAACTTGGCATAAAAAGTTATCAGACATTAAATGTCTGATTTTTTTTATTTGAATACGAAAAACTTAAATTATTTGGAAACCTATGTTTTAATAATTGAAATATAACTTAAATTATAATAATACTTGTATTTGTGTTTAATCGTGTGCTTTTATTTTGAGTTTTAAACGAAATCCCGCCTTTGACAAGTGATGCAAACATAGCGAAAGGCAACGTTGTTGCCTTTAGATTTTCCTCGTTGCTCTACGCGGCAGCCTGTGACGTTGCAGTGCCCATCACCTATAGAAAAGCTTCAAGATCCCTAAACACAACAAACTTTGCGAAAAATATGTTGTTTAAAAAAATTTAATATGCTGAAAATCCTTTTAAACTTTTTTTCTGCTAAAATATTATGGGTTTAAGAAAAGATTTGTATTTATATGGAATTCAGTAAAAAACACATTTAAAAAAACAAACATTTTACATGAATTAAACGATCAACTTTCGTGATATTATTTGTAACAATTTATGCATATTTGATTTGAAAACAATTGTAAAGGTTCAATATTCAAAATGTCGGCAGGTATATGTGCGCCTAAATTATTTGTTCCACTGTGCAGGTTTTAACCTTTTTGTATGAATGTTTTGTGAAAGTGCAGGGATGTCTCATGAATGTGAAAACATTTTGGTAGTTGCTAAAAATGAAAGGAATGCGTGAGTTTAGAGAAACAAATAGCATTTAAAAAAAGTCGCTTGTTGCAAATGCAAGGCTGAAAACTGTAAATGTTTAAATGCTGTCTTTTCAACCTGTAAAATGATAATCTAAATTGTTTAAATGGATTGGTTTGGCATAACCCATTTGATATTTTTTAATGTTCAGAATAAATATCAAATGAAAATAATTTTTTAATTTAATTATACACCTAGTAATTGTATACACTAAAAGTCCTTTTATCCAGAATGATCGGGAAACAGGAGTTTCCTGTTAAACAAAGTCGAAGTAAACCAAATTAATGTAAAAATTATAAAAATACTTTAAAATTTTTTAAAAATTTAATTTCTCACAGAATACTTCAAGTTGAGTTGCATGAGGAAAAACCGGGGATCCGAAACCAGGAGATAGTTTTCAAAATGCTTCAAAAACATGTTTTTATGACATTATAATCTCAAACTAAGCCTAACATGATGTCCTCATGTTTCATTATCTAGTGTTTTGATTTCGAAAACAAAGGGAAAAGATTTCCAAATGGGGCCATATATACAAGATGCTTCAAAACATGCTATGGAAATTGTATGCTGCAGTAGAATCTCTTTATAACGTACTAATAAGGGTTAAAGGTTGTCCGTTTTAATGAAAGTCTGGTTTATATAAAAAAATATTCTAAAACGGGTGTAATAGAACAAGGGGTAGTACATCAATGAAAGTACAGCAGTTAACTATAATAAGTGTTATTATATATCAAATAAAAAACAGTTTTTAACATAGGTTGAATCGAAAAAGATATGTTTAGATATACTGCATAAATCTTTAGAACAAGAAGGTCCTGGTTTATGTTGAGTGTACATTCAGTAGTTTGAAAAATATAATTTATTTCATAATTAGAATGTGATTTACTAATTTTAAAAGTAGATAATTGTATGTTTATGTTTGTTAAAAATATTGGTAACAGTTTTATGAAAAAATCAGTGATGACTGTTGCTTTTTCGATATTTATCTGCGAATGCATTCCTGTTTACTTGAATAAAAAAATATAAGTTGGGAAGAGGAGTTTTGAAATTTTAGTGAAGGGAAGTTTGTTGAGGGGGGATTTCCCTAGAAAAATCTTTACCTACATGCCTGGTCTGTCCTAATTTTAACATTGCAAAGTTAAACTTTTCGTTAGTACTAGTTTTTTATTGCAAGATTCCTTAATTTGTTTTCCATTCTATATGGTATTGGTTTAATTAACCAGATTGAAATGAAATTTTTAGCTTTGTAGTTAGACACGAAATTTTGGTGCAGCTTAGACAAATTGGTTCTTGTGCCATGAAACACCAGCCAAAAATGATAAGTTCATAAAAAATTTTAACGGTTATCAATACCTCTCCTCTATCTGTAGTTTTAAACAAGAAGAATCAATGTCACAATTGACAGTTTTGAGAAAAATGCCTTCAAAGTTTGAGGCTCAGCCTCGTTGCAATATTACGGAAATCACAGAATTGTTTGATTTGAAAGTTTAGAGAAGCCTGACGACATTGGTTTCTACTTCATTTACAAGTTTAAAATTGATATATTCAAAATAGTTTTTTCAAAAAATAATTGATAAATTTGACATTGGTTCTTTTTGTTCCAAGCTACAGATATATATTCCTCTAACAAGCACATAATAAATTTATCAAGAATGTAGATAATCAATTTTACAAAAATGGTTTAGGTTCACAAATTTCATTTGTTATTTAAAGTGTTACTTTGTGGGGGGAAGGAGGACTGAAAATAGAAACGAACAGAGTACAATTTCCTCTGCTTTGAGTTATCGGTACAGCTTGGCGAACTTGATTGCAACACAAATAGACCTTGTTAAAAGATAAAACATAGTGTTATATATACCTCTGAGGTATAGTTGTTATAATATAAGGAGATCAATGGTATGAGAAACTCATAACTTTGAAGTAATTTCCTGAAAACAAACCTGTTGTATGATAAGGGATTTTTCAGTTTATATTCTATTGAAGCTTTCCATATGTATATAGTGCTCACCTTGATTTTACTACTTGAATACACTCTTTAAGTCATGTGTCACTGCTCTCAGAGTAGAAGATCAGGTTTCCATGCTATGAAGTTTTGAAGGAAACTTCTAGGTTGGCTTGTTGAATTTAGTGGCTCAAAAGCTGCTAAGGCTATGCTGTGCCAAATACTAGGTGACTAGTTTAGCAAAGTGTTCTAAGTGAGCGTTTTCTATGAATAGACACCTCTAGATTGGTCAAGGAGTTGTAAGAATGTATTGAGTTTTGCTTGAAAAGTAAATTAGTAAAAGGGGGCAAACAGCTTTTATCAAATGCCTATATTTGAAGAGCGTGCATATAATACCAAAAAATACAAAAAATGTAATAAGCATGAAATTTTATAATAAAGATGAACTTTATCGTTTTTGCACAAAAAAATTCTATATTTCCAAAAATATCGCTTTCATTCTTGGAAAATCTGGAGGTGCATAGAAATACATGCATCCATCAGACATATTTTGGGGCTTTCCTTCATTTTTCTAATTTATGGCATGTTTGGTTTTGCTTGCACGCTCCTCATATTTAAATATTTTCCGAAATCGGTCCCACACTACGAATCATAATGTAAAGTGACATGAGGTTGACAATAGCAACCGGTTGCTTAGAACATTGTTGGGGAAGGGTGGTGAAGTCGATCTATTCCTCTGTGTGCTGCACTCGGCTCAAATTTAATAACTAAAGTGAAGACTCCCATTGGGAGGAAACGGACTTCACCATGGCGCGTGGATGAATACAATTTCGAAGCCAGTATGTGGTCGCACTCTTGTCTACTCCTCAGTCGTTATTTATCTGAGTGTTAACGCCAATTGAAAGGACCATATAGGCTCAAAAGTGTGTAATGTGTTCGCCCTCTCTTAGTAATCCCTCCAGTGATTTTTTAGCTCAGTTGTGTGCTGTGGCATCATGACTTATAGGGTGTATACATTGATCTGTACACAAACTGGACAGAACATGATTGGCTTTTGGATAAAAGTTAACTGCACATATTAAATTCCACCATTAGAAACACAAAACATAGGATTTTTTAATGCTGTGATGTGCCATTTTATTGTCATAAATTTTAAAATTAAACAGAACTTTGCAAAATTTTATAAATAATAGTTGTATCCATGCAAATATGGTTTTGTTCTGCAAATTATTCGCTTTTTTAATCTTTAAAAAGAATTAATCCAAACCATAATAACACTTTAAATTGTCTTGAAAGAGCTTCTGGGGTCACTAATGGCACCGTTCAAAAATGATGCGAAGTCCAGTTTGTGTGTGGTTGTGTGACAATGACTGACTTTGTGATGCCTTAATGTGAACAGAAGGCTTCCTTGGCCTTGGGCTCGTGGGGGTGGAGGAGCTGATGCGCAACCCGAGCCAGCGCCAGATCATCCCACTGCAGTCCAGGCCCCTGGAAGAGGACGACGTCACTGGAGCGCTCACAGTGGAGGTGAGACTTCTTTCACAATTTGTGAATTAGGAATCGAGCACGGAATTTTTCTACAAATTTCATGTTATTGAATGACAGCTGAGTAACGTGCTGATTAAAAAGGGGTCGTCTTAAAACTTTTTATTTTAAATCACTGTACTTTTTGTTATCCTATATTAAAAAAAAATAAGGAAAGTTAGTATATCAATTTGGTCGAATACCGGATATCCGGTACGAATTTCATCGGATATCCAGCTGCAGTATGTTCCTTTTCTTTTTTCTCTTAGTCATTTTTTATATTAATCAGTTCTTCCTATTTCATTTTTGATTTTTAAATTTTCCTATTTGTTGTCTTTATAATTTCAATTTCAGTACCAATATTTTAATATGATAATACTTGCATAATTTTCTAAATCATTAGTTATGTCATGATAACATTTCAATTTGTTTTCTAATACATGGTTCTCACGGTCCTTAAAAGTCCTTAAGAACTACTTAATTTAGGTGGGCCCTTAATTAAGGGCCCTTAAAGTCCTTAATTTTCAACTGAGGTCCTTATTTTTTTGTCCCTCATGATTTTCTTTAATAATTCACAAGGGTGGTACTTTTGTGAGTCTAACTCGAAATTCCAGGGATTTAAAATTTTCGGTACCCCGTTGCATTAAAAATAACGGAATGAAGAATTCCGGATTTTACTTTGACCGTTATGCGGAAGTGTAAATCGGCAAAAAGAGAAAGGCATGAATAGATGGATTCAGCATCAGAAAAAGTGAACTTTTGATCCCTTTTGTCCGATTTTTTAGTCAATGATATTTCATCATATGGACACTTCATTGTTAGAAATCTCAGTTCGTTTTTGTTGTTTTGTGAAGAATCGATATTCATTCTAGAAAAACGGAGAATTTCACAAGAATGTGGCATCTTCAACATTTAGAAATATTTGCGATCTTCGTCAAACGGGGAATATCACTCGAAAGTTGAGATGGTTATAACATGGTTCGCACGGTCCTTAAAAGTCCTTAAGAACTACTTAATTTAGGTGGGCCCTTAATTAAGGGCCCTTAAAGTCCTTAATTTTCAACTAAGGTCCTTATTTTTTGTCCCTAATGATTTTCTTTAATAATTCACAAGGTTGTACTTTTGTGAGTCTTAACTCGAAATTCCAGGGATTTAAAATTTTCGGTACGCGGGTGCATTAAAAATATCGGAATGTAGAATTCCGGATTTTACTTTGACCGTTATGCAGAAGTGTAAATCGGCAAGAAGAGAAAGTCATGAATAGATGGATTCAGCATCAGAAAATTGAACTTTTGATCTTTTTTGTCCGATTTTTTAGTCAATGGTATTTCATCATATGGACACTTCATTGTTAGAAATCTCAGTTCTTTTGTTGCTTTGTGAAAAATCGATATTCATTCTAGAAAAACGGAAAATTTCACAAGAATATAGCATTTTCAACATTTAGAAATATTTGCGATCCTCGGCAAATGGGCAATATCACTCGAAAGTTGAGATAGTTATAACTCTATTTCAGTTGGTGAATGCAACTTCCAAATGGCGCACTTTTGAGAATTTTTTCATTCATAAAAATCTCGAAATTGTAGAAATTCACGAAACGCGATCTGCTGCGATCTCTGTTGAAAGACTTACAATCCTTTTGCAGCTGATAAATAAATGCTTATGTTTCACTACAACCTATTTTATCAAGATTTAATTTGCGCTACTTAACAAAATTGCATTAAATTTTTCGAAAATATAATTTATTTTACGAAATTGAAGTTTAGAACATTTGAGTATTGAGTTATTTTGAGTATTAAAAATGTGTGTGATTTTTTATAAAAAGCCTTTTTCTTTGACTGGCATTAAAATATTCTAATGTGTTTCTATTTTGTTTAAATGTTTATAAATTATTACATTTAGTTTATTTTTATTTGACCTCATTTAAAAAAAATACCTTTTTTTTTTTTTTTTTTTTTTTTACAGTTTTTCAAATTTCTTTTTACACTTGTTTTTAAGGGAATAACTTGGTGGGAGTATATTGGATGTTGAGTGGTGTGTAGATTTTGATCTTTTAGAAAATTAGTGTTTTCAACTCAATGCACATTTCACTTTTATTTCTCATTACTCTTGACTTGGAGATTCCTTTGGACTCATTGGATTTTTTTTTTCAGGGTACATTGCAATTGTGATCTATGACACATTAAACTTTCACTTTTAGTAATTCACACTGGATTTACAAATGAGGGCTATACTCTTGGGGTACATTGGTATTCTACTGTTCAATGCACTTGAAAAAAAATTGCCTTTATATATTGAAAATACATTTTTAGAATGCATTGTTTTCGGATTTTAGGGCACATTAGCCTTTTTAATTTTATTTTTTCAATAGATATTTGAATTAAAAATAGATAATAATTGTAAATTAAAATATATATTTGGGGTTAATTTTTTCCTATGGAGATGCATTTCATTTTTATGCTGATTGAATTTGATTTTTGGGGTGTATTTAAATATTATACTAGAAGTAGATTAGATTTTGAAATTAAAGGTACTTTTGAATCAATGATCTTAAGATTCATTATTAGGGTACATTGGACTTAAATTTTAATGTGAGGACAAAGTAAAAAAAATCATTTTTGGCTGCATTGAAATCTCAGTGTACTGAAAATAGATTGATTGCATTTTAAGGACATTATACTTTTGGAAACGCAATGTAATTTTTATCTTAAATGTAGGTTGAAGTAATTCAATCTTATTGTACTTAGTACTAATATTTTTAGAGCATAACATTGGAAATTTAATGTTGGTTTATATTGGTTGTTTTCGCAGGTGGTTCATGTAGGGTTTTTGCTTTATTTTTTTTTCAACCTACACTCTTGTTCATGCATAAACTTTTTATTATTCATTTTAATTTTAACTCCTGATTTTATATATATATTTTTTATTGTTTAACATTGCTTTGATGATAATTCTATATCCACTATCGTTAAATATAAGAGGTCCTTAAAAAGTATCAAAAGGTCCTTAAAAAGTCCTTAAGAACTGCTTAATTTTTACTTTGGAAAATTTGTATGAACCATGTATAACTCTAATTTCTGTTGGCGAATGCAACTTCCAAATGGCACACTTTTGAGAATTTTTTTCATTCATGAAAATCTTGAAGTTGTAGAAATTCACGAAACGCGATCTGCTGCGATCTCTATTGAAAGACTTACAATCCTTTTGCATCTGATAAATAAATGCTTATGTTTCACTACTACCTATTTTATCAAGATTTAATTTGCGCTACTTAACGAAATTGCATTAAATATTTCGGAAATATAATTTATTTTACGAAATTGAAGTTTAGAATATTTGAGTATCGAGTTATTTTGAGTATTAAAATTTTTTTTAAATTTTTTTTTTTAAGCTTTTTACTTTGGTTGGTATTAAAATATTCTAATGTGTTTATATTTTGTTTAAAGTTTTATAAATTTTATTACATTTAGCTTATTTTTATTTGAGAATATTATCTTTTGAGAATTTTTTTCATTCATGAAAATCTTGAAGTTGTAGAAATTCACGAAACACGATCTGCTGCGATCTCTATTGAAAAACTTACAATCCTTTTGCATCTGATAAATAAATGCTTATGTTTCACTACTACCTATTTTATCATGATTTAATTTGCGCTACTTAACGAAATTGCATTAAATTTTTCAGAAATATAATTTATTTTACGAAATTGAAGTTTAGAATATTTGAGTATTGAGTTATTTTGAGTATTAAAAATGTTTTTGTTTTTTTTTAAAGCTTTTTACTTTGACTGGTTAAAGTTTTATAAATTTTATTACATTTAGTTTATTTTTATTTGAACCCCCCCCCCCCCCCCACCCCCCTCCCCTAAAATATACATTTTTTTTTTTTTTTTACAGTTTTTCAAATTTCTTATTAAACTAGTTTTTAAGGGAATAACTTGGTAGGTGTATATTGGATGTTGAGTAATGCATAGAGATTTTGATCGTTTAGAAAATTTTCAACTCAATGCACATTGCACTTTTATTTCTCATACTCTTGACTTGGAGATTCCTTTGGAATCATTAGATTTTTTTTTCGGGGTACATTGCAATTTTGTTAAGTAATTAATTTTGTTATTTGGGGTTAATTGTGATTTATGGCACATTAAACTTTCACTTTTAGTAATTCTCACGGGATTTGCAATGAGGGCTATTACTCTTTGGGTACATTGGTATTCTACTATTCTGTGCACTTGAAAAAATTTTGCCTTTATATATTGAAAATACATTTTTAGAATGCATTGTTTTCGGATTTTAGGGCACATTAGCCTTTTTAATTTTATTTTTTCAATGGATATTTGAATTAAAATAGATAATGGATGTAAATTAAAATATATTTATGGGGTTAAATTTTTCCTATGGTGATGCATTCAATTTTTATGCTGAGAAAACATTAAATATTTTTGGGGTGTATTTAAATATTATACTAGAAGTAGATTAGAATTTTGAAATTAAAGGTACTTTTGAATCATTGATCTTAAGATTAATTATTAGGGTACATTGAACTTGGGTTTTAATGTGAGGACAATGTAAAAAAAAATTTTTTTTGGCTGCACTGAAATCTCAGGATATTTAAATTCGATTGCATACATTTGAAGGACATTATACTTTTAGAAATTCATTGCAGTTTTGATCTTAAATGTAGGTCGAAGTAATTCAATCTTACTGTACTTAGTAGTACTATTATTTTTAGAGCATAATATTGGAAATTCAATGTTGGTTTATATTGGGTTGTTTTCGCAGGTGGTTCATATACGGTTTTTGCTTTATTTTTTTAAAACCTACAATCTTGTTCAAGCATAAACTTTTTATTATTCATTTTAACTCCTCTGATTTTATAATTTATTTTATTGTTTAACATTGCTTTGATGGTAATTCTAGATCCACTATTGTGAAAAAATATAAGAGGTCCTTAAAAAGTATCAAAAGGTCCTTAAAAAGTCCTTAAGAACTACTTAATTTTTACTTTGGAAAATTTGTATGAACCATGTAATAGTAAATCCATTTTTTTATTAGAAATTTTTAAAACTGAATTCGTTTTTAACAGACATTTACCCTCCCTCTTTTTCTTTAATGGATTGTTCCTAAATTTGTGTCTAAAACAATTTACAATACTTTGAGGAAACCGATTACGAGATCAGATTATAATCTCGTTTTAAGGTTGCCAAGCATTCCAGAAGCCTGGCGTGAAGATTAGTTGAAAATAGTATATTGATTGTTTCTAAACTTAAATGTAATTTTGTAGAAATGGAGAGATTTCTAGCAAAATATTGCTCTTTTAAATTAGCAAAATAGCATCTCAAATATAAAAAAAGTATTCTTTAGATTATTTGAAATTGTTGGGAAAAACCTACCTTCTTACGGAAACTTACCACAAACCTTTCCATCGAGACGCCGATGTTTTTGTTTATGTTTGGCTCCACGAGCTCGCGAGCCTGTTATGACGTCATGGGGTTGATGCGTCGTACGCATCGAATGGGTGTTTCTCGTATGCGGACCTATCGTGCGGGACTTCAACGAGACCTTTGTTATGCTTATGTTAATTTAGGACAGCTTAGCACTATATAAGACGATGTTTCATGAGTTCTTTTTCTGTAGCAATGTAGTAACTCCCTAGTAACTAGCTGCCTGACTAGCTTCTTTTTAATCGTTCTGTTCACCATGATGTGATCAAGAATGTGTCAACTAAGTTCGTTGAAGTGAAACCTCATATATGTTTTCCATACTACGTTTTAAGTAAGAATGTTCTTTTATTACTTGATTTAAACCTTGTAAATATTTTTCTCAAGAGACTGTTCATATCACCTTCACTATCAATAAAGAAGTTTGAAGATATTTTCAATGTTATTTAGTAACTTTTTATCTCTCTCCACATACTAAACACTTTTACTGGAACCAGGCTATATTTCACTTCTCTGCAAATTATAGAAATCCCATTATGGTTGATTTTAAAAACCTTATTATCAGGACTTAACCATATTAGAAATGAATGAATTGGTGATTTTCCAATTTATCATTTACATTTTATTAAGATAAAATGGAAGATCCAGGAAATGTTTACAGTTATGATGTAATGATGCAGTAAATGTAAATGATGCAGGCGAAAGTGTAAATTAGAATTATACGATTTCCCATTACCTCATATTCTAATTAAGCAAATACTGTTCAATTTACTTTTGATTTAAAAAAAAAAGACTTCCTGTAGTAAGTAGCATCCCTGCTAAATTTCAATAAATTTGGCCGAAATTTAAATTAAATTGGGCGAAATTAAATTTTGTATAATTTTTTAGGTTGTGACTCCGACCCTGACCGAAAGCATAGACGATATAGTCAAAAACTGGTATATTGTTTAGAAACAGCTTACATATATGAAACGTACCATTTCAAGCTTTCTTTCAAACGGATAGAATGTTTTTTTTTTTTTTTTAAATTTACAACTCTTTTTACTCCGTTGTTTTGTTCCTATAATTTGTTCAACATAAGGTTTTAAATATTCATGAGATTTAATAAATTGTTTTAATAATATTACTAGTTTTACGGTGCGATATTTATAATGGCAATAGTTAACGACAATTTAACGCTGGCTTAAATTTTGTAGGTCCCTTTTTTTAAGATACTAGGGAGCTCCGCCCCCTGCTCCGCTAACGCTCCACCAACCCCCGGAGGATTGCTACGCAATCCTCTTTAGTTTGCTTCGCAAACCAATACGGCTTCATACACTGTAGGCAATGACAATGTGTCCTAACAACAATACTTTTTTTAGTTATATAAATTATTACTGGCAGTGCCGTCACACAAATTTATTTTTAGTATGTTGAGACAAGAAATTTCCCAACTTAACGATCCGAAATTCCGAACTTGAACGATTCAAAATTCCCAACCTAAGGACATCGGGTACCAGCTGAAGTGTTGTCCTCGTTATCTGACCACTGTTAACAATATGAGGCATCGTTCCCGGGTCTTTTCTTTGAGAAAGGCCTCGAACCAAAGCGTCCTTGATGTAGTAAGTAAATACGTACCAATAACAAATTAAGGGCGCTTTGCTCGAACCAACGCCAGTAGTTCAATGTGCAGCTCTAGTGTGACGTTATTTAACCAGACCACACCTACCTATTCGAAATTGCACAACACAACAGTGCTAAAAAAATTCCCAGTTCCAACTTATAAGACATTTTCAGCTTTTTTATAGGTAATATTAAACAGTTCTTTCGAAAGTATTGATTTGTCGCATGCATGTTCCAATGCAGTGGTCCGTTTTGAGGTCTAATTTAAGTTTCATCTTAATAAAAGTTGGGCAATTTCTAGTAGTCCGTCGCTTTCCTTTGCTAATAATATTAATTTGCCTGAGGCATAAATTTTCCCAACTCAGAGATTTTTAAAACTCGAAATTCCCAACTTTTAAGGTTTCAAGTTTACAGAGGGGGGGGGGGGGCATGCTTCCCCCCAATCCCCCCCCCCATAACTGGAAAAACTCAACTATAGAACTGCTTCAACGCAATTGTGCTCATTGAAAAGCGAAACATGTGTAAACAAACAACAGCATAAACGCGCCAAGAATAAATAGGCTTAATCGCCAACTTATATTTATATAAAGTAAGATAATTGAGAATTGGCGCTAATAATAATTCGCCGTTGGCATTTTGCCAATGTTGGCATTTCCTTCCGGAGTATCTTTTAATAATATTTATAGTACTTCACATAAATAGTTACATCTAATTTATTTTTTAAGATAGAATTTCAGTATTGATACCATTCAAGAAAGAAAGATTTTACGAACATAACTATATTTTTTTAACGGGAAAAAAGTATACTTTTGAACTATTTAGAGCAGTTTTAATTTATCACTTAAAATTTTACCCGTATAATTGACGATTATTTCAGACATTTCGTCAATTATTTAAAAATTTATAACTACAAAACTAAATCGAAATATCACAAACGCTCTGGAACATTTGTAGCCAATAGTTTAATCTATATCCCTAATTTTTTATTTATTTTTTTGTTGAAAATTGGAAGACAAGTATCCAAAAATGTATGAATTGTTTTCAAAATTTTCTAATATCATGACTTTAACATAAAATAACGTCTAATATACTAATCGTATTGAAAAACAAAAATATTCATCTTATTACCCAAACATTTCTTCATAAACTGGCATAATTTCATAATTTTAGGACATTTACTTTTTGAGATGCAAGCGGAACAATGAGACAAAAAGTCGCAAATTAAAATTTTCTAGAAATATCCGACATTTTTATCCTTCTTTGCTATTTTTTATACCTATCTTAATTGACCATATCTAATTTAATTGTAAAGATAGAAATATAATCTTTATAACATCAGAAAGAAGAAGTTTTAACGAACATTAATATATTTTTTTGCATAAGAGAATATGTAATTTTTAATGACTTATAGCAATTTAGAAATCACGTTTCAAAAATGAGGGTGAAAAAACTTCAAAAAGTGGAGCGTGTTTAAATGTTTCAAAAATTTATAAATCCAAAACTAATTCGAATTTAAAAAAAATGCTTACTTGGATTTCCAGTTCAAACCTATTTCTACACTCCCTAAAAAAATTGGATCTCTCCTCTTAATAGTGTTTCAGAAACTCGACGGACAAAATTAGTTGTAAGCGAAATTTTATCAACGACGACTTTAATATTAAATAACTTATAAACTAATAACAGTATTGAAACAAAAATATATTCTTCTTATTTATCAAACATTTCTTAACAAATTCACTTAATTTCGTAATTTTAGGACTTTTACATTTTGAGATACGATCTGAATAACATTGAAAGAACTGAAAATTCCCCCTAGTACTTACTTTTTCCCCCTAGGGCTTACTTTTTTTTAAAATAGAGAGATTTGGTCCCTTTTTCCCTAGGGACATACGTAAAAGTGTTGCGAGCCCTGTGTTGGCTATTGTAAGATTTTTGGACCACGCCATATGTGGCTGTATTTAAACGTTGATTTTTTAAAGGTGCAAAAATGTTGCGTTAAAAATCTTGATTCTTTCTTGATTAAATACAAAAAAAAAAAACGTATGTGCATATTTTTGAGTTTTAAATTAGTTTTAAAAGTATTAAAATACTTTTGGGCACCCTGTATAACCTAAGACAAGCACGATCTTATGGGAAAAAAATAAGTATTTACATAACCTCAATTCGAACTGAGTGTGTAAATATAACATTTACAAATATTCATTTAAATTTAGAATCGAGTAACTACGTATTGGTAAAACCCAAATTAAAATATTAAAAAAAAAATTGAATCTGAATTTTAAAATTAAAGTAAATCATTGGTTTATGTATTTTAAATCTGGAATAAATACTTTTTTCGAGATATATGCTATTATTTTTAATTTTTCTTACAATATTAAGTTTGTCATTTGCCTACATAATTTCAGAACATCCTAAGAATACAAATAATAAAATTTAACGTCATCAAAAATACTATATATAAAGTATAAAACATTCTGTACCATACTATTAGAACAATTCTATGCGAGTCTGACAACGCACAAGAAAAACATCGACTATCGCCAAAACATTTTCTACCAACGTCCTACATTTCCTAGTCCAACTATAGTTTGTTCAATAGGGAGGTAGCCCCTCAAATTAAATCGATACGTATTGTTTAATATATCTGCATATAAATGTAGGAAATTAAAGAAAAATTATATTTAGATTGTTTTGAGGGTGGGCAACATTTCTGTGCTATCAAAAGTAAGTATTGGTATTGAAAATTTTAAAGTTGGTGCGGATTCGAGTATGAAGATAGTCCCCTATGCAAATTTTTTGTATATCAATGTGTAGTAGACTTTATTCCTTACAAAATGGTATATTTAGTTTAGCTCTACAAGAAATAGTGGCCAAGGTACCAGGGGAGATTTGTTTGTTTTTCCCCCGGCTGTACATGATGTCTAAAGAATAGGCAAAACTGCGATAAACCAACAGATATCACTGTGATTCGATTCAAATCTGAATAAATTGCTAAATGTCTAAAGTTATTAGCACACGTAAAACTAAAAAAACATTGTTTAGTAAAAAAGATATTATTTCAGGTTCGAGTAGAGACAGCTATTACATCAATTGTTAGGCATATCGGTCGGAGTTCCATTTTTAAGTAATTTTTATTGAAATGAATCCCTGACTGATATATTGACAATCTTAATATATCAATCTTGCATTAAAAATCTAAAATATTTTGTAATCTTATCTCTTCCTTTTTTTTATGCAATGAAGTTTATTTTAGGAATTTTTCAACTTCAAAGGTTTAATGTGAATTACAACGTACCTTTGCAGTCGAGTGGCGACTCTCGATCACCAAAATAACTATCTGTTATTTTGTTCCCCGTACTTCCAATTGAACGGGAACTGCATGTTCTTGAAAGCAAATAATGCCTTTCTTTATCTAATTCCATTTTAAAGTACGGCATGACTTGGTATCAACATGCTTTATTAACTCTAAATGAAAGAATACTTGTGTGTAAGAAGAACAGGAATGGGATATAACTGTTCAATAAAACGAACGTAAATTTCAAACAAGTTCCTCAACCGCGAATATTAATGTCTATTGTTATCTAATATTAATGTCATTATTGTTAAGCGCATTTTAAAAGTTCTCGAAAACGTTTTCAGTTCTTGTTCTTGGACCGCACCTCCCCCGTCCTAGAAGCCACCTGTTTCGGCCCTCCCCTGCGTCAGGAGCTGGGTAAAACCGTGGAGACCAACAGCCGGGTGACAGCGGGCGGCACTGTCATCACTACCACGACCATCAAGCGGACGAAAGAAGGCATGTTGCACATTTAGTCTTCTTTATGGGGGAAACGGATATTTTGGAATTGAAAAAGAGGTTTCAACACTTTCGAACCAATTTGTTTCACATGGGTGGTGTCCAGTTGCAAAACTCTTTAAGCACCATCCAGAAGTGAAAAAACTTTTGTAGAATTTATTTTTTAAGCCAACTGCTTGAAATGTGACATTTAACGCAAAAGTTTGTTCTGAATTTAATTTCATGAGTACTTTTAAAAAATTTGGTATAGTTTTTTCATTATTCAACAATTGTTTTTGGATTTACAAATTTTTCCTGCAGCATGAAATATTTATTAGCAGACATGATACAATTCTGTGGAAACGCGGAATTCCGCTTTTTCGGACTTTAATTTTGCCATCCCTAGGATTGACAATCTGCATTAAAATTTCGGTATGTCTATATAAGGATTGAAGTTTAAGACTTGTTATTTGGATTAAAAAAAATGGATATCTTGAATGAAGGTTGTTTATTTTTGTTTGGCTTGCATTAATATTGTAAGTCATTTCTATTTATTTTTAATATTAGATAAAATTTAATTTTTTATCTGAAATTTTTCGCTTTAACTATTCTTTTTTCGGAAAAAGTTTAGCTCTTTTTGCCTGTGTCAAACAAGTATGAAGTTTTGCAGCAATATGCTGCAATAATTCCCTCATGTGAAACGGTGTTGCCACTCTCTTACACAAAAATAGTTAATACTAGGGATAAGAGGCTGGTAATATTGAAAAAAAAAGAATGAAGATTTAATGAGTTTTGCAGCCAAACCATGCGCTCCAAGTATGTACAGGTGGAGATATGACAAGTTTTGACATAGGTGGATGAATGGATTTAAGGGGTTATGTCTAGCTGTCAGATTTTGCAGCAGTATTAGATTTTTGAAGGTTTAAATGTGTTTTGTAACTGTTTAAGCTACGTTCCCTACAGAGATTGGTTCAACAAACCAAATGGAGCGAAAATCTTGATTTTCAGTTTTTTGGATGTAAGCAGTTTTGCAATTCGGTGACTCAATAATACCACTTTAATGTCTACTCTATACTATTTTCCAAATATGACCATCTTTGTTTCATTTTACTTTATTTTAGTGCTGTCCCAACTGATCACCGAATATTGTATTTTAAATTTTTTTTTTTTTTCATTATTGTTATCCTGTGGAATCAAATTTTAATAATCAAACTTTATAAAATTTCAAAAATTTAATATATATATTAATTAATCTTCAATGTACTTTAACAAAAAGTGAAAAAGTTTTTCTTAACCCCCCCCCCCCCCCCCCCCCCTCCACTCCTTACAAAAATTAATCTATGTAGCAATTACCAGATGAGGGTTGTGTATCTCCATCTTAGCGGTCTGTTGTCAATAGATGAAAGTTGTAAATTTGATTTAAATATCAAGGAGTTCTCAATATTTTTTCATGTGTATTGTAAAGAATGTGGTGGATTAAATCAGTGTTGGCCAAATGTAAAATTTCTTACATTTGAAATCAATAAATTTATATTTATGATTTTGTAATTAATCTCTCTCTAACACAACATTCAGAATTTGCATGGGAGTTTCGCCATACTTGAATATTGTTTATTATTAAAAATAAATAAAAATACTTTGTTATTTCATTCTTGGTGCCGAATTTAAGATGTTTGAGGCTTTAGGTCAAGTTTCTGGGTGACCCCCCTTCCATCCTGTGATTTTGAACTAATACGTGTATGTGGTGAAACTGCAGTTCATTCACCTTCCTTTCCCTCTAAAGCATTTTCTGCTTCTCAAGTGTTTATAATTCGCAGCCAAAGGAAAGATCTTCTACATTTGAGGCCCTCTGAAGGGAGCAGCAGCCAATTCCAACAAACACTGACTCTACGGAAAACTCATTCCTAGATTCAAACCTCAGTGGAGAAAGATGTTGCTTTTGCTTGTCAATTTTTTTTATAATTATAATGCTTCTAATTTGCTCTTGACCTTTAGAAGATGTATCTTTGGTTTTAACATTGGATCCTGGTTGAAGTATCATCCACCCGCCCTGTAAAGGTTAAACGTAAATCTTTAATTGTTACCCTTTTACCATTAAATTTATTTGTTATCTTACTTCTATGGCAATCATCAACTTATTTCTTTACCTTAAAAATTACAGCCTTTTGATTTAATGGAGTACTGAATCTTATCCGTGGGGGGCCACACACAGTTTGGTTTTATGGCCACGGTATTGTAGTCCATTAAATCAGAAGGTTGTAATTTTCATTGTAATGAAAGAAGTTGATGATTACCATGGAAGTTAGATAACAAATAAATTTAATGGTGAAAGCATAAGAATTAAAGCTTTACATTTATGGGTAAATGAGAAGCATTATAATTATAAAGAAATTGAGCAACGAGAGAAACGTCTTTCTCCGCTGATTTTTGAGTCTAGGAATGAGTACTGTTGAGTCAGAGTTTATCGGAATCTGCTGCTCCTATCAGAGGGCTTCAATGTTGAAGATATACCATTGGTTCTTAGGTATAAACACTGGAGAAGTGGAAATGCTTCCTGTGAATTGCTTGAGAGAGAAAGGGAGGTGAATGAACTGCAGCAACGCTCACATGTATTTTAGAAGTTACTTGATGTCAGATTAGTACTATCAAATTTGACAACCAGTAGGTTAATATGAAAAAGCGTGATTTCCATTAGCAAACTTTTTCAAAATATTAAGAACCATGCAAAAGATTTGAACAAATTAATTTAGTTTCAAGTAGAGTAACTTAACTAATGTAAACTTACCAAGAAATTAAATTTTAAAAAAATATTCTATAGGTAAAAACATATATGTTTTTCTTATAACTTTTATAACATTAAAAAAAGAAGTCTAGATTTTTTTTTATTCTTAGACATAAGAACCAAGTTTAAAAATAAATATTTAACTGTAGACTGCAGGGCCCTCCTTAGCATATGAGTGGTAAACGGCACTGTTCATTCTTCCTAGAATTCTAGGAATACCAGAAACAACATTTCATTTTAATTCTAGAATATTTTTTAATGGCTCTTAGACGTTTTTGTTCGCATGTTTGAACGGATTTGTTTAGGGTTTAATTTATCAATAGAACTGGTGTGATAAATTGAACTCTGACTATAATAACCCCACACCCCCTCACTCCCAATCAGCAAGAGCTGATCATTTAAGAAAAGAGGTGCAGATTATTATTAAAAAAGGAAAAAAAATGAATGCATCCCACATGTAAATGATTGATTGGAAACAAATATTTACCAGGAAAATATGAATGATCAAGAGTATTTTTTCAACCTTCAATACTAAAATTTTAAAAATAAACTCACTTTAATCTTCGTCTCTTTTAAATAACTTTCGCAATATTTCTATTGTAAATGAAACAGCTTTCATCTCCTTACATTTCGAGAAAAACATTGTAAGATAACGCGAGATGGTAAAAATAACATCTAATTTTGTGCGAAAGGTCCTTGTTCTTAAAAGGAATTTTGTGCAGGGTCAATTTTTTGCAAATAGAATTTTGTGAAGGGTCCGTAAATAGACCTTCACAATTCTTTTGGGCTATCCTATGATATATCTTTTTGGCTTACAGCAGCAGTTGTCAAACAAAAAATTATTTTTCAAAACAAATTTAAAATTATTTATAAAATATAAATACCATCAATTACTGTAATCTTCTCATAAGAAGGTACCTACTTTTTAATTTCATGAGATCAAAGATATTTTTCCCAATAGGTTTTGACTTCGTTGAATTTTCAGGTTTCCCATGTTCACCCAAAATATTTTATTGTAGCCTTTCATTGCTAATACGCAATAAAATTAATGGCATTTATTGTAGTGTCGGGTGAGTGTTGCAACTAGATGACAACTCCATTGGAAGATTAAGGTATTGCATATGAGTTATCCTAGTTGAAGAACTCGCCCCACGACATATCTATGGGTGGATATTACAACTAGGAATGTAACACCTTAATATTCTTATCTATCTCATTGTTCCTTCCTGTTGTGTAATTGTAATGCTGGCACAACGATATATTTAGAAAACCTATAATTCAATGAGATTGCAAAATGTTTTCAAGTTCAAAATCGGGGTGTCATTAGTTACCTTTAGATTTTGATACAAAATATAAAACATTTTGAATTCTTTTAAATCAATTTCATATTGTCTTTTCATTCAAAATAAAAAAAGTTAAAATAATTGGTTATAGTTTGGACAATTAAAATAAAATTTCAACTTTTAAAAAAATTTCAATCATTTTAGATTTTAAAAATCAATAATTTTAGATTTTTAAATATTTCAAAAATTATATTAAGATGTTGAAATATTAAGGATTGTTAGTTGAAAGTAGCATAAATTCGTACAATAGCAATTTACACAATTTCATCCAAATTTTTACTTATTTGGTATAAACTTGCAAAACAAGGAACACTTACAACTACATCAATGTACAACCCATATAAGTGTATGCTTTCTAAAATCCATGGCTTGTTTTTTAATTCAAAATTGTGAAAATTTAAAACAACTTTTTAGTTATAGATGGTACTTAACTTCGTAAATACTTAATTGACAATTTGTTCAGTTTTTATCGGTGTATTAGATGTATGTCCCTGTACCAAAAAGAAAGACCTATTCACTTCAAAAAATGTTTTTGAGCAGCGATATATTTAACTGGTTAAAATTCTGTTCCTTATGAGAGATAATCTAGGAATTAATAGATTTTTATCGATGTATTAGCAAGTAAATAATGTAGTGATATTTTTAGTTATTTTTCAACTTCTAATTTATTAAAAATGCTTTAAATTTTAATTTATAAAAAATAAAATTATAGGACTTTTTTAAGGAGGAATTCTAAACTGGTATATCCAATTATCCATGGAAGACGAGGAAATATATATATTTTTTGTCGTTTGTCATTATTTTATTTATCCCCATACGAAGAGTAGGTACTTTTGCTAGTATATATATAGTTTGCATGATTTTGAATACTTTATACTTTTATTTGCATGTCCTGTCTTTTCGGTTTAACTTAAGAGATTATTCAAAATGATTCATGTACTTTATTTCAAATCCCTGCGATAGTTTGAAAGTAAAAAAGTAATTGACATGTAAAAAAATTAAATAAAGTCATTTTGAGTGGTCCTTTATCAGGGTTCGTACTATCCTTAGAAGTCCTTATAAACTCCTTAATTTTGTTTCGTGTTCGTAAGGGCCCTTATAAAGTACTTAAAAATTCCTTATTTTTGCACAAAGGATCTGTAGAAACTTTCAACTTACCGAAGGCTCTTGGAAAGTCGCTAAAATGACTATCATTCAAATAATTTTATCAGACCTCCATTAAAGGTGTTTTATCTTAATGGGAATTAAACACAACTTTGTATCCGAGTAGAAAACCCACAGCTTCTTGGCACTCAATTGCTTTTAGCTGATTCCACCTATTTTCCTTTTTTATAAAATTTTAATTAAATTTTCTTTTGCTAAGAAGCCTATTTGTGACTTTAATGCTAACTTTTCATTGCAAATGTATGAAAAATTTTGCATTAAAAAGAAATTTCTTATAAATTGATTTAATCCTTTGCAATACCTTATTTTTATTAAGGGAAAATATGTACGAACCCTGTTTGTTATTTTTGTTATTTAGATTAAAGGCCTTTAGTATTACTCCTTTTATTTTTTCCCTTTCTGCATGTACTTTCAGAATGTAGTGCTATTTCTCCGGAACCAAAGCCTAATCCGAATGCTAACCCTAACTCTAACTTGCATGGCACAGAAGAGATGCTTCACCCAAAGAGGCCTAACGCTCTCGCCTCAAATGAACCCACCACCGTCTCACATGAAAAGAAGTTGACAGAGAATGTTACTGGGCTTGTTGATCCACCAGTTGGCAATCAAACTCCAGATTTTCTGATTAATAACCTAACCGTTGACCCACTCACACAAAAGAGTGATCAGAAATCAGATTCACTTGACCCAATTGTGGAACTGAAATTAGTATCCACTGCTCAAAATGATGTTCGAAAACCAGATTTATATGTAAAACAAGATGATCAGAAAGTAGATTCACCTATTCTAAATAATTTACAAATGGTAGATTTGCATGCACAAATCGTCGACCAGATTGTTGAATCCGTGGTACAAAGCAGTGAACAGAAGCCAGACATACATGCCCGAATCATCGATCAGATAGTCTATCCACAGGAAAACGGTGATCTAACACCTGAATTGCATGCGCAAATGGATGACCAGAATGTCTATTCGCTCGTGAAAATGAAAGAGGAAAAGCTAGGTTCACTCTCTAGAAATGGTTTGAATGGGGTGCAATGCAAAACCAACTTTGCCTCCGAGTCAATCGTTGATGACCACAGAGCCCTGAATGGCTCTGTGCACACGAATGAAGAAGCTCCGCTCAACGGGGTCCCGAAGACGGCGATCAAATGCGTCCCTGTTATCAAACCACCCCGACTCCCGTCCATCCTGGTCGAGGGCCTCGACCAATCGGGCCCTGTCGAAGATCTGTCGACGATCGCGGAAGGCGGTGAGAGCACGAACACAGTAGAGAGATCCTTGGGTGAGCAATTCTTCTTATTTATTCTTTTGCCTTTTCATCTTGCTGCAAGCATTTTTGGTTTTGCGTCCCAGCGGTGTGCTTCTAAATTTATGGAAGTGTTTCTTTTGACATGCTGTTCTAAGGCCCTCTTTCTTTTAAGTTTAAGCATTTAATAAGGTACAGGGAAATTTGCTGCTTCTCGTAAGTTATTGCTACCGTAAATTTTTTCTCAAAGGTTGTATTCTTTTGAAGAATGTTGCCATTTCAACAAATAGAGTGAATGCACCATTTATTGATCGTTTACCAGTTACTGACCACTTGCAACAAACATTTAAAAACTAAAATCATATTGCAATAGGACTTCAATTATCCAGACTGCTTTGACAAATAAAGAAATCAGCCATATCCGCATTTAAATAGTTTCTTATTGATGAATGATTAAAAACAAATTTCATAGTGTAGCAATAGCAGTGATATGCTAAAGCAGTGAGGTATTTTAACCCTTTGGGTACATTTGACGAGTGAGACTCGTCGTCTGCTTACTTGGGCGAAGTTACGGTGGACGAGTCTCACTCGTCAACCGTAAATGTATTACTTTTACATATTAATCCATATAGCGACAAATTAAATCCGTCCCATGGGCATAAAAATAAAAATCTTCAAATAATTCAGTACTCAAAGGGTTAATACAGTATGAAAGTATAAAATGTAAACAAAATTGTTACAGTTATTACACACAAAAGCAAAACTCGTGTTTTTACTAAGAAATAACCTTTTTTTCGTGAACTATCCAATTATCTGGATATTTGATTACATATTGGGTCTGGTGTCAATTGATCCGTTTCATCAAAGTTCTACTTTATTATGTCAATTAATGTTACTCGAAGGCTTTTAAAATTGAAATAAATTTCATTTTACAGTGTAATGCGAGTTCAGTAGTCACATGTTTTTTTTTATGTTTGGCACTGGTTGGAAATTGGTACATACATTCACCCTATACAAAAGTGCCTTTCTTGATCCATATATTTAATCCCAAATTCTCAACTTTAGTTAATCAAGCAATTAGGAGTTTCTTTATATGTGATTAAAAAAAGATTTTTTTTAGTGTACTTTCAAATTATTTTTTTGAAATAAAATTTATTTGTATTTAACAAAATTTTAAAATGTAAAAGACACCAACTTATATATACCAAACATTATGGATATTGATAATTTAAAAAACTATGAAATGTCTGGCAATTGATGCAGTACCAGGAACCAGTGAACACATTTTCTTTTGACTCCATTGGTTTGATTAAATAAAAACTTTGAAAACATGATACTATTTGCTTGGGGGAAAAAACCATGGCTGTAGACCATTCATTCCCTTAAAAACTATGTATGGCTAGCTGAAATATATATTCTACGAATGGAAAAAAAGTAACACAATATACATATGTGCAATGTAAACAATAAAAATTAATTTTAATTATGGGACTCACATTTTCTTCTCACTAAATGTTCCAAAAGTATAATTATGAGATTGATAGGTGAGCATTATTTTAATCATGTGGGGTACTTCAGCTAGAGGAACACAAATGACTTACATTTTTTTCTTGAGGTATGAAGGACAACTGTGTCAAGTTTCATCTTCCTGTGGGTATGGAAGGCACCATGATAATGAATGAGTTTTATTTTAAGACCATAAGTCAATGGCAATGACTTTCACATATATAGATATGGCTTCTATGCTGGGATAGGAAGGGGCCGGATATTTCTTCAGCTACGCTTCTAGTCACCACAACACTGTCGAGTCATGAACACTCTAAACAAGCCACACATAAATGACATAGAGCCACAGGTCAGTAAGAGTGAGAGGAACAGTTTTGTATATATGTACACAGAGATCCTTGTATGCACTTTGTTCAGTCATTGGAAATTTGCATATTCAAACAGTAAAAGGGCCGAATATTAAATGCCCGACCAACCAGGCCACTCAAACGTAAAGAAATATCAGACTAACGGGACCGTTACAAAGTACTTGGGCACCTTTGTTGACATATTTGCCTTTCTTGTTGTATTACATTGCGGAAGAAGGGTTGTGTGCCTGACATGTGACTTGTGTGGTTGCAGACGGGGAGGAGACCGACCTGGCTGGCACCGCTCTCCAGCAGCTGGGCAAGCAGCACACCACCCCCTCCAGCACCAGCAAGAGCACCCTCATCATACACAGCGTGCAGAGGGTAAGCGCAAACTATCTCACAATAAAGAGGAGGAAAAATAAAGCGAGACTTCATTTATAGTCATTAGCATTTTATTTTACTGTAAAATATAAATGGATTATGTCTTTATTTTCTATATTTCGCTATGTTATTTTTTACAGGTGAGGAGAGTGCATGCAAAAACAAAAATGTCATAAATTTGTAAATCGAGGAAAATTTCAAAAACATTTGGTTGATGTATGCATTTTTATAATTCCTCCTGATTTTCAAGTTTTAAAATGAATGAGATATTTTTGAAAATATTAAATAAAATTGCAAAAAGGGGTATAGGTAATCTTTTAATAAAATTCAATGCTTATCTCATTTCTTATATTTTTTGACATGTTAGTTTTTGTATATATATACTCCTCAGGTATTGTTTTCTTAGTGTTCAAGGTTAATATGTATAAAAAAAACTCGATTATTTTGGAAGAAAATTATCAACATCGAATATTTCTAAAACCTTTTGGAATATGTTGGAAAGTCAGGATATTTTTATCTACATAGGTGTAACATTCAGTCCAATGAATAACGACATATTTTTATGTTCCCTGTTCTTCAAATGAAACAAAAACTGTCTGTTCTTGAACATGAAAGACGCTAGGGGTGCAGAAATTGTTAAGACCCCCTGAAATTTCCCCCGAACCCTTTTTTCCAACCAAAAATGTCCCTGACAAATATTGTAAGGATATATAAATAATTTGTTTCCATAGAAAACACATAACCATCAGTGGGACAAACAGCTGAAGTAAAAATGTTGCTCTAACGTGTGGCTGGAAAGACAAACTTTTCTTTCTTTAGCATTAATAATATAACTCAACGAAATGTTTAAAAAAAAAAAAAATTTTAAAAAAATACTACTTTTCATATTCCAATTGATAATTATAAGATGGACGTAGAAAAAAAATTTAAGTAGATATCTACATTGTAATTTTTATTGTACAATCCTCATTAAAAATGTCCTCGTATAATCCAAATCTTCCCTGAACTTTGTTCGGACACATTTTGTACCCTGAAAAAAGCTATTCTTTTGTTAGCTTGTTCTTTATCTAACTCTATTTAAAAGTGTGACATCACTTGCATATCGTCGGGGCAATAAACAGGTTTTAATTGTTCCATACAAAGAACACAAATATCAGACATGTTCCTTGACCGAAAAGGATCAATACTGAATATCAACCCTGTTGAAAATTTTGCAATGTTGTGCACAATATATTTTCAGCAATAATGGATTAGTAGTGTCAATGATGTTTCCATTGCTTGATTGTCTATCTGATTAGCATTTATTGTGAAGTTCTTGTGTTTCCCTCTGTATTCATTCCATGCTTGCTTGTCTTCCCATGCATTGCAAACAGGAGAACCCGCAATCCAACATCAAGGTATGCCTGCTTCCATCTGTCTCCCATTTCAATACCAATAAAAACTTCTCAAAAGACTGTCCTATATCTCCTCCTTCATTTTAATGCTTCCCACCCCAACAGAGGAATATAAATTATTTCTGAATCTAAAAATTATCCTTGCAAGGTTCATTAATTTCAGGTAAATTAAAATTTAAAAATTTCATAATCCCAGGCATAGTATGTTTCTTAAAAGTCCTTATAAACTCCTTATTTTTGTTCAAAAGGTCCTAAAAAATTTCAAGGTACAGAAGACTCTTAAAATATTCTGGAAACAACTCTCATTTAAATCGCTGTACTAAACCTCTGTTAAACATGTTTGATCCTAATGTGAATGAAACACAACTTTGCATCTGAGTAGAAATTCCTCTGTTTCTCGGCATCCGGTAGCTTTTAGTTCATTGCACCTCTTTTCCTCTTTTGTATAAATTTATTTTTGTACTAAGAAGCCTATTCGCCATTTTGGAGCTAATTTTTTGTTACAAATGTAAACAAGTTGTTTGAATTAAAAAATTAGGCAATTATAAATTGCTTAAGGTCCTTAAAAAGTCCATAGAAGCTCCTTATTTTTGTTAAATGCGTGCGAACCCAGAATTCTTTTAAAAAAATTAGCAATATTGATACTATCTATTTGTATAAATTAGTGCTAGGGTTTTATTTTTAAAATGGAGTTGTTTATGTAATCGTTACCCTCCCCCCCCCCCCCCCTTCAGAACTTGGCATGCTATATTTCAATTTTTCTCTCTCTTGACTATTGATTAGAAATAAACTACTGCAGTATTCTTAACAAATGATCATTTAGCATGAATTTCCTCACTTTTGGTATTTGAAATTTCTCCGTTTTGCACGATTATCCCTTTGCCCTCATCCAGCCCTTGTGTGTGTCGAGTTGAGTTGTTATTTTCCTGCTCTCTCTCTTTGTGCATAGGTTTCCATGGACACCAGTGGAAGATGGCAGGAAGTTCCAGAGGTATCTCTCTCCCCATACTACCTTAAAAAAATTATAAAACTCCAACGAACCATTTGTTGTATAACCTTTATTAAACGTTCTCTATTTGTTGCAAAAAACAAACAGTATTTCAACTTTTCAGAAAATGTTATAAAATATTTATTAAAATTGGAATTAGATTCCTCTTGCTGTTATTGAAGTCATTTTCTTCTCTAATAAAAAAATATAAATTCAAATTTCCATACTTTAACACTTTGTTATTTTATTAGGCTGATATTTGTAAGTACTATTTCATTGTAGTAAGTTTAAATTTTCATTCGTAAAATTTTCAATTATTTTTTATTCAGAATTTTTTTTTAATTCATATAGGAAATCTCTAAGAGTTAAATACATGGATCCATAGTTTTAGCTACGTAATAAGTGAGAACCCTTCCTACATTTGTATTTTCATAAAAAGGTTAATCCTCTTGTCCTTGTTAATTGAGATATTCTGTTACAATAGATTTTGTTTTTTAAAATGCAGTTCTGAGTACTTCATTGGTACTGCATGCAAATTGATTCTTTTGCTAATGTAGATATTTACTTTGAAATGCAGTAACTAATATTTAGTGGAACTCCTCAACATTTTTATACTTTCCTCTCAATTTAACATTTGCGGTGGCAAAATAATTTATTTCCATGTAAGTTTTATGGCCATCTAATCCCCTCGTATACATTATAGGTAGTGCTTTATTTTTTAGATTAAATAAAATATCCTTGATATGAAATTTAAAATAGAATTAATTAAAATAAATTATGTTGTTTTTCCTTTTATATAAACGTGTACCACCCAAAATCTTTGTAACTTTGGAAAATTTTGCAAAAAGACCAGGAAAAGACAGAAAATTTCACATAAAAGCTGATTGTAAAAAATAACTGACAAAATTAAAAGATTATGTAAAGAAAGTTTTCAAAGATTTAACCAAATAATGAGATTTAAACACCTGTTTTTAGTAACTAAAAACAATTTTTTACATTTTAAACCTCTGAGTGTTTGGGAAAATGCCAAAATTTTAAAGTTTCTTTCTCTACAAAATAGTTTACTTTATATTTCCAATACATGTATAGTGAGTACAGTATATAATTTTAAATTTTTATTATTTTAATAGATATAATTTCCGAACAATACCCCCAATGCTTTAGATTTAAAATATATTTTAACATAAAATATTTTTATGAATTTAAAGTTTATGTGTATTGCTAGAAAAGGTGGAAATCCATACGCAAGTTAGTCACCTCCGTCAGAGAGTTAAACTAAATGTTAATATTAGTTTTAAATTAACATTTTGTCAATTGAGTTAAATTATCCTCGCCTTTTAACATGTCCTAGATCCTGGTTAAGTTCAAATTAAAAATCACTCCTCATTGAATTGTTGTCCAAACGCTTTTTCACGAAATATGTTCTAGGTTTCAATAAACCTCAACTTGTTCCTCAATTTCTGACTTCCCATTCACAGGTCCAGCGACTGTTATTGCGTTCTAAAATGAATCTGCAAGTTTTCTAATGGACATGTTCTAGAACTCTCTTTTTAATAGATACTAAAAATGGATTTTCCCGATATACTTATTTCACTTAATTGAAGTATGCCGAAGGATGTTGATGAAGCTGTTGTGTGCGTGTTTCAGCCCCCCGAGAGTTCCGTACCTGGCAGTCTGGAGGCCTCCCCCGCCCACCTCTCCAGCTCCTACAGCAATCCCTCCTCCCCCACGCAGGAATCGCAGGAAGGTAATATACATTGAGAGAGACACAATGCGCCGTGCTCGCTCTAGAAATGAAACAGGTTAAAGGGCTACTTTTAGAAAAAATACTTTTTTTTACAAGAAAATTAGCATGTTTTTTTGCAAAGGACACTTTAATGAGGATGTAATTAACTATTAATTTTTTTGCTTGTAGCGAAGTGCGGTCTACCAGATTTGTACCATCCCTGAACCTTTTGCATTCTACATCAACAGTCTATCCATTGGGTTAAAGTCATTATTGCACCCTAAGGGGTGGTATCATCTATAGGAAGTGACCACTACCAGAGTGACAACATAACCGGGAAATCAGGGAATTCTCATAGATATTTTTAATTCTGGAAATATCAGTGAAATTTTCAAAACTTCACAAAAAAGTTAAGGACCTTTTCAAATTTGGATCACTAAAATGGAAATTATTGTTTATTCTACTCTCTATTCTGGGCAGTTTAGTTGTCAATATTTCCTTTTAATTCTGAAAAAGATTATTATTATTATTTTTTTTTTAAAGCCTGACTGCATATTTTCAGTTTTGTTGTAAAAAAAGTGAACCACTGCTGAAGGGAATAAAAGTAAAGCACGATGGACTTTGGATTGTAAATAACATGTGCGAGGCTAATGAAGATGCAATTTATTGAAGATTGGAATAGGCAGCATATAAAACATTTATAATTATCTAAAAGAGAAATAATTCGAATTTTTTTTTTTTTTTCATTATCTGCTTTCAGAGACCACTTTTAATTAGCATTATGCCTGTTGCACTTGTATAATTTTGTGTTGTATCCATAAATTATTATTTTAACTGAATATTATTGCTTATAATTTTTCATTTATAATGCAATATATTTATTATATTATTGTAGCGTGGATAGTTTGTTTCTATACAAAGCATGTATTGCAACATTTCTTAGTGTAATTGTAAAATCAGGAAAAAATTTGTGACACCATCATGGAAATCAGAAAATATCATGAAATTTTTTTTCAGGATTTTGTTTTCACCCTGACCACAATACCCCCCCCCCCCCCTCCCATTTCAGTGAGTTGGACGCATAGGGATGAATGATGTTTACATATCGTAAATGAAGTTGTGGTAGTCGACTGGAGATGACCTCACGAATCGGTGAAAGGTTGCATTTGCTCTTAGCCCGCAGTTGCCACTGTAACAAAGTGCTGTCTATGGGGATTGCACATGGTATACATCACTTCACTACAGTTGTCCCTACGTCCCGACTCACTGAGAGAGAGGGTACTATGATGGTCAGTTCATATACCCAATATATTCCCTTGGGTTACAGTAATTACTTTAGCCACACATGTAGAGTATAGGTGTAACATGCAAAAGGTCCCGGGTTAAATTCCGGTAGCCCGCACTTCGCTACATGCTAAAATTGTCAGTCTTGTTAGCTAATGATAATTAAATATCCAACAAACCCAATCGAAACTGAAAAAAAGTAACTCTTGTGAAATCTTAATGAATCTAAAAACACTATAGTATAGCGGCCTGGGGCTGGCCTTGTATGCAAATCACTTCTAACTGGGCCATGCCTAACGTATATCAGTGGAAGAAAACGCCTCTTCTCCTGTTTTCTTCCAACAGGCTATGCCCGAGGTTTATGTCAGGAGTCGCTAATCCAAAAAAGCTATGTTTATGGGGTACTTTGAGAGAAGAAAACTATTTCTTGCCTGTTCCTTCTCAACCTTGACATTCTTGTTGTTTCGTATTTAAGTTCTGTGGGGGTTGTACCTCACTATTTATACCTAACCTTATAATAAATTGCTTTTAACGCGTAATAAACGCTCACTTCTTGTGGAAGAAGAACAGAAGGTTGCATGTTCATATAATGTCCGGGTCACCACTGTCGCAAGTGGGGAGCATTTCTTGACCACCCGGCATAAGGTGACGTGGGGCATATCACCAGAAATTAGGCTTGAGCGATAATTATTTTAATTTCCGATAATTAAAATGTTATTTTTGATAAATAACGGCTCTTGACACGAACCTCGGGTGTAACCTGGTTGGAGCCCCAGGTGCTGCCGCTACAATATCATTATCAAAAGTTTCCTCTTATATTCATTTACGTTTTTAAATATTTTTTACTCTGGAAATCTATTGTGACTTTAGTGCTAACTTTTTGTTACAAATATATACAATTTTTTTGCATATTAATTTTTGTATAAATTTTTTTTTAAACGTTAGAAAAAATACAGTCCCTATAAATTGTTTTTAAGGTTCTTCGAAACTCCCAATTTTTATTTTCTAAAACTGTGTATGGACCTTAAATTATATAAATTGGGTGCTTTCTTAAAAACCTGGATGTCCCAGGACGTATATATATTCAGTCTTGAAAGGGGCATTGGATTGAAGACTCTCTCTCATGATTGCAGAGGAGGAGGGGAGGGGCAGGCCAAAGGAGAAGCGCTCCTTCATGGGCACCCTCCGTCGCAGGCTGAGCTTCCACAGGGGGCGCTCCAAGTCGGCCGAAGAGCAGTTGGAGCAGTCCAGGGCGAGCAGTCGCTCTGCCTCCACCGACCGCATCCGACACCCGCCCACCCCTGTGAGGATGTCGCCCTTCAAAGGCAGGTTCCTGGGTAAGTTATTCGGCCTCAATTACTCTAGCAAGATTCAATCTTTGGAAGTCCTTAAAACTGCTTTAACTTCTTCACATTTACTTGCCCTTCTTTTTACAAGCTTCTATGCAACCCTTTGCACAGGATTGGCATTTTTGTGTATCTTGAATACCTAAGTCTGTGTGGAAAACTTCCGTACACGCAAAACAATTTTATATGAAAATTTTCCTCACAAACCCAAGTTTTCTAATTTTCCTCAAAGTTAAAAAATACTTTGGTAACATAAAAACTCAAACAATTAAATAAAAATATTTAAGGCAAATTTGAGAAAACCAATTTATTGTTTGTAAATCTAAATGAGAAAATTGTGTTAAAAAAACTCTACCTCCAATATGCATGCAGGATTTTGCATTGTACAGAAATCACTCAGTACTACTCTATTAGTCTCAGATTTTAAATATACATTAAAATCATGGTATGTGCTTGATAATCGCGGTACACCACCTCTATAATGTGTGCCCAAAAGTGTGTAGACCAGGGATAGGATACTGGAGCTCTTGAAAGAAATTCCATCAGTGTCTTTGCATAATAGGGTCGTTATTTATTGTTTTTTTCTTCTTCTTTTCTTCTCTTTCCTGTTCTTTTCCCCAATAAATTCCTTGATGATATCCAAGTGACATAATTCTTTTTAATGGAATTAGATAAAGAACAAGCTGCCAAAAGAAAATTGTTTTTAAAGTTCAAGGACATGCAGTTCTATTGACTGAAAATTTGGTGCAAAAACACAATCCTGATAAAACAATATTTAGCCATAAAATTATTCATTAATAATGAGTTATTTAATTGAAAAATTGGCTCTCCACTAGATTGGATTGCACACAATCGGCAGAAGGTAAGATTCCAGGGTTCATTCTGTAAATAAAAACAAGGCACTATATCTTAAAAAAGAACACTTTTCCCCTGAAATCATTTAAATGCGTGTAGTGACGACGACCTTCTACTGGCTGAGCCCAGCAAGGTTAATGCATCCCAGCAATCCTCCAATGCCGATCTAGTTGTCTTTTAAAACTGCCTACTCCTGATGACTTCAGGCAAACCATTCATCTCTTGCTCTGTTATAAGTACAACGCTAACAATACTCTATTAGAAAATTTTATTATTGGTTTCTAATTAGTTTCCTCCTTTCTCCCATCTTACCTGACATTTATGGAATATTTTGAGGTGAGTCTTTCATACAAATAAGGAAATTTCATTTTTGTAGCTAATTTAAAAGTCATTAGACTTAGCTAATTTAAAAGTCACCAGTAGCTCAATGGCATTAATTCAACTAACCAAAAAGCCTTAAAACCATTTACATTTAATTTTCTTGCATAAATTTGTATTATCTCATAGTAATAACCGTATGTATTATTTTTATTTATAATAAGAATAATTATGTTTTATATGTAAAAATATTTTTTTGGTGTACATAGAGTTGCATATCAATTACGTATATTGTGTTGATTTTATGCCAGAGGAATATGTGAGCAACCCAGTAGCAGAAACATTCTTAACAGTCTGCGACAAGATTTTAGTGAATAATATTTGCCTGCAACTTAAAAGTACCAATTATTTCAAATTGCTGATTTTTGAAAAACTTACATCATTGATTGATTACCTATTGACTATCAAATAGATGAGATAAGAATAAGTCAAAAGAAAGAACAAAAATGAGCTATTAAAGTAAAAAATTTAGCTCTAAATCCATAAGTGAAAAAAATTAGCGCCCCAAAGTCGGAAAACTGTATAAAATGCAGTTTTCGTTTAGCGCAAATTCCCTTCTCACAGAAGTTTCTGTTAATTATTTTCTAGTAATGTTTATTCTCAAAGAACAGGTACTGAAATGTACCATGGAGTTGACAAAAATGAATCGACAACAAAGAAACGTCTGCGGAGATTTGTTCAAACACGTGTAACTTATCGCGGTTACGACTTTCTATTATTAGCGGTTCTTCGGCCCCACCCCCTGACTTTCTTAAATGAAAAAAAGGAATTATCTAACCTAAAAAGGATCTGCAGAAAATGTTCTAAAGTAGTGCAGACAAAAAAAAATTCGTATGGTAGACTTCTGCAAAAAATTATCTGCAGATCTTTGAAAAAATCTGCGTCGTACAACGCACATCGCCGCGTTTCTGCTTCCGGGGTGAGCAATGAAAACTAAACATGATTTATTTAAACTTTAGGTTTAAACTAAGAAATATTTGAAGAAAGACATTTAGTGGTCTTCTAAAAATAGACTGACCCACACAAACACGAATTGAGTTGCATTTTCAACAGTTGCCAACAAATAGTTGAGATTGTTTATATGTAGACAGTGTTAAACCATTACAGAATAGTGGGGCTGAGGAGTAAACAGACATTCCTACATATCACTTATTAAATAAGAAAAAGGAATTTAATAAATGAGTTTAGATCCTCACTTTTGAATGTAAAACATATGTTTTCTTAAAATAATAAATTGTAGTAAAATCACAGTGTAATTTGTAATTAAGGTACTGATCTCCCATCAGGAGAAAGATTCTTGCCATAGCTCAGTTGTCTGTCATCTGCTATGGAAACTGCCGGATTGTCGAAAATCTTTCTTAACATTTTAGTCCTTTTATGGCTATGCTAAACTGTGCTGTCTTTAACTATCCTTATATAATTGTAATTTCAATATGTTTTTTATTTTGTTTGTGTAATTTTTTATCTATTGCGTACATTGTGGCCTACATCTACCATACCAGCTTACCAACCTTCTCTGACTAACTTTGCCTTACACCGCCTAGAAGTCTCCACCTAATGGTGATTATAAAAACCAGACCTCCTTCACATTTATTTAAAAAGAGGAGTTTTAGAACTTTAAAATAATATGGAAACATGAAAAGTCATAGATGTGTTGATATGACACAGTAGAAAGTCCCATATCCAGAATCGTCGGGACTTTGGTCATTCCGAATTTTGGAAAACTCTAGATTTTAGATCAGCGCGACATCCATTAACATTCCGTACTCTCTGTTTGAGAGCAAGACTGGATTCTGGCCGTACTTGAAATTTTCCACATCCAATTTCAATTTTCTTGAACCAAAACTATTAAAAGAAATCACTATATTAAAGAAGAAAAATAGTTACTAATAGTCGTTATTTTATTGAAGCCAGAATGCATAGAAAATCGCTAAATCAGTAATGCTTCACTACATAACATTAACTCACATTTCTTAACATTTTGCACACAGCTTTGTCCATTTTGTGTGCCAAGATGCTAGGATAACTTTGCAACGGTTAAATGGATGTGTGGCCATTATCTCCATCCCCTCCCCCAACCAGCCGATTTGTTACCGAAAAAGTACTGATAAATTTATTGTAGCCATGAAATTCTTCACATTCTGAGTTTGTTCATTTGAGTGCCAAAGTGAGAAGTTCGTGAGGTTTAAATTAATGCATACCCACATTGGGAACTGCTGCACTCCTCTGTTCTTCCATCAGATGTGTTGGTTTGTGGAATAAGAAAAAAGCAAGTTCAGAATTTTTTCCAATTACATTTAAAAAAAAAAAATTGAAATAGGTCAGGTTATTAGACATCTGCCTTTAGGACTTTCTACTGTATAAAGGAAGCAAACAAAACCTATTACTTAGAAAACTAACAAAATTTGATTATGAGATTTCATATACATATTTTTTTTTATAATTAGTGCTTTTCAATTTATAATAAAAGGTTAGTATGTCAACTTGAGTAATTTTAATTAAAAAAGTCAATCTTCTGATGAGAAACTATCTCTGTTAATGAAGGAATCCCACTCCATTTATGATGGAAAATCAGTTTCGAAAGTGACTATTTCAAAGTCAATATGTTGTGGTGTTTGAGTGCTAAGATAACGACTCTTGATGTATGCAAACACAATAATTTAATTACTAAATAAATTTAGGTGTACATTTGCATTAATCATTGTTACACTAAACAAGCAATCAGCATGCATTGAGCTCTAATATTGTACAACTGACCTACGCCAAATTGAAACGTTATCTTCCTTGTTCTTACATGAATCTTCACTTTTCTTCCAAGGCTGCCCACAATTGGCGCACCGTTGTCTCTAGTATCATATAGCTTTGAAAGCTTTCCAAATAATGAATGGTTGCATGTCTGTGAAGGCAAAATATTCCATGAACTTCTTTATTAGTTCATTTCTAACGAGCAGGAAATAGACTAAACACAAATGGTTTCTGCTTTTTAAAAGATATTTTCACACACCTTAAGCGAATGACGTTGTGTGACAAGTGGACTGACCCTTGTCCGTCTCTCTTTGCAGGGGGACAACTTTTGTCACCAACAGCTGCAGGTGAGAAAAGATGATTATCTTATATCTTGCATGCTCCCCACACACACAGCGGTCACCCTATTTGACCATACATTACCATTACCATACACACATTACCATACAAAAATAGCAACCCATCTATGAATTTTTTTAATACTTTGAGATTTAAAAAAAGATAACTGTTTTTAAAGGAAATATTTTTTTTAGCAATATTATTTTGTTGTTAAGTGTATTTATTATACACACATGAATAATGTACCTACCCTTATTTTATTCATAGCAATTTTTCTTTATTGTTTTATTCTTTTTAAATTTTTGAGAGGGTGGCTTTTCCATTACAGGCCTTAGAAATGAGAGATCTGCTACTGTAAACAATACACTGAGAATAAATATTCTTGGGCTTGGCTCTGTACCAAGAAAGCTGTATACAATTTTTTATAATTTTTTTTTTCTCCATAATAGTCCTTATCATTCATCCTAACTTTTTACATGCTCTGAACTGTAATATTTGAACATCAATTGTGTCAGTGAGAAGAACAGTACTGGTCCAAAGGAACTTCATTGGACTTGTACTGTTATTCTTTTCACTGATTCAATTTGATCTCTGCAATCTTCCAATCACTGCATGTTTAATATTTATTCTAATGCTCTCAAAAATTATTTTTAGAAATGTTGCTATACAACTACTTGGACAAAAAGGAAATAAAAGTTGGAAAATTGTCACAAAAAGAAAAATGCCTTAAAAAGCAAAGATAAACAATATTAATGTCATAAAATCTTAATATATTGTTAGAACAATTACATTCCCTTTTTAGTCAATGACATAATTTTCTTTTCCCTGCAAATTCATAAACATCGAAAATGGTTAAAATCCCTTTGCACTCCATTTTCTCTTTTCGGAGGAAAACATAACGATGAGTTCTTTTGGTTCCCTGTTCTTTAAAAGAACGAGAACAACTTTAAGAACAATTATCTGTTTTTCAACTTATTCTCTTGCGAAACAGATTATGATTTTTTCCCCTGTATTAAGCATGAAAAATCTGGGGAAAAGAACAGAAAAAGGAATAACTGTTCCATAGAACGAACCCAAACGTCAAAGATGTTCTTGGTTGTGAAACGGGTTAATAAGTGGATATTTACTCCATTTCATAAGGATTTATTAATCTAATAAAAATAACCAATATCTGCCCCCATCTTGAAGAGAAAATTCATAAAAAATTATCTGGAAAATTCATCACATTTTCAGTGACAATCCTATTTGAAAACCCATATTACCAGTATTTTGAATGAATTGTGAGAAATATTCTCGAGCTGAAACGTCTTTTCCAGGCAGCACAAGGAGCAGTTTGAGTGAAGCGTCCGGAATCAGTGCGTCCTCGGCCAAGACGTACATCAACGAGAATTCCACGCTCGTCATAGAAACCAACGAGAATGGCATCGTCAAGTAAGACTGCTTATAAGTACTCTCTTCAAAACGGTGCTTGAGCTAGAATTTATGAACAGTTTAGTATTTAGCTCAACTAATTCCATACTAGGAACATTTACCATTATAAAAAAGTAAATGCTTATGAGCAGTTATGTTAAATAGTAATTAGTTCTTAATTACTAATAGTTGTTAGAAATCGTTAATTTGAATGAATTTATTACTTACTTAATTGCATACAATTTTTTTTTTTTAAAGGTTAACAGTTTTATTCTTATTTATAATTTAAATTAACATAATTTTCATAAATTATATTTAAAAAAATTGGCATTCAAGAAAAACATCCTGATTTCAAGTTCTATGTGTGTGTGTGGGGGGGGGGGGTTGAGCCTCTTGCTTTCCTACATTTATGATTAGTATTCACATTATTTCTTGTTTAATTTGCTGTTTGTTTACTCTAACAATTAAAGGTAAGCCTCTGAATTTTAATATATTCAATTTTTTCCCCCCACAATAACTGAAAAATCAGATTTGTTTTTAAACGGGAAAGTATATATAAGAGAATCATTTTTCTGAATATATTTTTTAACAATCAATAAACAACTCCTATGATAAATGTAAAGGTGTCTTGGAACTGAGACAATTACATTTCATTGAAAGGGTAAAAGATCTTATTTCAAATATTAATTTTTTGATTATTGTTATATGTAGCATTTTATGATTTCCACCTAGTGACAAAATTACTTATGTCGCCAGCTAATCCAATAAAAGATCAACCAAATTTCTGCATGAATACAATCATAGTAGAAAGAATTCTTTTTGCTTTTCTGAAAAATGCTAGGGTTAGATATACGACATTACACACTTTGAATGATGACAATATTCAAACTATACTTGAGAAATCATAATTTTAATATAATTGGTTTTAAATTTATTAGAGGAATTTAAATATGTTTGACTTTTACATTTCTGAAATATAGAAAACAGATAATACCGTCAGTCAATTTTTTTCTTTGAGTTATCCAAAAAGCTTTATTACAATAATATTAGACTTTGTGGCTATTGAACCCAAAAGATATAGAGCACATCATAGTATAGTTTACAAACAAACTGTTATGTTGATTAATGCGGAACTTGAGATTAAGAGCATTTCCTGATAAACAAACATCTTGGTCATTTGTATTCTCAGCTCTCCAAATGTAGACATGTCGTACATTAACAAGTTTTCTTAGTATAATGCACTGTTGCAGGAGTGTTAATAAAGCTTCGTTTTGCAGGCGCTACCTCATCCCAAACTCCCTTGTGCACCGCAGCAAGTGGAAGAAGCGGGGTACGAAGCTACACATCTACAACGACCATGTCTTCATCGCGAAGCACCTCTCTGGGTAAACGACCTTTTCTCTTGTCTTGTCCTTCACACATCAAACGACACACACACAATCCTCTGGTGGGTGAGCAGCATCATGTGCAATGGTGGAATACAAAAGTATTGTACACAAAACATTTTATTTAAAATTTAGGTTTAAGCTGAGAAATATAGACAAGAAAATAGAGGGCTCATAAGAAAACATACTCTCGCATCACGAACAGCATTTACGAATCGTCTGTTGCCACCAAGATGTTTAGAATGTCACTGCAGTCCAGGGCCTGTCACTTATTACACCACGCTCTGATGTACTTCAGATCTGTTCCTACTTCTGTAATCTGTTCTACTTCTGTACCCATGTTAGAAAATTAAAAATATAATATATTTAGAAAATTAAAAAGATATATATATTTCTGTGGATGATCAAATATAAGAAGATAAATAAATTTCATATATTTGACAATTTAACTTTATTTGTAATTATTAATAAAATTTGTTAATGATTGACAGGAAACATTTATTATTTAAAAATGAAAAAAAAAAAATACACATAATACGAAAAGCACAATAGGAGAATTTCATTATGCAAAGAAAAGACACGTTTTACTTGCTTCAAATATTAAGCTAATTTAACTCTTTAATGCAAAACACAACTAAACAAAGATTGGTTCAAAGGGCCTTACAACTAGCCAAAAGTTGTAGAATATAGTCAGAACCAACAAACTTATTGATTCAGGGCAAACAATTTTGATCTTCAACTCGGAACTTAATGCCAAAACCAAGAACTGTTCAAATTACAGTGTGTAGTGTAATCAGTGATGGCCCCTGGACTGCAGTGACATCACTTTCAGTCTGTTGCACCTCCTATTCAAAGCATCTTGGGTTGCCACGCATAGTTGTGGGGTTTATGTAGACACAGGGTCATTCTATTACAGGAAAAGGGGTGAGGAGAAAACACTTGTGGGGGTCACTTCATGTACCCGATAATCCCACTTGGTCTCGAGTGATCACTTTAGCATGACTGGCATTGGAGTATTGAGAAGTAGCAAGCACATAATCCCCAGTCCTATTCCGAGTGACTGCATTAAATTTTTTTTTGTTTACCTTCTATTGCGTTGGTTTGTTTCCCTGAGTTTTGCTTGTTGTCCAGGTCCACCCAGTGCCAGGTGTGCAGGAGGCACCTCACCAGGAGGCCAGGGAAGCAGGGCTATGAGTGCAGGGGTGAGTTATCTATTTTCTATATTCCCCAGTTAAAGTAAAGGATAAGGAGGCCACTCAACCAAGGCATCTAAAATAAATCACCAAATATGATTTCAGTTCAAATTGGAACTGTTAGGAGAAACATATAAAATATTAGTTTACTTGCTATTGCCCGCTTTTCTCTATATTTTTTCCTATGATGTTCGTACGTTTAGGATCGCCTAAATATTCTGTTGATAGTAAATAATCCAGAGGTCAACTCACTTCACTTCAAAATAAATCTATTCCAAATTATCTTCACAGATCGGAACGGATTTATTTTTTCTGATCTTATGTAAGTTCTATTTAAACAGTATAAGAAGTATTTTCTTCCTTTTTGAATATTACATAAAGTAAACAAAATCCGTTTTACTTTGTGGAAATGCCTGTATAACTTTTATATATTATATGCAATTATATCTTTGTGTGTAACTCTTATGTAAATGAAGTTGTTATATAATTAATTTATCCAACTTCATTCTTCATCTTCCGGCACTTCTCATTTGCTCAAGTGATCGTGTACCTCTGATCGCATCATGGATGCACGCTGCAGCTATCTTTTTTTAGAATGTTCTCGAAACTACTAGCTGCTATTACCGCATAAGATGTTAAGCCATGTGTCATGGCGTTTTTCCTTTTTCTTATTTGTTAGTTTTTAATTGTTAAATATATAGTGCTGGAATAATTTATAATCCTTCATTTTCTAATTTTAAGGCCGGTCCAGCAGAGTTATGAAATGTTTCAACGTGTAATCAAAGTTCATGCTTATAATTTGCGTGTTTTGTTGTTTTTTAAATAATGGTGTGTACCAATGGTGTAATGGCATATACCATTTGAATGCTGTGTGAAATGAAGGCACAGTGTGTGGGAGTCTCTTGAAACGTGTGTTGTCTCTCTCCTTGCAGGCTGCGACCTCCAGTGCCACAAGAGCTGCCACGTCAAGGTGGAAAACTACTGCTCCAACAGCTCCATCAACTCCATGGAGGTGTAAGTACAAAAGGCTTTTTGAATATAGTTTCAATACATTAGAACCTTATTATAATGAATCCTATTATAATAGAAAAATGTTTTATGACTGACAGTTAAAAAAAAATGTAATAATATTAAAGGATACTTATTTTTATCTGATGAGTTTTACATTTCTAATCATGAAATTAAACGTTGAGCACTTTCAATGCAAATTTTGAAATTGTTGAACTATTTTTTAAAAAATTAAAAGAATGTGATTAAAAGTGAGGGTTATCAGTTTCGAGCAAAATTTTTAATTTTGATGAGACTGGTTTGTTTTGGAGAAATCTTCCCTAAAGTTTTAAAAGTCAAGAAAACTATGGCAGGCAGAAAAATCGGCAAGGGAGTATGTTAACTTTGTGAATGCAGATGATAGCTATTTGCTTAAAACTGTTATTGTTTGTAAAAGCAGAAATCCTAGTGCACTAAAAAGCGTGATGATTGAACATGTCAACTAAAGAAATAAGCAACAAATAAACCCAAACTGCTGTACAATCAGCATGAACCACGACCTTCTTCTACGAAAGCTGAATGCAGTACATCTTTTCTAATTCAACCTACGTTAAAGGTGACATGTAATATAAATGCATTTTACAGCTAACCACTGCACTTTCATTGGTGTACTCCCTGTTTCACTACGTTAACACTTAATTGGAATTATTTGTTATAAACTCATTAAAATGAACAACCTGTGAGTCCATCACAATGAGGTTCTACTGTGCATCGTAACATCTGGATGGGAACAAGAAGGACATAATTGTCAATTTTGAGAAAAATGGCTTCAAAATTGGAAGCTCAACCTTGCTGCAATATTACAGAAATCGCAGAATTTTTTAATTGAAAGAGTTAGAGAAGCCTGACTACTTTGGTTTTCTATTTCATTTAGAAGTTTAAAGTTAATGCATTGAAAATAATTTTGTAAGTATCTTTTTGTAGTCTGTGAAAACTTTTATCAATGAATTATCAATTATTACAATTATCAATGATAAAAACGTTTCAGCCATTTTTCCATATTCTAAAAAAAATAGGGATTTGACGAATATATTGTGATTTTGCCAAATGCCGCATATTCAGTTAACTGTGAGGCCGAATACTGAATATTCAGTAACCCAATTTCTAACTTCCTTTAAAAAAATTTATACAGGTATAAACAACCTAAACACCTGATGTAAAGGTTTTGGAGGTAAAATTATCAAAAAATGTATATAGTACAATATTTGTATTTACTATAGAATAGTTATACTATTAAATCTAATATTAATTAATAATAATAAATATTTAATCTATAATCAATTCAATTTTAAACTTAAAATACACAAAACTTTTTTTCTGTAGAAATCTTTAAATTTGTTCAATATCAAATTGGGCACTTTCCTAATATAAATGTTCACCCATATATGGTTAATTAAAGTCCATTATCATTGCCAACAACTGTTTTGTCTTGATAAAAAGTATGACTGTTTAAGTTTAATAGGTTTTGTAATTTGTTAAAGATATTTTTATTTTGATCGCTGATTAAAAAAACTGTTTATTTTTGTCCTTACGCAGAACATTTTCCAGGAACTTATTTAATTCTGCTAGGTTTTTTTTTTTACTATTATAAGCAAACAATTTTTCAAATCTTGTATTTTTTTTCCAAATCCTGTTTTTATGTCTTCTGCTTCTAGACAACTATTCTGCTGTTAATTGGTCGAATATCAAAAGTATTTGGCATTTTAGCAGAATACTGAATATTCGTCCCATCCCTATAAAAAAAAATCTCCAGTTTTTGCTAAAGCGTATATAAACTATATAGAAAATAAACCAATGTGGGAGCCACCAAAAGTAAAAGAAAAGAAAAATATGGCTTTCAGAAGAGTAGTGATATCCACTTTTGTAAAAAATATATATAAAATTAATTTAAGTGTTTTATCTTCAAACTCGGGTGTATCTCGTATACATGCAAAACAGTTAAATATTTTATAATTAATAGCACAAACTTTTGTGAAACTATTTTATAAAATAGGAAGCACAATGCGGTTCGTGAGCATTATAACAATATTTGTTTAGATTATAAGGAAACATTAGTCCTTTGAGCCATGTTTAATTATAACCTCTTGTTGCTTACTAAGTGCATTTTATTAAAATAAATGTTAAAAATTTCCTTTCATTAATGAAACCTACAACATGGGACGGATTGAGGCGTAAGTGGCTGCTTGGGTCACCAAATTATAAATAGGTAAAAGATAAGTGTTTTGAGTTAGAAATTGATTGTTAACAAAACACACTTTTCTAGGTTTATATTTTAAATTTAATTATATATTACAATTCCATTATTAATTACATTGAGATTAATTTATTACTTTATTTCAACCTGTATAGATTGGATTTCATTAACTAAAAACGCACTCTTGACCCAGCAGACTAGTAACTTCCCTCTAATTTTGCACCTTATTGCATCGAATATAGGTTTTTTTAGTTGACACACTTAAAAATTCCAATTAAAAAAAATGTTATCCAAGTTGCATAATTGCGATAAAAAGTGGTTTGGGCAAATTGGGGTGCCAAAATTATTGCTTGTGTTACAAAAAATTCTTTGAACCATCCCTGCCTACTACTAAACTCCACTTTTATAGTGCTGTCAGGACTAAAGTGTTTAAAAATTGCCTTTTTTTAAATAAGTTTTCGTTAATCTTGTACTTTGAAAACTATTTATTTTATGTAAAAATTTTGTTCCGCAGTGAATACATCCACGATCCAAAGGGTGCCTCTCCAAAGTCAATCTAATTATTGGATTCATATTCCGGACTGCACTTCAATCTTCGCTTCTTTGGGAATCAACGAAGAAGCCGTTAAAAGAAGAATGCCATTTTTTTAACCGTGCTAGGACGACTGTTTTGGAGGGTTGCCAGGCATGAAATGCGTCACTGCCGAAGTGTCAAAACTTTAAAAATATCCATTTCAATTTCTTCTTTTCCTCATTAAAAACTAATTTTTTTCCCCATTTAGATCCGTTCTAAGAAAACGTTCTTGTCCTTACGAGTAGGGATGAACCGAATAGTAGTTTTGCGGAATATCCAGCAGGTTTTTTCTTCTTTCTTTTACGAAAATATCTTCTCTTTCCAGTTCTTAAATAAACTGTGCTTATTCATACTGATTTTTAAACGGTCGGAGCTGTGCTGTACTATACGTTTGAAAATGTATCAAATTGTGCTATATTTAAATGCTAAAACCAACTCTTGCAAAACTGGAGAATAAAACAATTTCTAATACATAACGAACAGAGATGTTGCTATGCATTCTACACTCCACCACCCATGTGGATTGTTTAAACTCGAAGATACTCTTGGAGTAAGATAGCTATAGTGGCTGGTTCCGAATGTCTCCAGCATATCTTCCTTACTATCTATTCTCTGTAACCCACCGGGTCGGAAACTCACCCGGTTAGGTTTTAATGAGAAAGTTATTGCTTCACTCCTTACACACCTGAATGGCCCGAGAAAAATTCAAAGGAGAATCTGCAGAATACATTTATATTATTTTCAGCTAAATACTTAGTGAGAACAAAAGATAATTGATCGTCAAAAAAAAATTTGCAGTGTTTTATTCATCCGGATATCAGATAATTTCCGGATACTTAAAAATCAGCTGGATACGTAATAGTTACGTGATATCCGTTTTATCCCTACTTAAAGGACTATGAATTGTTTTGTAAAACGGCCAAGCATATTTTATTTGAACTCGAAGCAGCATTTAAGAGATGTAGAAGGGGAAATATCGTCTTTTAACTCCAACCACCAGGTAGCTATGCCTCATAAATTGAGAATGAAGTTGAAATCGATGAAAACGTTCATTATGATTGTGATCCATATAAAAAACAATTAAACAATTTTCTAAGAAGTCGAGCATTTGTGTAAATGCCATTCAGCCACCTCATATCGATATCCCTTTGCAGCTATTGGTTCCCGATAAGTACAAAATTAAAATTGAAAAAATCTATGTTGGATCATATTTTTTTTTAATGTATCCACAATAGATTTCCTGTTAATAGTAGTTGATGCTTGATTATAATTTTTATAATGCTGATTGCTTATCGTAATTGTACAGTTTCGTCTCAGCTAATGATGATCATGCTAGGCACTAAGGGGGGGAATGAGGTAAAGGTAGTAATGTGTTTTTTATAATCCGGATTTTTATCAAGATATCATTTTAGAAATTGACACTTTAAGAGTTTGCATATTTCTTTTTTAACATATTCTTGAAAGAACCATCTCCTAGTGTTGTTTTTGTTGAAGTGGAACCCCTTGTTTATGCTAATTTTAACAGAAGCCACATTAAGTGTGTGTTCTTGTAATTTTTTTAATCGAAATTATTGCAAGAAAAGTCCTTAGAAAAATATCTGTTTTGTGAAGAAATGGCTATTATACGAGAAAAACATGTGAAAACTAATTTAAAAAAATCCATAATTCAATGTAAATTGAGATATGATTTTTGATGTGTGTCTAAAGCAAAAGTTTTTTAATTAGCGGCTACAAAAAAGACCAACCTTTTAAGTTAATTTCACTCCATGTCTAAGAAAAGTCAATATGATTGCTGAATCAAAGTTCGCAAGGCGCGCATTGCTCTGTTGTTGATGCATTGCATGTCGCGAATGCCCAGTCCATGCATGCATGCATATCCAAGGCAGTCTGGAAAAGACATTGTTGAGACATGTCGATGGCTTGAAGTCCACTCCTTGTATGGCAGAAGTGATATATTGGCAGCCATGTGAAGGTATGGGGTCCAGCTCTTTCTTACTGCATAAATATTTGAAGTTTCTTACGAATAATAATTCTGTGTCTTCCGAGTAATAAGTTCGGCTGAAATCTTCTTTTTGTGTTTTACAAAAGTGTGTCTATACAACGATTATGCTTTTAGCCATCGATATATCGTCTGTTTTGTTATTTGTCTTTAAAAAGTCCGTATTTAATAAAGTGTGGCTTTAAGTACTAAATAAATATTGTATTTGTACTAAATAAAATTTTGTTAGATGATTCAATGGATAAGTTTGTGCAGATGGACTGTTTTTGAATCCTGCAAATGGTGCAGAAGCTTTACAGTCGAAGTTGCACTCTATCTATTAATCACCTTTTTAATAAATGTTTTAAACTTTTGGCCATTATTTCTACTGGCAACCCTAAAATATTTTTATTCCCATTCTTGTGTAAATCATATTTGGTTGTTTTAAAATTCTATTTGCTGTTATATTTTTAGTTCCATTTTAATATGTTTTTGCTAGTGTATGTTCCTATGATTTTTAAAGTCTATTTGAATGTTGTGACAATCGGTGTATTACTGTGTTAAATATTTAGAATCCTTGTATTTTTATAGAGCTCTCAGTAGCCTACCAGTGATATTATATAAAAGACTGATTCCAAGAATTTCAGTCATTAAGTTTTATTTTCCCATTTCAAATATTGTACTTGCCCAAGTTGTTGCCCCACTTTGCCCTAGAATAGCTGCACTCGAATCCCAAAGGGTGTTTGTTCAAAATGCAAGGGGTGTTGCAGCATGCTTGCCAATTTTGCAGACATGTTGTGCCATAAATTTCTGTGGTTTTGTGCTTGCACATCTGTTCTGTTTTTAAAGCGATTTTTTTTAGCCCAACTAGAGCCTTAAGAACCCTCTTAACTACAAAACACTTACAGAAACTAATTATATATATTTTTTCTTTCTGAATGGTCTTTTTAACTCAATTTTCCTTTAAAATGTTATTTATTGCTGTTTTATATCTGTAACCTAGAACAAGAAATCTGGTGTGGTTTAGAACAACCTATGTTAAGCCAATGAGACATTGGTCTTTCTTGTTCCAAGCCAACAGATATAAGGTACTCGTAATAAGTTAAAAAAACATTGTAGTAAATTATAAACTTTTGTACTACTTTACATTTGTAATGTTGTATATACGACGAGGGTGGGGTGAAACTTTCCAGCCTGACCAGCAGGTCTCATTTTTTACTCGTATTGGACAGTACAGTCTTTGACTAGCTTATAGAATAACTTTCAGTTCGATTGATCTGTTAGTATACGTTTGTTAGCCTATTGTATAAGACGCCTCGCTTGCTTACATTTAAATGGAAACAGTGGAGAAGCGAGCGTTTATCAAATACTTCTATTTGGAATGGTTAACACCACTTCAAATCAAGCAAAAGATGGATTCAACACTGAAAGACTCTTCTCCGTCATACTCAACAGTCAAACAGTGGGTTTCTGAATTTAAGAAAGGTCGCACGAGCAGTGATGAGGAACCTCTCTCAGGACGCAGATTTCCAGCTGAGGTTACAAATGCCGAAATGGTAGAGAAAATTCATAAAATCGCAGTAGAGGACCACAGATTGAAAGTGAGTGAGATAGCTGAGACTACTGGGATGTCAACTGAACGTGTACGCAATATTTTACATCAATATTTGTACATGGAGAAGCTCTGTGCTAGGTGGTTACCGCGTTTGCTAACTATTGACAAAAGTTGAATCGAAAGCTGTTTCGTCCGAGAATTTGACACTATACAAGCGAAATCCCAACGAATTTTTGCGTCTATTTATAACTTGATGAAACTTGAGTACACCATTACACTCCTGAAAGTAAACAACGGTAAAAACAATAGACTGGAGCAGGTCAACCAAGGAAGGCAAAAACAGTTTTATCAACGAATAAGGTTAGGGCAACTGCTTTTTGAGACTCAAACGGTATTATCTTCATTGATTACCTTGCGAAGGGTAGAACGCAGAGTTATTAAATCGTTTGAATGACGAAATGAAGGAAAAACAAGCCCATTTGGCAAAGAAAAAGATCTTGTTTCACCATGACAATGCACCTGATCATTCGTCAGTCATTGCAATGGCTAAAATCAACGAATTGAAGTTCGAATTGTTATCCCATCCAGCAGATTTAGTTCCCAGCAACTGTCATCTGTTTCCCAACCTCAAAACATGGCTCGGAAGTAAAAGATTTGGGAGGAACGAGGAAATCATCAATGTTGTAAATGCGTATTTTGAAGGACTCGACAAATCGTCCTATAAAAATGGTATCACTGCATTAGAGCACCGTTATGAAAAATGCATTTTACTTCATAAAGATTATGTTAAAAATTGAAATAATATTTTTTTTTTTGTTCCTCAGGCCGGAAACTTTTTACCCCCACCCTCGTAATGTCAATTTTTGCAAAATATTTAAAAAAAAAACTGTACGGATTAGATTTCTTTTAATTATTGGCAAGTATGCTGTTGGTTCCAATCTGTTTAGCAATTATTTTGTGTATAAGATTATGGTCATTGATTATATAAATCAAACAACCAAAAGAAACGTTTAACGCAACTTCCTAAAGAAAGACGTTCCTTTCTATTAGAAAGGAACTGGAAAATATGACATGTTATAAATGACTTCATACTTCTCAGTTTCAAAATGTCTCACTTTACTTTTATAGGATGATAAAGTTGAAGTACCTTTGGTGGAATCATTAAAATGATTTTACTCAAATTGGACACAAGGTTTGAATAAAATATTCTCTATGAAAAGTAAAATTTTGTATTTATGTTACGTTCTATTCTAATTCTTTACTGTACTACACACCATTTTGACGTGTAAAGTCTTTCAAATCAGGTCCTGGAATGAGATTGCACGTAACAGAAATACGTCTCAAATTGGCAACATTAATTTTGACGCCTTGGCGGACTGCCCCTTTATTTTTTTTACTTCATTGTATGTCTTGAGTAAAGGGTGCAAATATCCAAATTCTTTATAATTTTTAGGAAATTGTATTTAAGTTTTCAAAAAGTGGGGGGCGACACTTGCCTACTCTCGCCCCCCTTTGCCCCAAGCACTGAATATGCTGTCACAATTGATTTGCTCACCACGTACTTAATCCTTTGTTATTTTCATGTCACATCATCCAAAATAATGCATGTATAACGTCACATTTATGTCTCACTTTTCCAACTTAAGCAGTTTAAGCAATCATCGGGAGAATGAGCATCAATGTAAAAAGATCTATCTGTTTGCAAGTAAAGAATTGTGATTTCTATTGTATTTTGCATTGTAGATTAGTTCATTACATTGTTAATCGAAACTATAAAATTGTTTGAGCGTTCTTATAGTATTTTCAATACTGAAGGAATTAATGTTTTAAGAAGTTTCAATGCATCCAATTCGATGTTTTGAAATTCCAGAGCAGTGGTTCCCAACCCGTGATCCGCGAGAGGATCTGAAGTGGTCCTTGAAGCTCTTGTCTGATCAACATACTATTTTTTAAAAGAGATTGTTTTGACGTTTAATTTTTTCATAAAAAAATATCTAAATTACAGAATCAACATTTATCTACTTCCAAATACTTTGTAATGAAGCACTTGTATTTTGTCGGAAAAGTATTTTTTATATGGCAACTTTGTCAGTCTGCCGATATATTTTAGTAGTTATTTTTCGAAATAATAAATAGTATGTTTAATCCTGTCTTTAACAGCTTTAAAATGGTTTATTTTTATTTTTTTCTTACACGTACGGTTTAAGACATTGTTTTTTTCTACAAATATATATATATATATATCGAAATTGGTACAACATATACAAGCTCAAATATTTCCATTCTTATGGTTTACTTTTAGAAAGTTGTTGTCCACACTTTGTCAAACTTTAAATTTGGTTCCGTAGCCATTTAATGATTGGGAACCACTGTTCAAAAGTAATAAGAAATTTTAAATATGCAACTTTTCAGTGCATTGTGGACTGTTTTGAACAACATATAACATGCTTGTTTATACACATAATTTTTTTCACAGCGTTTTCTGTTCCTCCATCAGACAAATATTTCCATTGATATCGAGAGCTTTTATGACGTTATATGTGTGACACCATCATTACTGCAAGTGTGCAACATGTTATCAGAATCATTAAATAAACTACTTAAATCTCTTGTGTGTCAGTTTGTTGTCTACTCACTTCACTTTGAGAAATACCACTATCATTTTTAAGTATTCATTGATTGTCAAGGCTACTTACGTCCATTTCGACTACCAGAACGGGGCGGAGTTTAGCCTTGTTTGTGGGATTTCGAGCACGTGCAAGTTGTCGATTACATGGTAAACAATAATATCGCTTTTTTTATGTTCAAATTTTGCATTAATTACGTTTAACTTGTGTTTTAACATCATGTTCTAAAAAAAAAATCATTGATCTTTTCAATATATTAGTAGTTTTAAGGGTTTTTCTAACGCTATCCCATAAACAAACTAGCTCAGAGCTAGTTTGTAGGCGTGGCCATTCTACTCGTCCATTGTTTTTAACAAAACAAGAATCTTCAAATTTTTAACGAAAGTAATTTACTTCAATTCCTTTCCGGAAATTTACTTCGTCGTTATTTTTGTCGAAATAAATTTAAAAAAAAAAAGACAAAATTAATTTTCTCAGTTTGACGATATATTTAATTGTAACATTTAACAGACATCTGTTTCTTCAAAAATGACGAAAGTTTCCGCAAAAATGGAGCGTGCATTTTTTAGGAGGAATATTGAGTAATTTATTTTTATGTTTATTCTACTGCTTTCCCGTGTTATAGTTACTTATTAGGGGTTAATTAAAACACACTAACAAAAGAAAGAAAAGAAGAACGATAATATTCATCGTTGTTTAATTTAAGAATTTACCTGGCGTGATCGTATAGTTTTGAACAGAAAGTAAACACAAGACTAAAATTTGGTAACCAAATGAAAACAAATTTATTAAAAAAAAAAACACTAAAATAAAGGGAACGGAACACTTAAAAACCTTACAAAAGCCAAACTAGTTAAAACTAAATAAATTAAAAGGGGAAGGGTAAACTAAAATTAAAACTACTAACTTCAGCAATTTCGTCGAAAGAGATGCGGCAGGAGGTCAAGGCGAGGTGCCATACAAGGTCATTACGAGCGCAAAAACAGAAACATGGCCAAGCCGCTACTGCCATAATAAAAGAGTCCAAGATTGGGAGGTGGACGAAAAGGGGGTACTTGGCACATCCTTCGACGGAGTGTCAACTCCGATGTCAGCTACAGAGATGATATGTCACAAGGCCTCGGCCGGGGGTAGTCGTCCAGCTGAAGGATCCAGTTCAGAGGTGGATGGGATCTTTTCTGGGCGAGGATCTCCGGCCTGACGGGTGACGCAGGAGGCGTCCAGGGCTGACATCTGAGGCAACAGCAGAAGGGGTCATCCCTCTAGGCTTCGTCGATGGGTGGCTGGGGCTATTTCTTTCAACCCGGCAACATCTAGTGGGATGGGTGGCTCTCGTGCATCGTTGGGGTGGTGGCGCCGTTTAAAATTTGCTTATCCCTGAAGAAGAGTGCAAACCGGCATCTCTTAGCTAAACCCGCAGGTTTTGAAGGAAATGGCTCTAGGCCAGCGTTTGATAAACTTAGAGCTGCGCTACCGTGCGCGTTGGAGCTCCGAAAACCCTTTCAAGTCACGTCAGATCAAAAGCCTCGTTAAGTTAGAACGTCATGTTCCAAGTCAAGTTCAGTCAAAAAAGCCTCGATAAATCGGAATTAACCTTACGGTGTGTCGACCGGAGGTCCTTACACTTTCATCGAATTAAGTCTAATAAATAGAATAACGTTAGCGGGGTTTAAGTTTAACTAAGAAGTTACTAATTAATTGGTGGGGGTTGGGGGCCCTAAGGCTAAACGCGAGTTCGTTAGAAAACCTGAAAAAATAACATCAGTAGATGGTGTGTGTTAGAAATAAGTAGAGACAACAAGTGATTTGTAGTACATATTTTATTATTATAAGATGCAAAATACACAACATTGAAGACAATAACATAACCTGGCTACTAGCTAAGGAGCAGCTGTCGGAAATTTGACATGTCAATGTGACGAGCAAGTCTAGATAAGCCTACCAGGTGGGGTCGTGGTGAATGGTTCTTGGTCTTTTATGTTTCTGGTTTACCTCGTGATCATACTGTGTGATTTCTTTAAGGTGTTGTAAGTCTGAGTTATCGATTGCCATGTTATAGTTGTGTGAGATAGTCAGTATTGCTATGTCTATGGTGTCCATTTTAAGGTCCCTGTGTAAGATTGTATTCCTGATATACCTTGGTGCATCTGTTAGCCTTCTAAGGGCTTTGTTCTCAAATGTTTGAAGTTTCTTTCTGTGTGTTCTTCGAACTGCAGCCCAGGCCGGACAGGCATACAGCAGAACTGGTCTGATCATAGTTTTATAAAGAATTACTTTGTTTCTAAGTGTCATTTTTGAGTTCTTCCCAATGAGGGGATTTAAGCTTATACTTGCACCAGTCGCTTTTGCGAGAGTTTGTTTAATGTGTTCTTTAAAGCTAAGTTTACTGTCTAGGTGTACTCCTAAGTATTTGGTGTGGTGTTCTCTCTTGATCTCTGTATTAAAAATCTCAAGATCGCTGTTGTAATCAACTTGTTTGTCGTGTTTGCGGAAGAGTACCGATACACTCTTTTGAGCATTAATTTTGATGCGCCAGTCTTCGCACCATGATTCTACTGTGTTTAAAGCGGCTTGTAGCTTCCCAAAGGCTATGTCACCGTGCTTAGATTTAGCTAGTAATGCTGTGTCATCGGCAAATTGGGCCGTGATGCAGTTATCGAAGGTAGGGAAATCGTTTATGTACAAGTTAAATAAGACTGGTCCTAGAATGCCTCCTTGTGGTACTCCTGCTTTAATTTTTGTGAGTGATGAAAGTGTGTTGTTAACTCTGACCTGAAAAGATCGGTCTGAAATAAATGAGTTTACCATATGTATCATTTCGTTGCGGATGTTTTGATTGATTAGTTTTTTAATTAGGCCTTTGTGCCATAAACTATCGAAGGCTTTCTCTACGTCTAGAAATACGGCTCCTATCATTTCCTTATTATTAAATGCTTCTCCTATCTTTTCCACTATCCTATGGACCTGATGAGTAGTTGAATGTCCCTTTTTAAATCCGTATTGATTAGTATTTATTACGTTGTTTGAATCCAAAAAAGTTTGCAGTCTGATGTTAATGACTTTCTCAAAGACTTTTGCCAAACAGAGCAAAAGACTGATAGGTCGGTAGTTACTGGGTTGAAGGGGGATTTTTCCTGGTTTTTTAAAGAGAATTACGATTGCTTTTTTCCATTGGTTTGGGAAGTATTTTATTCTGAGGCATGCATTGAAGATGTTGGTGATATGTGTACTATTACCTTATGGGCAATATTCTTAAGTGCTTTGTTTGAGATTAAGTCGTATCCAGAGGCTTTTTTAGGATTTAGCTTGGTTATTATGTCGGTGAGTTCTTCTGAGGTGGTGTAACGTATGATGTTGTGTGGCTCTTCTGCAGTAGTTGTCTACTTCATTAATTGTGTCAACAACAAGTTCTGAGTTGATTGGTGTAAGATGTGGAGAAAATTGGCTGTGTAGACTGGAGGCAAGAACCTCTGCCATGTCATGTTCAGTGTAAGCAATAGAGTTCGGTCCTTGAAGAGGGCCTATGTTTTGGCGTTTGGTTTTTAGGGCTTTCGCCATTTTCCAAACTGTGTTGTTCTCTAGTGAGAGCCTCATGACAGTGATTTTCCATTGAGTCTGTTTGTATTCTTTTGTGAGGGAACTTACTTTCTTACATGCCTCATTCCATTTACGTTTATCTTGGGGGTGCCTAGATGACTGGTAAACCTTCCTAAGTCTATTCTTTTCCCTGATCTCGTCTTTAATATCATAGGGGAGTTTTAGTATTTTTTTCTAGTTTAATGGGTTTTGAGCAGCTATCTATATCCCTTTTTAATTTGGCTGTTAAATTCACAATTGCTTCATCTATTTGATTTATTGTTCTCATATTTGGGTTTACTGTTAAATTTACGTCCGAAATGGAGTGGAATCTTTCCCAATTGTAAATTTGATTGCTTCCGGTGGTTGGGTGAGGCCATAAAAAGTGAATGTGACAGGGGTGTGATCTGAATTTCAGCAGCTGTGTACTTTAAGTGTAGGGTTTAATGGTATGCCCTTTAGGAGCATTATGTCTAATATGTCTGGTCTGTGTGAGAGAGTACCTGGATAGTGTGTGGGTTCATCTGGGGCGGCGATAGAGACGCCGTGATCCAGTATGTATTGTCTAAGTGTGATTCCGTTTCTGTTGTTAGCTCGACAGCCCCAAATTGTGTTTTTGGCGTTTAAGTCGCCTGCTAGTATAGTGAGTAGTCCTGTGTTAAGTAGTGTTGTCAAGTCGTCTGCTCCGATTTTGGAGGGTTGTAAACCGAAATAACGAGGATTTCTCCAAAACTCTCGTTTTCCAGTACTACGGCACAAGCCTCAATGGTGTTTAGTGTTGGGAGAATGTACTCAGTGCATTTAAGGCTGCTTTTAATGTAAATGGCCACTCTTCCACTTTTATTAATTAACCTATCTTTCCTAAATAATTTATAGTTAGCTATTTTCGCATTGTCACTAGGACGAAGGTGCGTCTCATTTACCATCATTATATCTAGATTATTTTCCATTATGAAATCTTTAAGTTCCACTAGCTGTTTCCTAAGCCCGTTTAAGTTCGCAAAGCCTACTTCCGTGTAAAATGTGGGTGTAAAAGTGTGAGTTCCCTTGTGGAGTAATTTATTATTCATAATTTAGCATACTGACTAACTCTTCAAAGGCGCTAAACCCTACTTCTAACTTGGGCATGATTCCCTTTGCCGATTTAAACTTATTTGCTGTATTTTTTAAGATAGTAAGGATACCCTTTAGATTAAACCATTTCATGAAACACTGAAATTGTTTAATATAATCGAAAATGCTCTCTTCCTCTTCTTGAGCCTGCTGTGTTGGCTGTTGTTGTGTCTGTTGGGTGGGCACTGAAGGCGCTGGTGGAATGATGATTGGTGACCCCGGGCCTCACGATGGAGGGGGCGGGGTTTGCAGAAGGGGTGTGGCTAATAATTGTGGGCGGAGCCTCTGGTGTGTTGTTCGTGTATGTTATCATCGACGAATTCGTCGTTTTGAGTTTGTTTCTTGGGATACTTACGGCATCCACGAAAATTAGCATTATGAGGTCTTTCACAAAGGGCGCATTTGGGCGAATCAATGCGACCCTTGGGGCCCTAGCATGATCTCCGCGGAATCGTTCCACGTTGGAATCGATCTCACAGGAAGTGACGTTTGACGATATCAATCCCAAGAGTGAGATCTTTCGCGGCTCGTGGTTGGTTGTGGGATTGGCTCTTGGGATTGTATTGTGGAATCGTTTTGCAGTGGTTTTGGTCAATTGGTTGGATTTACGTCGCATTACAGTTGCACATTGGACTATTGGGACTGTTCTAGGTATATCTCAACGGAAAGACCCGGGAACACTGCCTCGTATTTCTGAACTATGGTCAGATGATGGATGTGCAGTAGTTTTGGTTAATTAACGTCACACTAGAGCTGCACAGTGGGCTATTGGTGACGGTTCGGGGCCTATCTGGAAGGAAAGACCAGGGAACGATGCTCTCGTATTTTTTAACCATGGTCAGATAACGAGGCCAACACCTGAGCTGGCACCCGACGCAACCTCAATTGGCGTCAGGACATCGGACCCCCGATCAGATTTATTGTGTACCAGTCCCGTATTCTCGCCACAATAATTTGTTAACAATTTGCACAATAACTTTATCCAAAAGTTTTGATGGGAATCTATAACTGTGAGCTTGACGTTCTTACCTCTCGAAACACTACGGTTGGTTTGGTTGGTTTGTTAATTAACGTCGCACTAGAGCTGCACAGTGGGCTATTGGCGACGGTTCGGGGTCAATCTCGAAGGAAAGACCCGGGAACACATACACATTCACACACATTCATACATGCACCTCGTTATTTTAGAACCATGGTCAGATGACGAGGAAACACCTGAACTGGCACCCAACACCTTCAATAGACGTCGGGACTTTGGACCCCGATCAGATTTATCGTGCACCAGTCCCGTATACACGCCAGTATAATTTGTTGGATATTCTGGACGACTTTCTAGTAATTTTGTAGCGAAGCTGGCAACCCTCCGATCGCAAGATCACTACTTTTTTACTTTTCTGTGTCAAGTCCATTTCCCGGATTCGAACCACCAATCCTCTGATTAGTAGCTGAACGCCTTACCAACTGAGCAACTGGGGCTCCGAAACACTACGGAGAGGGCTGTTACAGATATTTGGTTGGTTTGGTTAGTTAACGTCGCGCTAGAGCTATATTATGGGCTATTGGCGACGGTTCGGGGCCTATGCTTCGTATTTTTGAACCATGGTCAGATGATGATCAGTTATTTCGATACAAAGATAGTCAGAATGATGTTGCGGCATATTATATTACAGTTAGGTTTACCATAATTTATTTTAGTAAAATTCGGAAAGTGTACTAATTCCTTACTAACTACCCTCTTTCCTAAAACAAGCACGGAGTTTGAGTGAGCTCAGACGTGAACTTGAAATAAAAACTCTTCGGACGAAATCCGGTTGTATCGTGACCCAAATTTTAGTACAAAAATTATTATCTAATATTTAAAACTGAAACCTGTTGCATATGGTACACACTATTTTGTTCGAAAACATTACAAATTGTGTGATCATTTTCACTTTTGTACGATGTTCTGCTATAATATTTTAACTATTTATATTGTATCCTATTTACTCATTACGCTTAACATATTGTATACTAAAAATATAATTTTATTTCTTCCATAACAAATACATAAAATTATATTAAAACGCCTTAATTAAGGACAATAGTATTATTTTGCAAGTATTTATTATAATATTTATATAAACAGTTTCATAATAAAATTACATATTTTCACGAAGTATTCCAATTTTTTTTACTAAATACATAATTATTCTAAATCAAAAATTAATTTCCGTATCTACTAATTTTCATTTAAGTAATTTTGATTTTTTTTTTTAATATTGATCCAGATATAATATAAATGTTATTTTTTTTCAAAATTTACTTAAGTATTTCTTTCATTTGTAATATTTTTTTTTTTTTTAAAGTTTCTTTTATTGTACCTTGTACATAGCTAAATATTAAATTTATTAACTATGTTATATCTTCCTGATTAAAATGTATTTCTTCTCAATGCATAAAAAGAGGCAATTTATGCCACAAAATAAAAATATATATATTTTTCAAACTTAGGTCATCGGCAACGCCGGGCTACATGACTAAGTTGAAAATGATTCATCTAAAACTGAACAGAATAATGAAAACTACAAAAGATAGCTTTTAGCTTGAAATCTCGATGGAAATCTCTTGGATTTTCTCGAATCTCGATCCCACCTAGTCGGAAATCTGTTAGAAACGATCCCACCTACTGTTGGAAAAGATCCCAACTAGTCATTGAATCGTGGGATCTATCTCAACCGAGACATCGTATTGACCATGCGCAGTGAAAGAAAGTGACGTATTTCCGGTCGTCATCAAACACTTGACCTATCGTGAAAGGCCTTTTATTGAGATTGCGATAAGAAAAGCGCGCGAAAACGATCTCGCATTCGAAGTCACTTTACAATCCCAACTCTTTCTGTCGGCATCTCAAAGGAAATATCACGTGACCTTTCGATTCCAACAGAAAGTCTTGACATCTCGAGATGATGCTAGGGCCCTTGGTGTGACACTCAGCTGTAAGATGGGAACCCGCACATTTCACACAACGTACCGGGTTCCTACAGGCCGACTGGGCGTGGCCAAAACGCTGACATCGGTGACACTGCGTGGGTTGTTTGGACTTCCTGTAGGTGTCGACATGAACTTTTAAATTCATGAGTTCCTTTACGTTGTAGATTCGTTTGTTGTTTTGCGTGTTATGAAGTTCCAAGAAGAATACAGGGAGGGGTACCTTATAACCGTCCTTAGTTTTGGAAAATTGAAAAACGGTTTTTATGCCAAAACCCAGATCCATAAGTTCTTCCTTAATACTGTCGGCGCTTATGCCCGCTGGAACGTTCCTCAATATAGCTTTTAGCGTGCGATCTTCCTTCATCTTATAGGTATGATACGGTATGTTCTGTTCATCCAGAACATGCGTAGCAGTCCTATACTCATTCGCGGTCGAGACCTTTAAGTTTAAGGTCTCGCCCGATGCCTTACCGCTGAAGTTGCCTAAGCCAGCAGTCTTCAGGGTTTTATCAAGTTCCTTCCAGTTAATCTTTGGATTGGTGATAACTATGGGGGAGATTTTATGGATGTTGGCCTTAGGGGCTGCTGTGAATGGTGTGGGATCACTAGTATCCATGTCGGTGTTTGTTGTGGTGTCTTCGCCAGTTTCTAACGCGGCGAATTTGTTTGCGACCTCCAAGGGCTCGGGGCTAACGCAATCCCGAGGCCGCTTGAGCGTCTTCTTAGGAGTAATGAACTCCTTTTGCCCCTCTCCTTTATCCTGTGCTCTCTTAATTCCTACGGCAGTAACCTCAAATAACAATTGATCACGAAGTTATGTAGCTTCGATGATTTGATTGTGTTCACTAAAACTCTCGAATTGGCTTCTATGGACAAGCGCTTTGTACCTCTTTTCTACCAAAGCTAACTTCTCTATAGCCGAGAAGTTTTCTTCGTTAGGTACTAGATTTCCTGTGAAATGACCCTGCGAGCTCCCACCGGGAGTCGCTGCACTTACGCTGCTCGGGAACGTCTCTGCGTCTGAAAGGTTAACCTGTGAGCTCCGACCGGGAGTCTCATCACTTACGTTAGGTAGTTTATCTCCAAAAACTCCTTCTGAAATAGAAATCGTCGAACTCTCACCGGGAGCCTAGGTGCCTAACTTAACATTCCCTACCACTGAAAAGGAATCAACCACTTCAGCCTGAGGGACCCTTAGAGAGGAGTCCGAAGTGGTTGTGGAAGGAGGAGAGGACATGGATATTACCAAGAGCCAAGCCTAGATAGAAAGAATGTCTACTGCCAGGCAAACAGAAAGCGTACCAAACCATCCTTCGGGGAATTGTCAGCTGATGGTAGTTTCGCCTAAGAAATGGGAAACCGCTCTGTAGAGCTACGCTACCATCAGAAACCTCGGACTTACGTTTGTTAAAAAGAGTTAGATCTTCACCTTGATCAGCTACAACGTCTACTTCTCGCTAAACTAAATGTACCACCAATCGCATACGATTAGCTTTGAAAAAAGCTGCAACCCAGTGTCATACGAATAAACCAACTCGGGATCGCCGGCAGGAACACGTTCGAGCGCGGGGCACTCGGGAACTCGAACACGGGAACTGGTCAGGAGCCTCTTGAAAACACGACCTCACTTCACGAGCGTCGGACTGGGTTGTGAATGGGCCTCGATAAACAGCGCGCCTCCGCATATATCGCAAAAACCTCGTTGCCAGATCTCTCAAAACTAGCACCTCAATTTTCCTCACAACTAATCAGATCATTTAAAATTACAACCTCGGTTACAGTTAAACCTTATTACAGACTAGTAAGTAAAACGCTGTCAAAAATACGAAGTCAAACTGAAATGTGATACAGGGGGAAACGATGGTGGGGCCGATTTGGGGACCCAAAAAGGTGGAAAAAGACTCCAGACAGGGGTTATCACCCTATTTACAAGTGAAAAAGCTCTTAGGGGGGGTTATGAAAAAGAGGAAAATCTATGTTTGGGCTTAATGGAATCAAAAGTGCAGGTTCCCAAGTACAAGGTTGACAATTAAATAGGATACATCAATATTACATAAATTTAATAAATACAATTAGGGGAGTCTGAAAGTAAATTAAATATAAGAGGAATTAAAAATTAAACAATTATGGTTTTAACCATAACACCCGTGAATCCCCTTTTCCACGATATTACTATTTAAAATAAAAATCTTAGAAAGGCGAGATAATCAGAATTCTTGGAAATGCATAAAATCTCTTGCGTGGTGACAAAATTCAGCATGGTAATTTTTGATGAGGTATAATTACCATATATTCATTTATTTCCGATGTAGTGTATTAAGACAACTCAACCGTGCATTGAAAGTGTCAGTTGCGAAAACCAACCTTGAAGGAAGAGGTGTTCTCTTTCTGCCTTTAAACTTAAGAGCAGTTAAATAGATATCACTGCATTAAATCTTCTTTTAGAATTCACGATTATTATTTACCAATATACATAAAGACATATAAGACGACTACTCATTTTGAAAACTAAAAATGACGGAACCTCGTTCCAAAGTCCCTATAAACCACGCTCGACTCCTTTGGAGAGACTGGAAAATCAGCCATTGTTTTGTTCATCCGTCAGATTAAAAATCGTTCTATAAAATGTTATCTTTACGATAAAGCGTTTAGGTTTGACAAAAGGCGCGTGCATTCCGATTGCTTTTGAACAAAGAACACTTATCGTGGACCAACTGCACGAGGAAGCTGTGTGTCGATCATCGTCCGTCTCGGAACCACAAGGTGAGTGGAGCACAATTCCCATTGGGGGACTGCCTTTTCGATATCAAAGGGACCAGTTTAGCAGCCTTTCAGCATCCATCTTCTTGTGTTCATAGTTTGCATTCCTCTCTATGCTAAGCTGCTGCATTCCTCTTTTCATATCCAGTAGCGTGTCGGTTCTGAACCATCCTTCACAAAAGTTACGTTACAAAATTAATAGCGCACACTTTTGTTAAATTTATAAAAAAATGTAAAGGTTATACACAAAATTAAAATTTTTATATCTTCCTTTCTTCTTGCATTATTATCAACTAATAATCACAAAAAAGCTGGGTAAATCGAGTACCCACCACTCATCTGTTACCCCGATGCGTAATGTGCTTAGCTACGTAAAAATAAACCAGTGGCGGATTTACATAGGGGCTATAGCCCCCCCCCCCCCCTTGGGCTTTGCCCCCCCCCCCTATTTTTTCTTTAAAATTTTTTTTTTGGAAAATAGTGGCTTTGAGTTAAGAGGGTCTATAGCCCCGCACATAGTTACACACCCAGACCCGCACCAACTTTGCTAAGACCCACTCCGAAGGGACGGAGCTTGGGCTACTAAGCCCATGAGATACGGTGCGGGCCGGGAAGATGATGGCAGCGGCCAACGAGACATCCAGCCCCGCCGAGAGGGCCCAAAGCAGCACACACCCGGCCCTCGATACTGCAACTGCCCAGAAACACATTGCCTGGAGCAGTGGCGATTTACATAAGGGCTAAAAGAGGGTATAAGCCCTCTTCTTAGTTTATGACTAAAAAAACATAAATGTTTTTTCTTTAAATATTGTTTTGCAAAATAATGGCTCTGAGCTTTGAGTCACCCAACAACAGTTTGAGTTTCCAGGGAGTCTTCGGGGAAGATCAAATTTTGACCCACTCTTTGGGGGTGAGTGGGGCTACGCGTCTTTTTGCCTTATCATGATGACCTTGGCCAACACCCTTGGCACTGCGAATGCCCAGAAACAGCAAAACTGAAGTCCTTTGTTGTATCATCTGAGTACGGTCATTCGTTAGAAGTTTTAAGGGGGGGCCGGAGATTCGCTGTAGAAATGAGGGGTCAGTGGATCTGAGACCCTGAAAGTGAAGGAGAGGAATAAAAATTCGTGTCGCTACGCTATGGTTAGTTTTGATGAGCGAAAACATCGGAAAAGGCGAATTCTATGCCCTTTGCTTCATTAATAGCTGAGTTAGATAGTCAGGTAATTTTTCTTTCTCTTGTGTTTTTATTCGTGTAATTTTATATATTTTAAGAGATGCAAAAAGCGAGACTGGAGTTGTAAATACTATTGGATTTTATTCAATTATTTTGATGAACTAAACATACTTAATGATGATATTTTTAAACTTTAATTTGACATGTACTTAAGAAATATTGTACCATATATGAAAAGCAAACAATCAAAACGTATTTTGTTAAAAAATTCAAAAAAATATATATTAAATCACTGATTTTGCAACCAAGCTAACTAAGTATTTTATTTGTCCAAAATACGTTTTGCCACATTGAAATTAACTTAACAATTATTAAAATTAACAAAATTGAAATCTGTCTATGCGAATTAGAAAAATTAATTTGCATTTTTCCAAGATTAACTTCAAGTGACAAAACACGTTTTGATTTTTTTTTATTCCTATGTCAATCATTTGTGGAGTTTCTGTGGATTGAAGCAAGCACTAGTAACTGCTATAGTTGGTATGATTATTAAAAGCGTAAAGTCTTCCTTTGCATAGTTTAAAGTAATTTACCTAACTATTTCAGTTCTAAACATCATTTATCAAAATGTAAGTACAATGGTGATATTTTACATATCACCATTGTATTTAAAATTTCTCTTGTTCTGTCAATTAACACATGAATATTTATATGATATCCACAACCATACTAATGCATTGATAGAAGTCTATTATTCATCAGTGGCGAAGACTGCTGCATATAGTTTTAAATGGAGCCGAAGCCAATTTTAATTAAAGAAAAAATCATATGGGCTGAACAAAAAAAAATCCGGAACAAATCAATGAATATATATTTCCGAAATTAAAATCTCTATTATATTAAAAATCAAATCAAAATAATTTATTACACTATTAGAGAGCATTCTTTTATTATGTCGTAATATTTTTCACCCTTTTGTACACACCCCTCTTATTACTTCATTTTAAATTTATGTAGTTAAAAAATAGTAATTAAAAATTTCATTCTGTGTATTTTACAAAACATCTCATATCATTAGAAAGATATAGTGATTTCTATAAAAAAAATTTTATCTCAAAGTTTGTGAAAGGAATGTTTCAGGAACTTTTACTACGTCACGCAATCACCGAGACCCTTTTCCCTCATGTCACAACTCAGCCTCGCATGATGGACCCCTTCTCCAAGGGTGTGAGTCGTAATAAGTTAATGGCCTCTTAAGATTAAAATAAGTGTAAATTAGACTTAAAACTATAATATTTGTACCATTTAACTTTATATTTTAAAACACAGAATTCAATTTATATTTAAACGCTAGTCAAAAATTTTCAATATTTGTTATTTTTCTCGTGTACATTTTCACATGAAACTATTTTTGTTATGCTTTTTTTTATATTGTACTACTAATTTTTTATTGTATCTTACGTTTGCTTACGAAATAAAAATATTCTCAATAATTTATTCTTATAATTTAAAATATACGTTTAATTTGTGATAATTTAAAATGGCATTGTGTTACTATTTTTGGAAATCAATTGTTTTTTATTCTACACCGTTATTCTGTTCATGGTGATTTGTGAATACAGAGACGAGTGCAATATTTTATTGTAATTTACATAAATTCCAAAATTTCATTGCACAATGAAATTCTTTGAAATTGTTGAAATGTTCAATATAGTGTTGAAAATTAAAAAAAAAAAGCAGTGCATTCAAATTTTATTAAAACTGAAAAATGATTTAATTTGCAAATTTTCAATTCTTGCATTTAAAAAAAAATCCGATCCCCCTCCCCATTTCTATTTACGAAGGGGTATTCCATACCACCCAGTAGTTAGGGGCACGCACCACATATTTAGCCTAGAGGTCCACTATCTCTAAATCCGGCTCTGGCTCGGTGGGAATACCCAAGGCCAGAATACCCCAAACAACTGCTCCAAGGGTGAACTAGCTGTTTATGAGCAGCGTGGTGGGCCAAAAAATTCCATTTTTTATTATCAGAAGGCGTCGAGACAAAATTTATTCTTTTTTAAAAAAAAGTACATTGCACCAGAATAAAAACCCACAAAGTTGTTTCTTTACATTGAAGGTATTTATCTCGCCAAAGTATCAAAATAAGATACTTTAGGCGGAACTTACACATACCGTTTAACGGCAATCATCGAAATAAGAATTTGTATATATACCCTCCCTCCACCAAAAAAAATAATAATTAGCCCCCCCCCCTTTTGAATGACCCTAGATCCGTCACTGAAATAAACACCTCCTGTATGTGAGAGAAACAAGAAATCGACAGTTTTAAATTGAATTAATCAAGATGCAAATTTCCTTTTAAAGAGATGAACCTGAGGCAGTGGAGTTTTAATTGCTTTTCACTAAGCCTAGTCAGAGAAAGCAATGCATGAAATGTGGAATTTTCTGAAAATGCATATTTTCTCATACCAACTCTAGAAATTAACTTATACAGCTAACAAACACAACAATAAACCATTCTTTTGATACTTTTTTTAGCTCAGTAAAAATGAATTATCAAATGAAATATTTTATTACTAATATTTTTTAATACTTATCGTTTTTTAACAAATAAAAATGAAACTATCGTACCCGTCATCAAGCAAACATCAGCAATGAGCACAACTTAAAGTGTTTTTTTTTATTATGTCTAATCATTAATCCTTCTCAAAAACTAATAATTATAAAAATGGAGTAACATTTTGAGTTCTTAAGTGTTGATCTACAAAACACTGAGATTGAGAAGAAAAATTGAATGTGGGACAATTATGAAACAGTCTCAAATAAATCTTTTCCCGCCAAATTCATAAATAGTAACTATCGAAAGAATATCGTATGTATGTAAAATGTATGTTCTTTTTTAAGAGCAGGTGTATCCTGCTCCTGTTCTTTTTTAACTAACTGTTTTTTACAAAAAAAAAACGAATTTTATTTTATTTTAAAGCCTAAAACAACAAAAATTGACAAACACCGAAAACCTTTGTCCATAATTCAAAATAACAAAGTATCGTCCATTTCCACGAGAGACATAGTACTGTAGAATTGAACATCATAATTAGTTTTGAGAAGTACAAAAAACATTTATGGAAAGCAGTAGGCATTCTAAACGAGAAAAAAAACATGAAATAAAAATTAAAAACTTTTACACTCATATTTTTAAAACAAAGAGAAATACGTCTAACTACCAATTATTAACTTGCATTTTATAACATAATAGTAATTTAGGACAGACAATGCATACAAGAATAGAATGGTTGCATGCCGATATTTTATAGGAAGGCTGACTGCTTTGTTCGAGTAGAACAAAATATCTCCGACTTATAATTTGTAAGGTATTTATATTTTTAGCTAGCATATACGGATTCCTTTCCCCCAAAAGAAGAAAATATCTGGTATGTCTATGTCAGCGGTTTCAAATTAGATTTTATTCATGGACCCTCGAAAACTAAAATAAGAATGGGGACCCCTTTATTCAGATATCTACCTGGAAGTCCACCTGCTTTCTCGACACGCACACATTTCACTTATGTTTGAACATGAAAGTGAAGAGAAGAAAAAATTCTGAAATTAATTTTATAATTTCTTCTAATGTTAAATTTTTTTTACTAAGAATATAGAAACAAATTTACCCAACACATACATAGAAAAAGTAACACCGCAATCGGGAATTCAATTTCTTTTCTTTTAGTCTCCACTCTTTTCCGAAAAGTCGCCCAGCTGGAATGGATCCTGAATAGAAACATTTCAAGAAATAATTTATTCTTGAAGATACCAACATTATTTACTACAATACACAATTTTAATTAGGCCCTGTTGAAAAATTTATTTCATAATTCCTTCGAACGAGGAACGCATTTAAAATCGGCTTTATGTTATGCTTTGAGGGTGGTCCATTTCGACACAAAGTAACAAATAGCACGATTGACATAAATTTGGTATCGTTCGATAGGAAATTAGGCGACGATGCATGTAAAATTAAGAACTAAAAGAACGCACGGGTTGTAGTTGGAGGCCCGCGCCATCAGACATACAGTTTGGTTATCTTGTTAGTAATGTTTTCATTGGAGATCAATCCCTATTAGTTTCTATTATGTGCTGAAATAATATTTTAAGTAAAACCTTTACGACCCCATGTCCCTACGCGTCATATTTATAACGGCATATTATATATAAATTTGCAAATCCTATATTTTGCAAATACTTTTTTAAAAAAAACTTTTCAATTTAGCGGACATTAAAAACATAAATCACAACATACAAGTATAAATAGAACATTCCTTCAAAGTATAATTTTTTATACTTGTTTTAATTATTTTACTCATTAATTTTAATACAGGGATATAACATAAGAAATTAGAAAAATAAAAATCATTTCCATATGTTTTTTAGAAGAAGAAAAAAAAAATCATCTAACACACACTACAAGAAACATTCAAATGTGAAATAATTCTATTCAACCCTGTAATATTTTATAAGTCATTCCAATTTTTTCCCATTATATAATATTTAACTTATGGATATACGATTAGCAATTAATGTAAAGAAATTACAAAACTATTTAATCAAAAATTTCTACTTTGTTATAAAATTATATAACATGTAAAACATCTTCAGATAATTTTACCATCTTCCCTAAAAGTCATAAGAAATCACTACAAAGAAAATAACACAAGCAATTCAGTAGCCAATTAACATATTATAGAGAGCAGAGTACATATTTACTAAAAACAGCTTAAAAAACTAACGAACAATCCTGCTCCTAAAAAGATCAACGCTACTCCTAAAAAGAACACACTGTCCATTTAAAGAACACTTGTTCCAAAAAAGAACACCTGCTCCGAAAAAGAACATCCGTTCCGAAAAAACCTGTTCTAAAAAAGAACAAATGTTCTAAAAACGAACACTTGTTCTTTAAAAGAACACCCTGTTCATTTAAAGAACAATGGCGTTCTTTTAGCTGCATTATGCAGAAAGCATATCAGAGTGAAATATTCTTGCAGCGCTGTACAAAAGCTCTTTGCATGACCGCTCGTAAGGGTGTGCGACATGTGCCATCGCACAGGGCCCCACTCTATTAGAGCGCTTCCAGCGACTAGAAAAAAAATTATAAAATTAAATATTATGAATGGAAATGAATTTCTATTTTTAAAGCTGCATTTGCATTATTTTTTATTTGTTTTTATTCATATAAAGAATATATTCTGTCACCGGTTATAACTTATTTGGCGTCCGGAGAATTAATGATTTTTTTTACACTAAAAGAAAGGACGGAATAGACAGATTAATCCATTAGGACTTTCTTCTGAAAATTTATTATCCACAAAATGTAAATTTCTGTTAAAAGTTCACATTATGTTTTTATAAAATTAAATATTAGGAAAGGTTAAAGGGCCCCGCGGCTGAGTTCGAACTCGGCTGGCAAAAGAGTGTCAAGGGGTGTCCTTGGCTCTGGCAGTGGAGATATACAACGCAGATATTTTCATCGCTTAAACACTCATATGAATGATTGCTTTTCTTTAATTTTGAAAAAGTGAAAGGCATATTCATAAGAACTGAAATGTTTCAATTTAAATTACATTTTTGATTCAGTTAATTACAAATAATTCAAAGCTTTTTTTACTTTAAAAAAAAATTGTCAAAGAAATGTCCTTTTTACAATTTCAAATATATTCGGAACGTATAATATTACATTATTTTGTACTAAAAATATTTTTAAATTATAATAGATTTCAGGCTTTCTTATTTATATAAATAATATTCTTTGTATTATTTCGTACAAAGAATATGTTTTAAAACGTTTTTTAAAATAATGACCATTTGTTTTAAAAATTGGTTTTACATGACATTAAAAATTCCCGTTAATAGAAAATTTCATTTCATAATTAATATTTCTGAAACATAAGTTGCGCACTGAAATTTCTACCCTAATATGTAAATAAAAACCATGGAGGAGCTCCCCCAGAAATTATTTTTGTGTGCGATTTTTTGTTATTTTATTTTCCTTAGGTGAATTTTTGAAATTTTCCTCTTCACTGCAGGTGGTATTGGTGACACGGACAACCTTCTTTCTCCCTCCCCCGTCAGATGGCGCCACTGCGCAGAGTGGCTGTGATTGGAGCCGGCGTGGTCGGCCTCACCTCCGCCGCGGTGGCCGTGCAGCACGAGTGGCAGGACGACGTCGAGTTCACACTTGTCGCGGAACATTTCTCGCCGGACACGACGGGCGACGGGTCCGCGGGCATCATTATGCCCTACCTCCTCGGGGAGGTGCCACCGACCATCACCAGGTTAGCGATGAGCGATATTTGAATAACAGTTAACACCTATAATTTACGAATAACCGATAGATCGTGATCCTAGTAGTATGTGTTTTTCAGTATTGGCAAAGATAGTTATTAAATTTTTTTTTACCGTTCAAATAATTTCATATCGTTTGTATCCGAAACATCTTTGATCGTAACAGTTAAAAATAACTGTTATTTATCAATAACAACATAATAACTACCGTTCATTGAAAGTAACTGCTAATCGACATTTGGAAATAAAATTCTAGTGTCCAACAACGCCATAGATGTAGCCAAGACTTAGTTTTGGAGGTGGCCAAATCAAGTTTTTTAAAGAAAAATAAATTTAATACATATTTTTAAATATTATATCAATAACCTGTGTAATTATTAAATTTAAATGAATTATCAAAATTATTAATTAATAAAAAATAATAACTATTTGTTACTTTAAAGTTGAAGATACTTCTTTAACCCTTTCTCCGCAGCGGAAAAATTATAACACAAGATGGTAACTCCACTGTCACTGCTGTGACAACATTTGGAAACAAATTTATGTTTTTATACCGGGATATATTTTGAGCTTCTCTGCCACTAAACGGATTCAAACGCCAAACGAGGAAAATGCGCCAATGCTGTTCACACATCTCCATGTTTACCACCCGCAGCAAATGATTTTACTCGAACGGGGAAAACGCACGGAATCCACGCGAGCAAAAGCAAAACATCAGTGGAGTAGCCAGCATTGGGTTACTTTGGGTTAGAACCCCCCCCCCCCCCATAGCCAGTTTAAAATCACTTTTTTTTTAAAATAACAAATGAAAAAAAAAACGAAGATTTTTTCTCTGATTTCTAGAGAAAACACACGTCGCATTTCCTGGTCTACCCCACATGTCTCTCCTGCTCCCTTTCCTTCTGTCCCCTGATAGGATGATTTTGAGGAGAACAATGGTGAAACAACCTTGAAGACAGAAAATTCGAATTTTTGTGGGGGGGGGGGGGGATGGGGTAGTAGGTCTGTATGATTGTCTTGGTTGTTTGTACATGTAAAAGGATACTTTTCTTAACACTTGAAATGGGGCGGCAGTTGAGCCGGAATTCACGATGCATCAATCCTGTAATTGCTTGCTTTGAAGTAAGGTATTTTCCCTGAAAAGACCCATTCATCCCCTACGTGCTTTAAGAAAGGATTGTAAATGACCCCTGTCAAAAAAGTAACGCCCCTAATTGTGATCCTCTTCGCTCCCTTATAATGCCAGTGGAATTTTTTCCCTTTCTCAAAAATCAGTTTTCTGAGAGGTTGTGTGTCTCTCATTTGCCATTTTTGTCTCTCATTCACAAAAACATATACTATTGGAAGATTCATGACAAAAGAAAGTAGCGTCGTGCAAAAAATTTGCTGATGTGTTTAAAGTATGTACTCCTTTTCTTATTCAAATATTTTTTGTTTATTGAGATTATCGCTGAAAATACCCAAACCAAAACTAACTAATTTTTTATTCAATTACATTTACAAATTAGTTTTCTGTCACACAGACGTGTTACTTTTCACGCGGAAATACGGTTTTCCGCTTTTTTTTTTAAATTTGGATTTTGATTGTTTCCAAGATTGATGCACATTCGTTTGAAAAGTTTTATGGTGGATTATTAAAAAGTTATATTCAACTATTATAAATACGAAGGTCACATAATGGAAAAGTTAGCTGTATTTACGAAGGGTGGGATCAACAGATTCTCGTTTAAATCTGTGTTAATAACCTTTTTCTGGATTTTTTCCTGCGGCGCTGCATCTCGTGCTGATGATCAGGCAAGCATTTTTCCATTGTCTAGCTTCACAGATTCTACAAATCAATGTTTTTTTTAAATAATAATATATTTTTTATTAAGTTATTTGATTTTTTTACGACCAATGCCAATTATGATTATATGCCAGTTATGATTTTGCTGCAATAGACCGTTTTGCTGCGTCACGCAACCAATGAAACCTCCTCCCCCATGTCACGCCACAGTCATGCATGAAAAATATAACCGGAAAAGATGATTATTATTCTGTTATTTTTAATTATATAATAAAGAATTATTTACAAATTTAAAATTACTACTTAAAATTATTATTATTAATTGAAATTATTAATTTAAAATTGCTTCAATACGGACCCCCCCCCTCAATATTTAGCTACAGACTTAAATCAAAGTAAATGTCAGCCAGGTATGTTAGTAATTTAAATTATGAAATGACTAAAGAATAACCTGCGAAAATTAAGCTTTTAATTTACATCTTATTTATAATTTATATATAATATTTAATCAATTAAAATTATTAATTATAATTTTAATTTAAAACTACTGCTTAAATTAAAAAAAAATCATAAATTAAATTTACTACTTAAAAATTATTATGATTAATTAAAATTACTAATTTAAAATTATCAATTAAAATTGCTAATTTAAAATAATCAATTAAAATTGCTAATTTAAAAGTATCAATTAAAATTGCTAGTTTAAAATTATCAATTAAAATTGCTAGTTTAAAATTATTAATTAAAATTAAAAATTATTAATTAAAATTGCTAATTTAAAATCATTAATTAAAATTGTTAATTTAAAATCATTAATTAAAATTAATGATTTAAAATTATTAATTAACTTTTATTAAAATTATTATCTAAATTTTATTCAAATTATTAATTAAATTCAATTAAAATGATTAATTAAAATTATTAGTTAAAAAAAATCAAATCAATTATTAATAAAAAAAAATTATTTGGTTTTGGTCGGACCAAAAATAATTTATGGAACCCCCCCCCACCCCCCTTCGGATAATCCTGGCTACGCCACTGCAAAACATAGTCTTCCTTTCTACACGAACGATTTAAACTCTACGTATGATTTATTTGCTATGTTTTTGTTTTTAATGAGGTTGCAGGCATGAATTTCATAATGCTCTCCGGCAATAGCTCAATTGCGGTCGAAGCGGTGCGGGTTTACCATATTCTCAAAGAAGAAAGCAATTGTTTATCGCCCAGACAAAAGGTTGCCATGGGCCGCAATAGGAACTTTCCGTGCTCTCCAGTTTTCGCTAAAATGGCGCGCTTTGAATAATATGTTTGTACTTTTTTTTAAATAAAATTTATTTTTTCATTATTAACTGTATAATGGTGTGGGTTACTGGCAGCTGTTCGGGGTCTATCTCGAAAGAAAGTCCCAGGAACACTTCATCCTATTTTTTTTTTGTTTGGTTAAATAACGTCGCATTATAGGTGCACGAGGGTTATTGACGACGGTTGAGTCAAAGGAAAGAGCCGGGAACACTGTTGTCTCGTGTTTTTTCTAACAATGGTCAGATAACGAGGACGACACCTCAGCTGGGGTATCTGATTCCGATCAAGACGTTAAACCACCGGGAAAATTCCGAGTTTTCGACCTCCTTCCCTTTGTGCGTTTTACTTGCAAAACCACTAAAAAAAGGCACTTTTTTTAAGTTCTTCCTCACTAATCCCACTTCAAGTGCATTTTAGGTAAATAATAATATTATCCTTTTTAAAGAGCAATAAATTTCCAACAAGTTTTATATATAAAATGTTGGAAAATTGTGAATAGGTACTGATATACAGGGCATGAAAATCTTCAAACATTTCAGAAAAACGCTAAAAAGCCAGATATGTCATTGGTCTTACCCGAATAACTTTTTTTCCTGCGCAGTGTAACGCAAAATGCATATTAACCAATCTTGTAGAGGATTAAATTTTCTACAAGATTCATACAAAATATTTGTAATTACTCCCAATAGATGCCGAGAAACATTGAAATAAAATTTTTAGTGATATTGGACTGGAAACTTCAAATATCGCCTTGTGTTAAATTTTTTAGTAAATGCTTTTCTGAATTTAATACGCTATTAAATACATCCTGTATTTAATCTTTACAGGTATGATATACGTACCACGAAATTCGTGTGTTCTCATAATTCATATAATTTCTCATAATACATGGAGGTACTACAGTAATACCTAACACATGCATGTAATAATGTGTTACTTCTACATATACACATGTAATGCGAATTTATGTACATGTCTTGTACGAAGCAAGTTACACGTATTAACATAACATTGTAGTACATTTAATGTATTATTTTGTAAATTAACTTATACAATGGTTGGTTGAATGAACGTCGCCCAACGAAATACATCATTGAAGATCTATTATATCTAAATAATGTACTTCATTTGAACTATTATTAAATACAACTATTTAAAATAACGTTAATATATTTTATAATAACATTAATGCATTTTATAATAATGTTAATACATTTGTATTACTGTTAGTAAATATTATCCACCCCAAAATAAACTTTAGAAAAGTAGAAAGCGCTAGAAATTTTATACACACATAAATTTTTAATCGAGTTAAGAAAAGAAAGCGCAGCTGTTTTCCGGGAGAAGGCTAGTGAGAGGGTGTGTAGAGTTGTTTCCCTAGTGCAATTGGTTTATTGTTTTTTTTTAAATATATCATAACTTTTTTAGGGGGGGGGGGGGGTTAGCGTTTTCTACTTTTTAAAAGTTTTTTTGGGGAGATATCAGTTCTTTTATTCAATCCGTCTTTTGGAGAATAACAGACCAATTGTCATTTAAACTTTATAAAAATTACTATTTGGTTTCCAATGTTATTAGTTTAATCCGATAGTTCAAGGAATAATTAATCACACGCGCTGTATTAAAAATTAAGATTAAATTAACACGTTCGCTGCCAACAACTACGAGATATTCCCCCTCCCTCTTTCATCCTGTTGGATTTGTGACGACCTAACTTTATCTAACTTAAGCAAGCAATAGGGAAATATGGTTGCTAGATATTTAGTTGCTGTTTCCTTTCTACCGCGAAGAACCAATGGGGAAAAATATTCAATAATGTTAATTATTTTAAATGCTTCTAAATATTTGTCCAAGTAAAATAACTTTTTTTTGCAACGAATAAAGATTTTTTTTTTATCTTTCAGATGATACAATTTTTATTTTGTAGCGCGTAGTATGTACCGATCAATTTTAACTTTTATTAAACCGTTCTAAAACATAATTTGCTTTGGCGACCGGTCAGTGGAAGGATTTCATATTTGGGTATTAATTGCTTGACGGCGAGAATTTTGGCTTTTAAGATTTAATTACTTTCATAGCTAATTAAACTGATAAATAATTATATATATATATATATATATATATATATATATATACAGGGTGCGTTCCATAAGTAATGCGACTAAATTCATAAAAAATCATTTATTCGACATATTCGTACTATTAGTTAAAAATCCTCAAAATAGCATCCTCCTGCGTCGATACATTTATGGAGGCGGTGTTTCCAGGCCTGGAAGGCATCCAGGACGGTCTTCTCCGTGAGGTCCTTTAGAGCCGATGTAACATGAGCCTGGATGTTTTCAATCGTGTCCCAATGTTTCCCTGTCAGGGCTCCTTTTAAGCGAGGAAACAAAAAACAAAGTCTGCGGGAGCCAGGTCAGGACTGTAGGGACGCTGGGAAACCAGTGGGGTATGGGTCCTGGCTAGAAAGGAGGGTCGTGCGCTGCCGAAGTGACATCAAGGACGCATGGAAACTTCATCACGATAACGCGCCAAGCCACAGCTCCTTCGTTGTCAACAATTTCCTGGCCAGGACGCATACCCCACTGTTTCGTCAGCCTTCTACAAGCCTGACCTGGCTCCCTCAGACTTTGTTTTTGTTTCCGCGCTTAAAAGGAGCCCTAAAAGGGAAACATTGGGACACAATTGAAAACACCAGGCTCACGTTACATCGACTCTAAAGGACCTCACGGAGAAGGCCGTCCTAGATACCTTCCAGGCCTGGAAACACCGCCTCCATAAATGTATCGACGCAGGAGGATGCTATTTTGAGGATTTTTAACTAATAGTACGAATATGTCGAATAAATGATTTTTTTATGAATTTAGTCGCATTACTTATGGAACGCACCCTGTATATATATATATATATATATATATATATATATATATATATATATATATATATATATATATATATATATATATATATGTTATCATATATATTCGAATATCGCTCATTCACTAACCATTGTAATCCCTGCTGACGGATGATTTCTCTCTCTCTTCGCGCAGGGAGTGGTGCGAGAAAAGCATCCGCTTCTTCGAGAGCATCCTCAAGTCCCCCCAGGCGAGCGACTGCGGCGTGGGACTCCTCACCATCTACCAACTCTACACCGAGAGAGAGGCGAGTGGCTGTACTTGGGATTGGGGACAGGCTATCCTGGTCATAGTCATTTATGCTGCATAGAGATTTCGTTAATAAACTGTGTTTACTTTTGAATTTTAGGTATTTTAGCAATACTTCCCAGATAAGTAGAAGGCTTCCCAACCAGTTTATGATGTCACACAACTTAGGCCAAACACCCATTAATCGCTATTTCCGATTGGTTCTGCATCGCCTCCGAAGTCCGAATTGTTCAAAGTGTTTTTTTTTTTGTTGTTCGAGTCGTCCGTACCATCAACACCTCCAAGTGGCCTAAGTGACGTGACGTCACAGCTTGTGTCAGTAGCAGTTGGGAGGCCTTCTCCGTATATAGAAGGTGTTGGTGAATAACTATCGGATGACGTATTGTCAGCTGTAACAAATGAAAAGCTTCTAGATCGTCGGTGTCCATTAACCCTTGAATTTGATGAAGAAATGGTTTGTGGTGGTCACTTCTAGTACCCGATATAATTCCTAATACTATTGGGAAATTAATAAACTGTTTTAATCTGAATCCACTTTGTATTCTGTGTATTTTGGTAATTAACTATAGGATGACGTCCTGTCAGCTTTAACAAATGAAAAGCTGCAGATCGTCTTTGATCTTTAACTCGAATTATGAACGGCGAACAGTTTGCAGAAAATACATCGATCAAGGCGCCAAATATATGTCGGCTTTGACACACACTAATTTATCGCGTTTTTGTAAGGCAACGGATGAATGATTTTTTAGCTGATGAGAGCTGTAGATTTGTGCATTTGAGCCTTTCTACATATACTTCGGTATAGGCTCTAATTAGATAGTCCGCGAGTATATTTTGTGATTTTGTGAATTTAGCGTGCTGTCGGACACTTTGAATAGCAGATGCATCCACACGAATTTTGCGTACGTCTTGGTCACGAGGTAGCACATCTGGCATAGAGAAAAAGGTTTCCACGTTCAACGCCAGCTCATATATATTCAACCTCGGAATAAAACTGTACATTTGTATTAAAAAAAAACTACAAACACCCTGTTTTATATTCAGATATACTTTCTATATGTGTAGTAATCAAGTTTAAATGAGGTGATACGTTCTTAAAACATGTCGGGTGTTGGTAGAAGCTCAAGAAGTATTCGTAAAATGTGAATAAATTATATGTAAATGATCTATCATATTTTGATAATTTAAATAATGTTTACTATTTTGCCACTAATTTCCCCATTTTGATAATGTTATAACATATTTTCAGCATTTTGACATTAATTTTATAATTTTTACACTAACTTCGCCATTTTGATGTTAGTTTTACATATATGATAATATTTTAGTTTATTTGGCAATATTTCATCATTTGGCGATATTTACTCAACAACCAATCAGAATGTATCGTTTATCTCTCATAGAAAATGTTACATTGTTATAACCTTTAAATATCGATATATATTGTTACATATTCTCCATGTTAATGCTATGGAAAGGTTTTTAAAAAAATCGTTATTTTGGCAGTTAGAATTCGAATTTTTAAAAATCCTCCGTGGGACCCAAGATGTATCCATGTACAGCCGCGGAAAAAAAAAAAGAACCACCGATGATTATTTCGTTTGTTTTTATAGTAGAGCTAAACTTAATATACCATTTTGTAGGAAATAAAGTCTACTATACATTGATATACAAAAAATTTGCATAGGGGACTATCTTCATACTCGAATCCACACCAACTTTAAAATTTTCAATAACAACACCTACTTTTGATAGAGCAGAAATGTTCCCCGCCCTCAAAATAATCTAAATACAAATTTTCGTTAATTTCCTACATTTATATGCAGAGATATTAGACAATATGTATCGATCTTATTTGAGGGGCTACTTCCACAGTGAACAAAGTATTAGTGAGACTTCGAAATAAAGTACGCTGGTTGAAAATGTTTTGGCGTTAGCCGTGGTTCTTATTTTTCCGTGATCATTCATTCCCCCACTCCTGTATACCCTTCGAATCTATATAAGAATTTAGAATTTTATACCAACGCGATCACAGCGCTTTTAATTCTCAAAATTCGTAGATTTCTGTTAAGTTCTGCAGATTTTAAATTTGTGTATGACTCCTCAAATGATCATTTGATGCACATTATACTATTGCCAAAAAACTACAAAGAGTTACATGAAATTTTAGATATGCATATAAAACGTTTTTCTGAATTCATCACTATCAAAATATAGCATGGTTGCTATTCATAAATTTTATGAATATTAATATCCTAATTTAAATAAAATTAAAAAATATACATATAAGTAATGAAAGTTAGTGTATTTTATTTGGGTTGTTTAGAAGTAACACGCATAAAAATTTCAGCTTAATACAATTATTATTTCGAAAGATATGATTAATAGTTTAAGAAATTCATTTAACATTACGAGTTCTAAACTTTCGATATTCATAATTAAAAAACTACTTAACCAAATGACTTGCAAATTGATATTCAACGATAAATTTTGTCGTAGAGTTTAAATATTGAATCAAAATTGGGTGTTGCTTTTGGAAATTTTAAAGTTGGTGCGGATTTTAATATGAGGATAGTCCCCTATGCAAATGTTTTGTATACCAATGTGTAGTAGACTTTATTCCCTACAAAATGGTATATTAAGTTTAGATCTACTATAAAAACTAACGAAATAATCATCGGTGGTTCGTTTTTTTTTCCGCGGCTGTACCAAATTTCAGCACTTTAGGGATTTTGGATCTGGATATTTCGTGATCAGTGAGTGAGTGGTATGAGGCTTTTATAGAAAGCTATTTCGGGGCTACGCTCTCCTCCCGTGCACAAGAGCCCTTTTCTAATGAATGTGTACGGTGACTGAGTTTTACTTTCATTTTATTGAATGAAAACTGCGGCTGAATGTGTGACGGACGCCCCGTGTGTTGCAGTGCACCCCAGCCAGCTTACGTCCCTCCGGGGAAAAAAAATCTAGCAACGTTTATTATTTTTTTCTTCAATACAGTGTCTTTTAATTTATGACTAAAAACTAATTCCTTCACTAACACCAGATACTAACACTAGATATGATCGGTGAACAGAAATACTATAGCTATACGAGTAACAGCAAATTAAAATAGAATTTAAACAATAACAATTAAGAGTTCCCTGTAAAGTCTCCATTCTATCCTATTTAAGCTGCGACGTTTGCACCTTAAGGCCTACATAAGTGCTGTACCATGTGCAGTGGTACGCGTCGCACACCCTTAAAGACGTCCCTGTGTGTTTTAATTTTTGTATTTGCCATAATCTATTTGTGATTTCTATATACTATATTATTTTTTTTCTATCTAAATGAATAACAGTTGTAGCCCAAACCAAACAAACCATGTTTATTTCACCCTCTTTCCCCGCAGCCCAAACCTCCCTACTCGGATCTGGTCGTGGATTGGCGGGAGATGACGGATCGGGAGTTGTCCCTCTTCCCGGCCCGATACAAGTGAGATATCATCCACCCTTTAACCCTTTCAGTCCCAGTGATTCCGATCGGAATAGCGGTGAAAGTAGTAGTGTGCCGTGTAAGTCAAAGTCAGACCACTTTTCCGCCAGTTGCGTTCAGTGACCTCCGAGGAGTGTGGGTGGCGCAAGGGTGGTGAAACCAACTGAAAAGTCTGACTTGGACGTGCACCCCCAACTGAAGACGGGTCTGTAAACATAAGAGAGCTCCCGTTTTCCAAAAAAATTCAGGACGGACCGAAAACACCTGTACGTTTCTCGCAACGTTGAGACACTAGTACAGATCCTTTCCCTTACTTCTCTATAGTCATTGCTGACAGCTGTCTCGTTCCTGCACCCATCACTAGGACCAATACACGGTATGTGTCCCCTCCGCGACATTTTTAACAGACTGAACAGCGCGCCGATCAAAACTCTAAAATAAAACCGCCAGAAACTTTAAATTAAAACCGCCAAATCGCACGCCAAGGCGAAAAGCTATCAATTCGACTGTTATGTATTTTTTTTAAAATTTATGTATGTTCGCGCAAGATTTCGGTTCTAATTAAGATATTTGGATATTATTATTTTTTGGATAGGGGATGTTTCACTTGAGAACCATTTCAAAAAAGTATCCGGTTATCCGGCATTTATATATCCGGAAATCTCAATTAACCGGATCGTTTGAAAAAATATTGTTCGATTTCGAAAACTCTTTTTTTTGTTGGATAGAGAAAAAACCACTTAGGCAAAATCTGTAAAAAATAATCGGTTATCCGGCTGTTATATATATCCGGAAATGTCGATTAACCGGAATTTTTTTAAACAATTTATCCAATTTTAAAATGTTATCATCGTTTAACAGAAGTTGTACAACAATGACATTTCGTTTACACAGCATTTATTGGCATGGATAGGGATTGTTTTACAATATACATTGTTGAGACGAAATGTAAGCATAAGTTGTAACTTGAATAATTTGGCAGGGGGCGAAACCCCTGCTAAATTAAAAACTAAAACGGGAAAAATAAAAAAAATAAAATTTAAAAAAAAGGAAATCCGACTTTACAAAAGTAAAATAATTTTTAATTTTACGAACGAGTTGAAAAAATTTAATTATTTAATTTAAATTTTATACTTATTACAATTTTTCGAAAATGGTGCCAATTTACAAAACTCATTTCTAAATTTTGGATAGTATATGTTAATAACGTAAAATATATTCATTTTTTTTTTAAACTAACTATACCTACTAAACAAAACGGGGCTTATTTTGCGTATATACCACAAAATAATAAGAAAAAGTTGTGAAGGGGACAAATACCGTGGAATGGACGGATAAACATAATTTTTCTTTACAAGGAATAAGTGAAAACGTGTAGACGTCAAAAAAGTAGAGCCGTCTGGTTCTTGCAGTCATGTTTTCAATTACTTTCTCCACGTCAATTGGAAAAATATATTTGGAACTAAAAGGATTGAACTCTTTGAATGTGTGGCGACCACCATCGCCTGTTCACCGCAAGCCACATCAGAACTTCACTGCCTGTTCACCACAGGCCTTTCTTCAGTAACTCGCCGAGCTAGATCGAACTGAAGTGAACTACTCGCACTGATTTCGAAGAGCGATGTTTCGAAAGTAATTTGTAATAATAAATTAAAAGAGTTTTGCCGATATTTTTTTTTTTTGGCACGTTTTTATCACGTCCGGGTCACCACTGAAGAGTGTGCAGCCGTGTATAAAATAATAAGTCTGTTATCGGCAAAACTCTTTTAATTTATTATTACAAATTACTTTCGATACGTTCGAAACATCGCTCTTCGAAATCAGTGCGAGTAGTTCACTTCAGTTCGATCTAGCTCGGCGAGTTACTGAAGAAAGGCCTGTGGTGAACAGGCAGTGAAGTTCTGATGTGGCTTGCGGTGAACAGGCGATGGTGGTCGCCACAAATGTATTAGATGATTATTTTTAAGCACAGCATATTTTCTGACATTCTTTTCCAGATTTGGGTTCCAAATTACAACGTACGTGGTGGAGTGCAGAAAGTTCCTCCCTATGCTACTGAAGAGGTAAGGTTGGGGCCAACAACTCAGTATGTAATAAAACAAAATACCTGACTTTACGCGTCATTATTATTTTATTATTAATATCTATTCGCGGGGGGGAAAGGGGGGGGGGATGTATTGGTTTTTCAATCGTTATGTAAATTTTTATAATATTTTTTTTGAACATTATTTTTGAGATAAAATGTCAAATTACGTTTTTTTTATAAAACTGTTGCATCCCGTTCCTGTTTTTTAGCCTGTTTTTTTACGTTAGGGGTGGGGGGGGGGGGAAGGGTTATAATTATAAAAAATAAATACTAAAAATGAGTTACGGGAGCAGCTTAGAATACCAAGCACTTGAGTTGAGTGGACACGACGTTTGTCGAATGTTTCGCAAGGTTTGTGAGGAATTTCAATCTGAAGAAATGTTTAGATCACCACCCACATCTACTTGGTGTTTCTAGATCAGCGGACCCCTAGCTAAAACTAAAATAGGGCATGTATACACTTTAATTCTGTGTCAACATAAAAATGAAGGGAGAAGAAAAAAAAATTCTTTTGCACAGCTTTTATTTATAATAGGGACACAAATTTACACAACAAATATATTAGAATACATAACACAACAACCGGAAGTTTGATTCCTTTTAGTCTCTTTTGCTTGTACATTGCATCATTTAAACTCATGCGAGAATTTCGAGCATGGAGTGGTAGAGGAGTCATGACGTCAGTGGCGGATCTAGGGTCATCCAAAGGGGGGGTCTAATTATTATTTTTTTGGTGTGTATATATATACAAATTCCTATTTTCGACGATTGCCGTTAAACGGTATGTGTAAATTCCGCCTAAAAAATCTTATTTTGTTACCTTGGCGAGATAAATGCCTCCAATGTAAAGAAGCAACCTTGTTGTGTTTTATTCTGGTACAATGTACTTTTTTTTTATAAGAATAAATTTTGTCTCGACGCCTTCTGATAATAAAAAAGGGAATGTTTTGGCCCACCACGCTGCTCAGAAACAAATGGTTCACCCTTGGGACAGTTGTTTGGGGTATTCCCACCAAGCCAGATTTAGAGTTAGTGGACTCCTAGGCTAAATATGTGGTGCGAGCCCAAAACTACTTGGTGGTATGAATACCCGTTTGTAAATCGAAATGGGGAGGGGAGATCGGACATTTTTTTAAATGCAAGAATTGAAAATTTGCAGACTAAATCATTTTTCCAGTTTTAATAAAATTGGGATGCACTTTTTTTTTTTTTTTTTTTTTTTGTAAATTTCCAATACTATGTTGAACAATTTCAAGGTATTTCAATTGAAGTTATTAAAATTACAATAAAATATTGTACTCGTCTCCGTATTATTCTCAAATTACCATGAACAGAATAACGTGTCGAATAAAAACAACTGATTTCCAAAAATGCAATTATTTCCACAAATAATACACAATGCCATTTTAAATTATCACAAATTAAACGCATATTTTAAAAGAATATAAAAGTGTTGTGTTATATTTGTTTGTACAAATCCATTAAGAAAAATAGCAATTTTATGTGTCATAAAAATGTAGTAGAATTTAATTTTCATTAGGATTTAGTTTGATTTATTAGTTATTTAGAAACTTTTTTGGTACTTATAATTTTTTTGTCTAAGGGATTTATTTTCAAACAAGTCGTTGTCATAATTTGGAAGTGTTGAGACACTCATTTTTCAGTAATCTATATTATTATTGGTGAGTTGTGCGGGCCCCTAGGCAGTAGCCTATGTATAAATCCGGCTCTGCACCGAGCAGTCAATTTTATCATCTGAACTCCCTTTTGGGCAGTTGTTTTGGGATTCTCGTACCATAACAAAATTTTCCAATGAATGTAACCTAAATTTAACAACAAATAAACTTGCTCTAATTGCGCAAATAATAAAAAAAAATCATATATATTATAATTTTATATACACGGTTAAACATTGTATTTTACTTAGTATTTGCATCACACCAACTTACAGGGTTGACAAAGTTGGCTTAGTAATCTATTTGGCTACAATACATATTGCGGGAAAGAACAGATGATGTTTGCAGCTGAATTTACCTATCGATTTAGAAAAACGAAAAAGCTGGAAATTCCTTATACCGATTTATTGAGAATATTTTTATTTCATAATCAAACGTAAGAAATAATAAAAAATTAGTAGTACAACATTAAAAAAAAGCACACCAAAAATAGTTTCATGTGAAAATGTACACGAAGAGAATAACAAATACGCAAAAATTTTGACTAACGTTTAAATATAAATCGAATTTTGTGTTTTAAAATATAAAATTAAATGTTACAAAAATTATTTTTTAAGTCTAATTTGCTCTTATTTGAATCGTAAGAGGAATCTCGAAGAAGGGGGTCCATCATGCTTGACTGTGGTGTGATATGAGGAAAAAGGGTCTCGGTGATTACGTGACGTAGCAAAAAGTTCCTGAAACATTACTTTCACAAACTTTGACATTAGAAACTTTTTATAGAAATCACTATATCTTTCTAATGGGTTAAAATACATAGAATGAAAGTTTTAATTACTATTTTTTAACTACATAAATTTAAAATGAAGTAACATAAGGGAGGTGGGGGGGTGTACAAAAAGGTGAAAAACATTATGACATAATAAAAGAATGCCACCTAACAGTGCAATGAATTATTTTTATTTGAATTTTAATATAATAGAAATTTTAATTTCAGAAATATATATTCATTGATTTGTTCCAGATTTTTTTGTCCAGCCAATATGATTTTTTCTTTAATTAAAATTGGCTTCGGCTCCATTCAAAATAATAAATTACTTTAAACTATGCAAAGGAAGACTTTACGCTTTTAATAAGAATACCAACTAGCAGTTACTAGTACTTGCTGATCAATCAATACAAACTCAGACAAATGATTGATATACGAACACAACAAATTAAAGTTTAAAAATATCATCATTAAGCATGTTCAGTTCTTTGAATTTTTTTTTCAATTTACATAAAATTTATGTTTTTAAAAAAATATGATTCAAAGGTATTTGGTTCGGTTTTCCTAATTTAAGCTGAGCAACTATCATATAAAAGTTTAAGAATTGATTGTCAAGGATAATGTGATTCCGGTATCACTACTTCATCAAAATACTTGAATAAAACCCAATAGTATTTACAACTGCAGTTTCACTTTTTGCATCGCTTAAAAAATCTAAAATTACACGAATAAAAACACAAAAGAAAGAAAAATTACCTGACTATCTAACCCAGCTATTAATGAAGCAATAGCATAGATTTCGCCTTTTCCAATGTTTTCGGTCATCAAAACTAACCATGGTGACACAAATTTTTATTTCACTCTCAGATCCACGGACCCCTCATTTCTACAGCGATCTCCCACCTCCCTTAAAACTTTTAACGAATGACCGTACTCGGATGATACAACAAAGGGTTTCAGTTTTGCTGTTTCTGAGCATTTGCAGTGTCAAGGTCATCTTGATAAGGCAAAAAGACGCGTAGCCCCCCTCCCCCCGAAAGAGAGGGTCATAAAACGATCTTCCCCAGCGAAAAGACACGTAGTCCCCCCCCCCCGAAAAAAAAAAACGAGGGTCATAAAACAATCTTCCCCAAAGACTCACTGGAAACTCCAACTGTGGGTCTCAAAGCGAAACCTCATAGCTAATTTGGCAGAACAATTTTTAAAGAAAAAACATTATTTCTTCAGAATTTTTTTTTAGTTTAAGTTAAGAGGGGGCTATACCCCCTTTTAGCCCCTATATAAATCTGGCACTGCTCTAGGCAATGTGTTTCTGGTGTCCAAAATCATCTTGATAGTGCAACAATCCGCGTGTAGCCCACCCCCCCACTCCCAAAGAGAACCATAAAACTTGGTCCCTTCCTCAACTCCCCGAAAACTCTGCTTAAACTATATAATGGGCCATAGCCCCTCTTAGCCCACAGAAATTATTTTCCAAAAAAACATTTTTAAGAAAAAAAAATTCTTGATTTTTTTAAAAAAAATTGGCCACAGCCCAAGGGGGGGGCTATAGCCCCCTTTAGCCCCTATGTAAATCCGCCACTGCATGACGTCACTCTCGCTAACATCAAAGTGAAGCCAACATGTATGGCCCAAGACACGTGGTTAATTACGTCATTTCATTCATAAATTTTCACAGTTACACATTTCCCAATTCACAAGTCAATTGCGAGTATTTTTTCATTCATAATTTTTAAAAGATGGCCCGTGTTATGGGCCTTCCGCTCTGAGATGTGAGCTTCATGGTTATGACGTCTACAGTTCATTCAAGCTCCTCTACTACAGTTCATTCAAGCTCGAAGGTTACGACAGAAAAGGACTATTGCCCTACGATTGTTTTGATTGGTTAGAATATATAAGTGATTAACGAAATCTGATTGGTTGTACGGGCGAACTATTTAGAATCTACAAATATTTAAATTAGTATATTTGTAAATGATGGGGTTGATTCAAACGATTTTAAATTGTGGTTGGTGAATATTCTTTGTAATTTTGGCAACATGTTTGATTGTTACGATGGACAGTTGAAAATAAATTTATTTAGAACGTTTGGATATTCTTACGGAACGTTTAAATTCTCTGGTTCTTTAGGCGCAATTTAAAGCTAATTTTATTTGGTGCGTTTTAAATATTATTTAATGACTAGGGGGCTCTGCCCCCTGCTCCGCTAACGCTCCGCCAACCCCCGAGGATTGCTACGCAATCCTATTTTGTTTGCTCCGCATACCAAAACTGCCTTAGTTCTCAAATAGAGGAGAAAAGCAAAAATAAAACGAAAGTTTGATGCATTTCAATTTTACTTGTTGTGCAAGCAAACTTTAATTACGCAAAAGATGTTATTTGGGTTTCTATTAAAGGGTGAAATGCATTGAACGGTAACCCTTGTCGGCTGTTCTGAAAAAGCAATACTCGCAACGCTAACAGATTTTTGTATAAACCCTTGTTGTTTTTTCTGGAAAAGCAATATTCGCAACGATAACAGATTCTTGGTGTAACTCTTGTCGACTTTTTTGAAAAAGTAATACTTGCATCGTTAACATATTTTTGGACATAAAAGTCGCTTTCATTGCCAATCAAAAAACTCCACCTTCATCCTGAAGGGTTTCAGAAAAGGGTAACCAGCGAAAAATCAGGGTGACTGTTCAACGCATTTGACCGCCTAAATCAACTGTAGACATAAAAAATGTATCTGTTTGGTTACCGGATGCTGATTGCTTCACACATACCTATCCCTATTTACATACATGAACACTATTACAAATAAATTTTAAAAAGATGTATATACAATATTAGGTTAAAATGCAGGGAGTGTCCTCAACGAATTATCTGAAATTTTTCTAATCGCTATGCTAAACGTACAGGTGACAAAAACTGGTTTTGTTGTTGGCAAAGAACAACCCCCCCCCCCCCCCCCCAACTTATTAATTTTTGCATATCCGATTACTATTTAGGTAACTCCACAAGGCCAGTTTTTAGATTTTTATAGTCAAGGAAGGTTTTAGTGTAGCGAATATCAGTAAATTTCCCAAGGGTTACCGTTCACTGCATTTTGATCAAAATTATTTATTTATCTTTTTATAAAATAATTTGTAAATAAAAGGGAGGAGTGGGTATGAGGCACTCAGCATCCAGTAACCAAACAGATAAATTTTTATGACTATTGTTGATTTAGGCGGTCAAATGCATTGAACGGTCACCCTGATTTTTTTGCATGTTACCCTTTTGGTGACAATGTAGAAGTTCTTTTATTGGTAATGAAACCGGCTTTTGTCGCCACGCATGCATTAGCCTTGCGAATATTGCATTTTCAGATAAGTCGCCAAGGACGACCGTTTAATGCAATTTAACCCACAATTCGCCTTGCTTGCTATAACTATAAACATTTGATAGTGTTGGCATGTACCTGGATAAAAATTCTTCCATATTTGTCATTGCAAATTATATGAAGTTTTATTATGACACGAAATACATAATTACAAATCTTCTTTACGAACATTATTCTGTCATAAAATATTTTTAAAACACAGGAAAACCGACTTATAGAATATGCGCTAAAAAGTAAAAAATAATTTTTAATTTTTATGACAGAAGTCCTGCGTGAACATACATAAGAAAAATACGTAACAGTCGAATTGATAACCTCTTGACTTGGCGGTTATGTTTTGGAGTTTTGGTTGGCGCATTGTTCATTCGGTTAAAAATACATTTACCGGTCACACAGCTTTCAACAAATCTGGTAACCTTTTTAGGCAACTGCAAGGGAAGTTTTTGTCATCAAGTACGGTTAGCATATCGAATATTGGAAAATTTGCCAATTGGTACCGTTCACTACATTTTAACCTAAAATTGTATATTCAGCTTTTAAAAAAATAATTTGTAAATGTATTAATGTATGTAAAGAGGAAGGAGTGGATATAAAGCACTCGGTGTTTATTAACCTAACAGATGAATTTTTATGACTACTGTTGATTCACGCATGTTGTTGACATGTATTCAACGGACACTGATTTTTAGCGTGTTACCTTTTCGGCAACCCTGCAGGAGGAAGTTCTTTGGCAATGAAACCGGCCTTTGTCGCCACACGTGTTAGTCTTGTTAATATCGCTACAGATAGTCGGTCAATGCATTTTAGACGGAATTTTGCTCGATGGAGAACAAAGCGCAATTCTCTGTTGTCATTGGTATTCAATACTATTCTGGAAATACATGCGGAATTTGCAGTATTTGCTACTATCAGTCATGATTGTGCAAAATAAAGCATTTTTAGTAATCTTGCGAATAATCAGCCGTGTACCATTACTACTGCGATCTTCCCGACGCCGAGCTCTATTTGATCGCTCTGACGAAGACGATAATATTCAGACCAATTGTTCATGATCGGAAATTTTGGAACTGACCATGTACTCAATCCCCCAATCAGAGTAACAATTAATGAGATTTAAAAATGCTGAAACTTCACAAAAAAATAGCCATAGTATCGAAACCCATGCTGTTTAAACCATGAATCAAATCAAAACAACAAACCGAGAGTTGAGAAGTTTGCTCCTTCTCCCAGTAGGAAGAAACGTTCCCATTGGCTATGTGTTGTGCCATTCTATTTTTATGTTATAGTAAGATACAATATTTTATTTAAAACGTTTATTAATTGGCTGTTTATGCACGATTTAAAACTAATTTTATGGGGCGCGCTTTAAATATTATTTAAGGATAGAATATTTTATTTAGAACGTTTAGATATTGGTTGTTTATGCGCAATTTAAAAATAATTTATTTTGTACGCTTTAAATATTGTTTAATGGTATAATATTACTGTTTATAATTTTGGAAGTAAGTACCCTTAATTTTCTGTTGGTATGGCTGACAAATGCGGTATGGTTCAAACCAAAGATTAAATTCTTTTTTCTCATAACATGTATGTCAGAAGTTTGAGTGATAATAATGTGATTGTGATTGAATGGTGTAAGAAAGTGGGATTTTTTCCCCTGAAATTTATGAATGTCCTGTGTACAAGGGTCTGATGGAGTTGAAAAATAGGAATTAAATTCAGGATAAATGGTAATGGTGTACGTGCGTGTATTTAAAACTGTTGTCGAAATTTGACGTTTCCATTTAACATCTGCAAATTTAGTCCGGCTTAATCAAATTATGCCCCAAACGACTTCCCGAAGGTTTGCTTGTATGCCCCATAATAGACTGCCCAAAGGGGGTACCAGCTGCGACCCTAACCCGGAAACCACAATTGCCCGGGACCATACATCGACGTCAGGCATTAGCGCGCGGTATCAATGCACTTAATCAATGATATAATCAATGAAATACAAGCTGTACGTTGATGTATCGAACACTACCTCGTACTTGTTTATACATCGTCAGATGACGAGGACAACACCTCTTCTGGCATCCGACGCAATTGCAATAGGATATCCCAAAGGAAAACGTGGAAACGTATATGACGTGGACAATACTTGAGCTGGTACCTCACGCAACCTGAATATGCGTGAAGACGTTTGGATCACAAAGGATTTTTCCTCAACACGGAGGATTATGTTTGGCATGCGATTGTTTCCCCCTCAGATCGCTACACCCAGGATAAGAATGGATGGACAAGCCCCCACCTCAACCTTTTTTTTTTCGGAAGTGCCCTTTTAAAAACAAGAGGTACCTTTTCCGAAATGGGATGCCTTTTTCCTGGCAATAGCGCCCTGCCCCTTCTTTTTATTTCTAGATTGAGCACTAGTCACTATTGTTGTAAATTTTTAAAAATCGTTTACGAAACAATAGACTAAAGCAATTTTAAGAGTCTTTGATTGAAATGAAAATATAGATTGGCCAGAAAAAGTGCAAATTAATGAAATTCCAATCCGTTGTCAGCAAATACTTCCCCTTATTGGCAAAGTATTTTCTTGCAAGTAAATATACAATACAAACTTTGAATAGACCTTTTGTCTATTATATGAAAAAAAAAAGAAAAATCAAGGTTACGTTTACCCAAAGTAATGAATGAGACTTTAAAAATGTAGGACGTTAAAGTGTAGTTAGCAAAAACATTCGCTATCTGTGTGCTATACTTCATTTCATTACTTTTCATCTGTCCTTCAGATTCAAGAACAAAGGTGGAAAAATTATCGAAAAAAGAGTGGAAAATATTGCTGAGGTAAGAAATGCGTTTTCGTTTGAATCATATTTGTTAAATACTTTATGAAAACTTTTCTATCGAAACCTCATGAAAATACCTCAGTTGACATTTGAAATAGGAAATTGACAACACAGACACCTAACACGTATCTTTCTTCTGGGAAATATGTGGGTTTTTTTCTTTAGAGACCCATTTCCCGATTATTATATCTTTGGCTTTAAGAAGGCCCAATGTCATAATTGACAGTTTTCAGAGAAATGGCTTTCAACGTCTGATGAGTGCCTCGTTGATGAGTGTTCCGTTTTCTTTCTATGAACTTATCATCTTTTTTCACGGCTAAAAATGATTCCTTTCTAACGGAACCGTCGTCTTCTAAATGCTCCGATTAAATAGTTCGTCAAACTCAGGAACTTTATTTCGTCATTGTTTTTTCCCCCCTATGAAACTTATTTCGTCAAAGAAAAGGGACGATTTCAAATAAAAATAGACGGCTCATTTCGAATGAGCGACCGCTTGGTTTGCAGTCACGCGCTCTGTCGACAGTGCCAGAAAAGCTCTTTTGAGTTCTGGCATTCAGAACTCGCAGCTGATACCACCGGAAAGGCATCGGAGTGGGACGTCTATTTTCGTTAAAAATGGGCAGATTCTTGTTTCGTCCAAAGTCAAGGGATTATTTAACACCTTCCACGGTAGATGATTTTTTTGACAAATTAGCAAATCTCCGGGCATTAGAGAGAGTTCATCCATCTCGTTTGAACAAAACCCGGTCAAGCGCATTTCGTATGATAACGTCGTGACGCACGGCATGTACAGCCGGGTGAAAAAAACGAACCACCAATTATTATTTTGTTAGTTTTTATAGTAGAGCTAAACTTAATATACCATTTTGTAGGGAATAAAGTCTACTATACATTGATATACAAAACATTTGCATAAGGGATTATCTTCATATTAAAATCCGCACCAACTTTAAAATTTCCAATAGCAACACCCAATTTTGATTCAATATTTAGAATCTATGACAAAATTTATCATTGAATATCAATTTGCAAGTCATTTGGTTAAGTAGTTTTTCAATTAAGAATATCGAAAGTTTAGAACTCGTAATGTTAAATGAATTTCTTAAACTTATAATCATATCTTTCGAAATAATAATTTTATTAAGCTGATATTTTTATCTGTGTTACTTCTAAACGACCCAAATAAAATACACTAACTATCATTACTTATATGTATATTTTTTAATTTTATTTAAATTAGGATATTAATATTCATAAAATTTATGAATAGCAACCATGCTATATTTTGATCGTGATGGATTCAGAAAAACGCTTTTTATGCATATCTAAAATTTCGTGATTTTCCTCTTTGAAGTGTTTTTGCTATATTAAAATGTGCATCAAATGATCATTTCAAGTCTCATACACAAATTTAAAATCTGTAGAACTTAACAGAAATATTCACTAATTTTGAGAATTAAAAGCGCTGTGATCGCGTTGGCATAAAATTCTAAATTCTTATATGAAGGCGAGGGGTATACGGAAGTGGGGGAATAAATGACCACGGGAAAAGAACCATGGCTAACGCCAAAACATTTTCTACCCGCGTCCTTCATTTCGCAGTCCAACTTTCGTAGTCCAACTTTGTTCAATGTAGAGATAGCCCCTTAAATAAGATCGATACATATTGTCTAATATATCTGCACATAAATGTAGGGAACTATCGAAAATTTATATTTAGATTATTTGGAGGGCGGGGAACATTTCTGCGCTATCAAAAGTAGGTGTTGCTATTGAAAATTTTAAAGTTGGTGCGGATTCGAGTATGAATGCAAATAGCTATGCAAATTTTATGTATATCAATGTATAGTAGACTTTATTCCCTACAAAATGGTATATTAAGTTTAGCTCTACTATAAAAACTAACGAAATAATCATTGGTGGTTCGTTGTTTTTTCCCCCCGGCTGTACGTCATTGATTGTATCCGATCATGTGTGTAGGTGGACGTACGACAGGTGAGGTCCCCCCTCTCTGGTGCTGAAGGAATTGAATGACGAAATGATTGTCAAAGTGAGCGAAATGAGCCTCGATGATCACGTGTCGATGCTTTGAAATGAGAGCTTTTTAACTGCTCGTGTGTTCTTTCCTCCTGCAGCTCGCCGGCGAGTACGACATCGTCATCAACTGCCCTGGCTTAGAGGCTAATAGACTCGTGCCCGATCCGCTGGTCACACCGATCCGGGGACAAGTCATTTACGTAAGTACTCGCGACACTACAGACCCCCCCCCCCCCCTTCCCCGAGGGAGTCGCGGGATATTTACCCAAACGCACACGCACCCCAGCATGCCCGTGTGCGAGATACCTCGCAAAAACAATTCTACCCCCATCCGGAATAATACTTCACATGAACAATTATACTCCATCCGAAAGAGATGTAAAAGAATTCTTTTGATATTTAAAATATCACAAAAGTTTAACGGTTCTGCTCATAGATGTAAGCATTGCAGTTGGTTTACAAAAGACGTTTAAAAAAATTATTTTGAACACATTTAAAAAAAAAAAACTATTCATATGTATAAGATGAATGTGCGATTCATCAGCGCAACATGACATTCTCGTTCTTTTAATACCTCACTTATTAGAATTCGTTGCGTGTAAAAGAGCCGTTAAAGGGATCTCTATTACAGAAATAAGATATGGGATAGGGGCTTGCAATTTATTACATCACCCACCCTTGGAGGGAAGGTGTTCTTGTTGGTGGCATAACGTAACAAAACTGTGTAGAAGAACATGCTGACATTTTTTGTACACACATTGATAAAAGTAACTTTTAAATGAAATCGCATTATCTTTCTAACGGGATATTTGGTAAAATACACAGAACTGAAGTTTTAATGACTGTCTTAAAACCGGAAAAATGTGTCGTGACGTGGCATGGAAGCAGGTGAGGGTGGAGGAGGACGAAATGATGAAAAATAGTGGGACGTAAAAATGGAACGCTCCTATTTGTGGGAATGCATATGTATGTCGTAGAGGTATGTGTGTATACACACACACAGACAATAGAACTCCCATTATCCAGATCAAACAAAATGGATCGCCAATTATCCGGATCCCTTTGAGAAGAAACACGAAAAGATCAGCAAAATATCCGCATTTCAAAAGTTTCTTATCAGTGAATGATATTGTTTTAAATAGAGTTACATTCCATACTAAAGTACAATTCGCTTTTATTACTAATAGACAACTTTTTTTCGTGATCTAGTCCTCTATGGATCCGGATAATTGGAGCTCTACTGCACTTGAAAAACTTATATATATATATATACATTGGAATATCTATAATTAAAATTATTTTGAAAATCAATATATTTAGGCCATTCCGAAGCATCATACATAAATGTCAAATAGTTTGAAAGATTTCTTAAATAATTTACTATTCATAAAAAGATAGATTTCTTAAATAATTTATTCTTAACAAGTAACGAGGGAATGCGTGTCCAAGCTTCGAGAGGTGATTAGTCAAGCGAGAAAAGCACGGCTGAAACCTAGAGTCCTCACTGTACACCAGTGGTTTGCAAGATTGGCTTTTTATCGACCATTTTGGCTAGATTGGATATGCATAGATAACATACTTTTAAAAGATTATTGAAAATGTTTAAATATTATTAAATTGATTGAAGGTTATTAAAGCTGATTAAAGGTTATAGATTTGATTAAGTCCTATGCAACAAAGGTTATTGATTTTAATGTTATAAATTATTTGCATATTACTTTTACACTAAATAAAATTTCAATAAGTATATACATATGGAAATTTTACAGACAGACACAGACGTACAGTAGGGTGGGTCGAAAAACATTTTTTTCGATATCGTTATTCTAATAGTGCGGAAAGGGTGACCATTGTGATCAATAAACATGCTGTAAAATATTTTTTTGATCGGATAATATCTTCTGCCTCCTCATCGCACTTGAAATTTCGAAATTAGGGTAAAGTTTGCCTTTTTTCACTTATTATAGTAAAAAAAATATTTTTCGAAATAGCTATCCTAAAAGCACGGAAAGAGTGTCTAATATTATCAATAAACTTAAGTAAAATATTTTTTGATCGGATAACATCTGCCTTTACAACGCACTTGAATTATCGCGGTTTTTGTTAAAAAATGCACTTTTTCATGTGACAGAAATATCGTTCGCGAATACTATTTAATACATGTATTTACACAAATACACTTACAGATAACTAAATTAAAAATATTTGAATTCATCCTTATGGTGGTCAAATTCATTGGCGAATATAGGGAGGAGGGAACACAGGGGCCCGTGTTCCCTCCCCCCCCCCCCCATCAGACCGGT